>JAXLNO010006072.1:0-283154 GCA_038087875.1 Malacoraja senta | reverse complement strand
GTGATACAGCACGGAATCAGGCTCATTTCTACCATGAATTGAGCAAGCTAATGAGATATTCCCAAAGGAGAATGCTGATGGTTTTGTCAAAAACGAGCAGAGTAAATGTTGATGCTTCCTGGGATCACAGCAAGAAGCTTCAGCCATTCCTCATCTGCTCACATCCACACTTAAAGATTTTTTGTACCCATGTAATGGGATCTGGCCCAATTCCCATCATCTCAGAAATGATAATGCAGTCAGCCAAGAGATCAGTGTCCAATCTCACAGGTGGCAAATGATGAAACCTGGACCTTAGGAAGATTCAGGACTCATGCTGGAGTCATGAGACATGTCTCTCTGTTGATGTTACAACATGAAAATGAGCATATTGTCCTTGAGATTCATTACTCTCTGGAATGTAGGTATTCAATGCCATTAATTTAAAAAATGAAAATACTCCAGCAAAACATACAAAGACTATAACACACACAATTAAACTGGGGGGGGGGGGGGTTTATAGAATTGTATCTAAAGAGAGAGCTTTGTTCATATCCTCACAAATATATGCATGCATGGCTATAATTTATTTAAAGGATAAAGGTATTTTCTAAGTGAACAGAATATAAAGAAATCTTGGGCACACCCTCTTCAATGTCTAATTTTAGCATGTAATTAACTTCAGTTGCATCAACTGTTTAATAAAATGGTGTCACTTGTTTGATGCTGTTTGCATCCAGCATCTGATAATCAGGAACCAGGCCACATTTACAACAAAACAGATGCTTTAAATGTCAGAGAGTGGTGCATCCAGTCTAATCACCGAACAGGTGCCAGTTTAATATTTTGTTGCTAAGTATCCGATACCCAAGAGCCAATTTTACAAATGTACATTCTCCCCAGGGAGGTCTTGCCCAGTGGGAGTGCAGAGGAGGAAAATTAATGGATGGAAAATCGTGTTATACATGATTTGTAACCTTGGAATAAAAAGATACTTGCCAATATTGTAATTTTCAGAAATAAATCTTCTAAAACAAATATCCATTCCTTCAGGAATTATGTGATCCATCCCATTCAATCTGTGTTAGTTTCCTGTATGTACAATTATTCTTGCTGACCATGCAAAATTAAAATTTAACTGGGAATATTAGGAAATTGTCTACAATAATTTTGTGAAACCTTCAGCATAACTATTTATAAGAATATACATGCTGAACAAATAAGCAGCTGGGGCACTTATTCTTCTCAGCAATAACAAGTAAAATTAATATGAACAATATGCCACACACACCTTCTAATATCTTCTGCATTAATTAATTCCATCTACTGTATATTAGTAACTGCATTTAGCAAACAGCCACATGCTTACAATAACAACTCGTTTATCAACAGACCATATGGGAATCAAGTCTAGACTGGACTGCTCCTCCTTTTAAATGACCTGTTGTGGCATAATGTGAATGTTACAATCAGATACAACATACGTTAGAGATTATTATTTTTGCTCATTTTGCCTACTGATGTTTGCATAACCGAAAGGCATGCTATTATTAATAAAACTGGAAAGGGCTTATTGCTGCCTGGCCTTTTGACTGTCTGTGGGTGCACTAGTGTGTGTAATTATGTCTGGTATTGTAGTCGATGACAGGTGTCATATCCTACCTTCAGGGCTGAAATCCAAAGTGTGGAGTGAATTGAAACAAGGGAGGCAATTATAAGTCAGACAGATATAATTTTGGAGATTTGAGACAGAAGATACTCCAAACCTCAGGCTTTGCAGCCCTGACTTGCCTTGCTCCACGTGAGTGGCTAAGAATCGGCAGAACATTTGATGCCCATGTCCACAGATGTTGGTTTGTGTTTCAATTATATCTGTTATTGCGCTTCAATCCTCAGGACTAACTTGGAACAAGTTTGTAGTGAGCAATAAACTAGTCATTCAATGTAGAAAGAAGGAACAGCAGATGCTGGTTGATACCAAAGATAGACACAAAGTGCTGGAGTATCTCAGTGGATCATGCATCATCTCTGGAGGAAAAGAATGGGTGACGTTTCGGGTCGGGACCCTTCTTCAGACTAGCTATCACTCAATGGTTACTTCACTTTATAATTTCAAAAAAATAAACAGAAGGAAATTGGAGTAGAAAGTTGTCATTAATTACTTGCACTAGACAAGCAATTTAGGAGCAGTGACTTATTGTCCTTCACTGCTGAAATTTTGTTCCGGTGATAGTAAACAGTATAAAAAGTATTCTAGAAACAAACCAAATTGATCCTTCCACTAATGTAGATGCTTGACTTCAGCCAGAAGTGCAGAACTGAGGATTGAACAGTGATGAAGGGTGAAAGGGAGAGAGGGATAAGAGACTGGGGAAACAGGGAAAAATGTAGAAAGCTGAGACAAAGAGGGGCAGAGGGAATTGGAAGAGGAGGGATTCAGGATTCAGGAAGGGGGTGAATAGGAATGCTGTAAGAGGAACAGGATGCAATGAATTGGGTGTGGCAAGAGCATGTGACTGCTTAGAGTGCAAATAGGCATTGGTGTCCACATATGTGTTAATTCCACACAGGAGAGCCTGGTCTCTTGTCATTTTGGTACTTCTCATCAAAGCACCAAGATATCAGGCTGATTTGTTGTAGGCGAATCAGGCTGGTAACATTTGTGCAATGATTAATGCATACACTTCCATCCCTCCAAGTGAACATATGGACACTGATGGTGAATTTCAACCTCCACAGACATGTTGGTCTATCTTGAGACACTTTGACTGACGTCACCAAATGATTCACAGAGGATAGGAGATGACCAGCTCAAAGCAGCAGGTGATGGTCGCAACTTCTCTTGAAAAGCAGACAGAACGAAAAACACAGTTTCACAGACTGACATCTCGGAATTCTTCCTGATGTTCTAGATAAATGTATTATGAGCATCTGGCTCACTCGAACATGGAACCAGCATTATATGGTTCTCAGTGCACATTTCTCAATGTTGAAATCAATGAAAGAGGCCAAAGAGTAATTATAATCTGACTTTGAGTAATCCCTGGCCTGAATCCTAATGGAATACAAACTGGGGTTCTTGGTGACTTCAATGTCAGAATCAGAAAGGGCATAAGTCGTGGACTGGCAAAGGAGTTAGAAAAGCTCACTCCACGAGGAGTTCCCTTCCTGACGAAATGCATGTCATACAGTATAATCTTGTCATAACAAATACCCTGTTTCATCAGAAATGCAAGCACAAGATTTTATGACAACTCCATACATCCAAGTTTGTCATCTGTTACATTATTGCATTGCCAGAGTGAGAGACCAGGAGGCCATCCTCATCATTAGCATTAGGATGCTGACAATAACTGCTGGACTAGCCATTGCCAAATCACCTTGCAGTTTGCAGTCTGTCATCACCATCAATCTGTCCCTGAAATAGCAACTGAAACACTGCATTTAAAAAATAAATCAATGTTGGAAGTCCCGAACAAAGAAAGCACTTCATAAAAATCATTGTTTCGTAACTTTAATTTCATGTTTCATGTATTTTGTGTTTTATGACTGTGGCAGATCAATTTCCCTCCTGGGATAAATAAAGTTCTATCATATCATATTGTATCGTATCGATTCCAAACCAATGGGAGCGACAGAATGATGACATCCTCAGGACTGCTCTGAAGTCCACCATAATTAGTACTTATGAAGAGGCTCTTGGTATCACTCTTGGTATCACTGATGGATGTGAAGAGAGCCATCAGGAGTTGCAGGAGATAAGTAACTGTAAACTGCAGGGTGTTTTTGGATGAGAAATATCATCATATCTCAAGGGCAGAAGAAAACAGATTATGGGCATATGAAAACTGAAGTTCAACAAAAACAGCACAGTCGTGCAGTGGTAGAGCTGCTGCCTCACAGCGCCAGAGACCAGGATCCGATCTTGACTATGGGCACTGTCTGCGAAGTTTGTTAGTTCTCCCTGTGATTGCATGGGTTTTCTCCAGGTGCTCCAGTTTCCTCCCACATTCCAAATACATGCAGGTTTGTAGCGTAATTGCTTTCTGTAAAATTGCCCCTAGTATGTAGGATGCAAAAGTGGGATAACATAGAATAAGTGTACGGGTGATCGATGGTCTGCATAGACTTGGTAAGCTGAAGGGTCTGTTTCCACGCTGTACCTCTAAACGAAACTAAAACCCTATGATCAGAGTAGCAGATGGTGGATGAAACTAGAAAATGGGTTATGCAATGGATCCTTATCACCAGACCACAATCAGTATGAATTGGCAACAACATATGCTCCTCGATAACCATCAACACAGGAGCATCTCAAGGCTGTGTCCTCAGTCTCCTGCTTTATTCTCTATATCCATGACTGTGTAGCCAGAAACAGCCAGAAACTTCATCTTTAAATTTGCCCAGCATACCATGGATACTGAATTTATTAGGGTAACAATGAGTCAGACTCCAGCAGGGATATTGATAATTTGATTGAATGGTGCTCGAACAACAATCCTACTCTCAAAAGTAGCAAGACCAAGGGTCTGATTGTTAACTTAAGGAAGGGCAAGTTGAGGATCCATGAACCTGTGTTCATCGATGGTATGGCGATGGTGCGCTAATATCATCATGTTCCTGGGCATGCAATCTTTACTGGACCCAGCTCGTTGATGTAATCATAAAGAAAGCTCATCAATCAAAGGCTTGGCGATCGCTTTGCCGAACACCTCCGCTCGGTTCGCAATAACCAACCTGATCTCCCGGTGGCTCATCACTTCAGCTCCCCCTCCTATTCCAAATCCAACCTTTCTGTCCTGGGCCTCCTCCATGGCCAGAGTGAGGCCCACCATAAATTGGAGGAGCAGCACCTCATATTTCGCTTGGGCAGTTTGCACCCCAGCGGTATGAACATTGACTTCTCTAATTTCAGGTAGTCCTTATTTTCTCCTCCCCTTCTCAGCTCTCCCCCAGTCCTCTGGCTCCACCTCTTCCTTTCTTCCTCCCGCCCCCCCCCCCCCCACCCTCACATCAGTCTGAAGAAGGGTTTCGACCCGAAACGTTGCCTATTTCCTTCGCTCCATAGACGCTGCCTCACCCGCTGAGTTTCTCCAGCATTTTTGTCTACCTTGTCTATCATCAATACCTCTACTTCCTTAGAATATTGAGATTTGGTATGTCACAAATACTCTGTCAAACCTCTGCAGATGTATAGAGAGCATACTAACAGGTTGCATCACGGCCTAGTTCAGTGCTCAAACACCAAGGAATGAATGAGGCTGCAGAAAGTGGCAGACATGCCTGGTTCACCACATTGACCTCCACATCATCAAAAGGATCCATGGGAGGCGCTGCCCAAAAAAGGCAGCTAATGTCATCAAAGATGTACACCACCCTGCCCATGATCTCATCTTGTTACTATCATTGGGAAGAAGGTATGGGAGCCTGAGAGCCATAACCTTGGGTTCAAGAACAGTTTCTTCCCAGCAACTATCATGCTCTTGAACACTGCACCACACTAATCACAATCCCACTTCAGCAACTATGATCTACTACAGACGTTGTATTGGTTGCATTACGTACTTCAGTTTTGCACCATTAAAGTCTGGTTATTTAGAATTACAGATTATTAAATTACTGTATTATTGATTATTGTATATTTACTCATTGTGTTATTATTTTAATGGACTGTAAAGCTGCAGCAAGTAAGAATTTAATTGTTCCATTGTCGCTACACATGCCAATCAAACACTCTTGACTCTTGATAAGGGGGCCCTCCTAGTCATTAACAACACATTTATACTAATTCTACATTTGTCCCTTTATTGTATTCAATTTATATTCCCATCAACTTCCCCCAGATTCTATGACTCACCTGCACACTATGGGAAATTTACAGTGTCCATTAACCTGCATGTCTTTGGGATCCAAACAGGGATAGTCAGAGTAACAAAGTCCATGAAGTCAAAGGAGAACAATGCAAGCTCCATACAGGTAGCACCCAAGGTCAAGACAGAATCTGGTGCAGTGGTTCTACTATACTACCATTAGATTCTGGACTCCACCCCACAGCATACTATCCAGTACAAATTTGATGCTGTCCCAATTCAGCAAAATGTTCAAAAGAGCTCTGGAACAGATTGCTAATGTACAAAAACAGCTGCATAAGACTTTGGTTCGGCAACATTGCAGCTCTCTAAGAGTTTGCATTTTGAATATTGCGCACAGTTTATGTCGCCCCATTACAGGAAGTGGAAGCTTTGGAGAGGGTGCAGAAGAGGTCTACCTGAATGCTGACAGTAGTGGGCAGCAGAAGCTGGAATCTTCCATAAAACACAAAGTGGTGCAGTAATTTAGTGGGTCAGGCAGTATCTCTGGAGGACGTGGATAGGCAACGTTTCAGGTCGGGCTCCAACACTTCTACTTTACCAGAATACTGCCTGGATTAGGAGGTATTAGCCACAAGAAAAGGTTGTACAAACTAGGATTTTTTCTCTCTGGCACAATGGAGGTTGACGGGAGTCCTGATAAAAGTATATAAAATTATTAGAGGCGTAGATAGGGTAGACATTCAGAACCTTTTTCTCAGGGTGGAAATTTCAAAGATGAAATGGCATAACTTTAAAGTGAGAGGGGCAAAGTTTAAAGGAGATGTGCGGGATAGATTTATTTTACACAGAGAGTGGTAGGTGTCTGTTACGCGCTGCCAGAGGTGGTGGTGGAGGCAGATAAAATAGTAGCGTTTAAGAGGCTTTTAGATACCCACATAAATATGCAGGAAATGGAGGGTTATGGATCAAGTGCAGGCAATTCAGATTAGTTTATCTTGGCATCATGTTCGTCACAGATACTGTGAGCTCAAGGGCTTGTTCCTGTGCTGTATTTTGCCAGGTTGTGTTCCCACCCTAGGTTGATGCTAAGCTTGTACTTGAGGCCCTACACACTACCAATACCCTTGAAACAAAGTACCCCAAGGCTTTTTTCATAATAGCTGCTGATTTCAATCTGGCCAACTTCAAAAGTGTGTTGCCAAAATACTATCAGAACCACAGCACAAGAGGCCCAAGCACCCTCGACCACGGTTACACAGTGATCAAAAATGCCTACCGCTCCATTCCCAGACCACACTTTGATAATACTGATCATCTAGTTGCACTTCTACTCCCTGCTAACAAATATAAACTGAAATGAGAATCCAGTGCAGAAAGTCGTGCAGAAAGTTTGTGACTGCTTTGAGTCAGTGGACTGGTACATATTCCAGGATTCTGCAACTTAACACAGATGAATATGCCACTGCTGTTACAGGCTCCATCAGCAAGTATGTAAAGGACTGTGCACCACAGAAGATGATACGTTTGTTCCCCAACCAGAAACATGTGTGAACCACTAGGTCCACTACCAGGTGAAATCCAAGTCTACAGCATTTGAATCAAAAGATCTGGAGCAGTTCAAATATTTTATCTATGACCTTTGCAGAGTCATTAAGGATGGCAAGAGGTAATTGCAGATCAAGTTGGAGTCTCAAGGCAATGATACAGATACCCATAAATTGTGGCAAGGCTAGCAAGTTATAACAGGTGACAAATCAAAGGCTGGCAGTATCGTTGGCAACAATGGGTCATTCCCCAATGAGCTCAATGCATTCTACACCAGGTTTGAACAGAAGGTTGGTGGAGGATCGCCACCCACCCCGCCAGTTTTGGGTACACCTGTACCAATGGTTAAGGTGGCAGACGTAAGATCAGCCTTCCTGAGAGTGAATCCGTGGAAAGCAACTGGTCCTTGGCCACGTCAATAGACAATAGACAATAAGTGCAGGAGTAGGCCATTCGGCCCTTCGAGCCAGCACCACCATTCAATGTGATCATGGCTGATCATCCCAATCAGTTTCCCGTTCCTGCCTTCTCCCCGGACTCCGCTATTTTTAAGAGCCCAATCTAGCTCTCTCTTGAAAGCATCCAGAGAATCTGCCTCCACCGCCCTCTGAGGCAGAGAATTCCACAGACTCACCACTCACTGTGAGAAAAAGTGTTTCCTCGTCTCCATTCTAAATGGCTTACTCCTTATTCTTAAACTGTGGCCCCTGGTTCTGGACTCCCCCAACATCGGGAACATGTTTTCTGCCTCTAGCGTGTCCAAACCCTTAACAATCTTGTATATTTCAATGAGATGCCCGCTCATCCTTCTAAACTCCAGAGAGTCCTCAGCACCTGCACCGATTAGCAGTGTTACTCATAGACATCTTTATCCTCTCATTACTCCATTCTGTGGTCCCCACTTGTTTCAGAAAGACCACTATCATCCATCACAGGTAGATAAAAATGCTGGAGAAACTCAGCGTGTGAGGCAACATCTATGGAGCGAAGGAATAGGTGACGTTTCGGATCGAGACCCTTCTTCAGATCCATCACAAATTGCTTTGAGAGATTGGTGATGGTTCACATTAACTCCAGCCTCTCAGCCAGCTTTGATCCACTGCAGTTTGCTTACAGTCGCAACAGGCCCACAGCGGATGCCATCTCCCTGGCCCTAAACTCATCTCTGGAACACCTAGGCAACAAGGACTCTTATGTTAGACTCCTATTTATTGAATATAGGTTCGCCTCCAAGACCATAATCCCATGCAAACTTGTCACCAAACTCCCGGGCTTAAGAATCAGCTCCCTACTATGCCACTAGATCCTCAACTATCTGATCCACAGACCACAATCAGTTAGCCTAAGTGACACCTCCATCACAATAATTCTCCACATTCTCGCTCCACAAGGATGCGTTCTCATTCCTCTATTATTCTCCCTATACGCTCATGACTGTAAGGCCAAATTTGTCTAACTCAATCTACAAGATTCAATCCACTATCGTGGGCTGAATCACAAGCAACAATGAGACAGAGTACAAGAAGGAGATAGAGAACTTAGGGACAGTGACCTCAATGTCAGAAAAATAAAGGAGCTAGATATTGACTTCAGGAAGCATGGTGGAGAACATGCCCCAATCAGCATCAATGGTGCCACAGTGGAAATGGTTGAGAGCTTCAAGTCCTTCAGTGTTAATATTACCGATGATCTGTTGTGAATCAAGTGCATTGATGTGACAACCAAGATAGCACACCAACACCACTACTTCCTGAGTAAATTCAGCATGTGTCTAGTGACTTACATAGTTCTACAGATGCACCATAACAAGCATACTGTTGGGTTGCATCACAGCTTTGTTTGGGAACACCTCTATTCAAGAATGCAATAAATTACCAAGAGTTAGCAATAAATGACCAATAAATTACCAATAAATTACACCATCCACTATGCTGGGAAAATTATTATGGTTTAGTTTATTTAGTTTAGTTTAGGGATACAGCGCGGAAACAAGCCCTTTGGCCTAACGAGTCCGCACCGACCAGCGATCCCCACACATTAACACTATCCTACACACTAAGGACAATTTAGACATACACCAAGCCAATTAACCTACATACCTGTACGTATTTGGAGTGTGGGAGGAATCCAAAGATCTCGGAGAAAACCCACACGGTCACAGGGAGAATGTACAAACTCCATCCAGACAGCACCCGTAGTCAGGATCGAACCCGGGTCTCCGGTGCTGCAAGCGCTGTAAGGCAGCATCTCTACCACTGCGCCACTGTGGCCACCGTGGGTTAGATGTAATACTGCAGCAAGAACAGAGGGTTAGTTTCATGAAAACATTACTCTGCTCTGAGCTGTCATGGCAATGGGTTCCCATGTGAACTGTGAAAATACATCAATTATGTTCTGAAAGTCTTCTTGAAATAATTGGCATTATGGAAAACCCTAGTTCATGACAGATAAAAATGGAATATCTGGAAAGGCGTTGAAGACCTTGCGTGTATAACAGGAGCATATAGAGGGTATATGCAAACAACAAATGGAACAATCAACATCACAAACAACCCACCCTCTCAAGCACTACCTGCCCCACCACTCAGCAGGCATGACTCTTCCAACACATTACAACCCACGAAACTGAATTGAAGGCGTCATCATCGATTCCAATGCTGCTGAAGAGAGAAAACTGCCATTAATATCCTTTCACCACCAGCAAACCATGACTGTAATGGGCACCATCCACGGCAACATTCCAAGCCATTTTTGCAGTGCCTTCCAAACCTATGTTATCCAACAGTTAAAATGTTAAAAGTGACATAAATGCTGCCACCTGCATGCCCCCTTTAAATCACACATGATTCTGACTTGAACACCCATGACTGTTGAGTTAACTTCTTAAAACTCCCTTTATAATAGTATTATGGCATCTTTATTGTTATGTTTACTAAAGATGGTCCTATCACAATTCTCCCTCATTGCCACACATTACTCTTTAACTAAGGACAAGTTGGATTTCTTCCAGATTTTCTATGTTAATTGATAGAATCTATGAGAAAGGAGTGTGGATTTATTTATCATGTCATTGGAGCAGAAGTAGGCCATTCAGCCCATCAAGTCTACTCCTCAAAGGAGTTTCTTTGACTCCTTCACTGACAATACTTAATTTATTTTTCTGAAAGCAATTTTCTATGCCCTCAGTGGTCTGTGCCCTCAAATGGGTGTACCAATATGGTAAACAAATATAATAATTTACTCAAACATGTAGATACCATTGAGAAAAGAAACTTCCCACATCAAATGCAAGTGAAGCAGCCTTAGATTAGAATGGATCACTCACTATTGCGACACAACACAAATATATCCAGAAATCCTTCACTTTATTCCCAAAATACCGTTGCCATGGTAAAAGCCTTTGGAATTGTTCACCATGCTTAAATACAGAAAGACTATGGAGTAATACAAAGAGTTGATAAATGCATTAATATAACTACATTTGCTAATCCAAATTATCTTTGTTTCAGTTTCAGGAAAAGTGTGAAAATCATATCACAGACGTTCACTCTACAACAATGAACACATAGTCAACATGCCGGAAGCTGAAATGGGTTTCAAGTCAGGCTTTCTCTGAGTATTGCTAACCTACTTGAACTGCAATGATGGTTGGAAGCAAAACACAGACAAACCATCTGAGGCAATGAAAACAAATTGGCACGGTAAATACTTGGAATAAATTTAGGGTTTTGATTTGGTTCTCTAAACATTAAGATCGTACAAGAAAAAGATTGTACTAAAAAGGGATTCAGAAAACTGTGAAGCAGCTTGAAATCCCATTTATTTCGTAATGCCAGCTCATGATCCTGCAGCTGGTAGCAACTGCAATGTATAGCTGCCAGACTCTTAATATCTGTCAACTGCAATCGGCAGAAAATCCTTCAGAAACACTTTGCTACTGGTACTGCATTCTTTACAGCAACTATTAAGTTAACAAAAATAGCAGATTTTTTTAGATACTGATCTATCTCACAAAGTATTTAAGAAAGAACTGCAGATGCTGGAAAAATCGATGGTAGACAGAAATGCTGGAGGAACTCAGCGGGCCTCACCCGTTGAGTTCCTCCAGCATTTTTGTCTACCCTATCTCACAAAGTACAGCAGTTTCAACGTAATCCGTCTGCTAATTGTAGCAGATCAAGCTATAAATCAAAACAGCAGAAAATTAACATAAAAGCAGATGAAACAATCTGGAACAAGATATTCAGTCATTATTTTAGCTCTGATTTTAACTCTTGACATGCAAGAGGTAGGTTTCACATTTCTGATTAACCATCATTAAATCTGACAGTGTAAGTCAAGAATCTCCTCAAAACTAACCAATTTCCATAAAATGTATGAGTTATCACAAACCAAATTCAGAACATCCTCGAGAGGGAAGGTGAACAGCTAGCAGTAGTTGTGCACGTGGGCACAAACGACGTTGGGAAGAAGAGGAAGGAGGTTCTGCAACGCGAGCTTAGAGAGTTAGGAAGAAGACTGAAAAGCAGGACTTCTAGAGTGGTTATCTCTGGATTGCTTCCAGTACCTCGTGTTAGTGAGGGCAGGAACAGGGAGATAGGAGATCTGAATGTGTGGCTGAGGGTGGGGGGGGGGGGGGGGCTGGTGCAGGGAGCAAGGATTTCGCTCTATAGACCACTGGGATCTCTTCTGGGGTAGGGGTGATCTGTACAAAAGGGACGGGTTGCACCTTAACTGGAGGGAGACCAACGTTCTGGCAGGCAGGTTTGCTAGTGCTACACTTGTGGGTTTAAACTAAATATTGGGGGGGGAGGGATTGCCAAATTGGGAGCATAAAGATGGAGTTAAAAGGAGAAGGCAATTTAGTGTTGTGTGATGAACCCGATTTGATAAGGGAACTCGAGGTAAAGGAGCCATTAGGAGTTTGTGACCATAATATGATCTACAAGTTTTAATCTACAATTTGGGAGGGAGAAGGGTAAATCGGAGGTGTCAGTATTACAGTTGAACAAAGGGGACTATGGAGCCATGAGGGAGGAGTTGGCCAAAGTTGACTGGAATGATACCCTAGCAGGAATGACAGTGGAACAACAATGGCAGGTATTTCTGGGAATAAGATTCCAAGGGGAGTAAGGGGCGACCGTGGCTGTCAAGGGAAGTCAGGGACAGTATAAAAATAAAAGAGAACAAGTCTTCTTCTTCTTGCGTATGGCGTGCATAGCCTAAGGTTGTAGGACAACTTGTTCTATTTCATCTTATTTGATTTTACACGCCAGGTTGATTGCATTTGTCGAAACAGGGCGGACCACGTGAAGGTTGCAACTTCCACCCCAAAGAGAACAAGTATAACATAGCAAAGATGAGCGGGAAGCCAGAGGATTTAAAGAGCAACAGAAGATAACTAAAAAGGCAATATGTGGAGAAAAGATGTGGTATGAAGGTAAGCTAGCCAAGAATATAAAGGAAGAGAATAAAAGCTTCTTTAGGTATGTGAAGAGGAAAATATTAGTAAAGACTCAATTGTACCGTTGAAGATTGAAAAGGGTGAATTTATTATGGGGAACAAGGAGATGGCAGAACAGTTGAACAGGTACTTTGGATCCGTCTTCACTAAGGAGGACACAAATAATCTCCCTGATGTACTAGTGGCCAGAGGATCTATAGTGATGGAGGAACTGAAGGAAATTCACATTAGTCAACGGCCTGCCACCCCGCAGCTGCATCGAGGCCGTGCGCACCGTCTTGACGTCACTCGACCTCCGCGCGAACCCCGCTTCTGGTTTTGTAGCACTTGCCGCATGCAGCCGCATGCTGGTGGGACCGGCCCTGTACGGGGATCACTCGACCTCCGCGCGGCCCCCGTGCGGCCCCCGCTTCCGGTTAGGTCGCGCTTGCCGCATGGAGTCGCAAGCCCGTGGGACAGGCCCTTAAGCATGCAGGCAGTGAGGAAAGTGAATGGCATGTTGTCCTTCATAACAAGAGAAGTTGAGTATAGGAGCAAAGAGGTCCTTCTGCATTTGTACAGGGCCCTAGTGAGACCACATCTGGAGTATTGTGTGCGGTTTTGGTCTCCAAATTTGAGGAAGGACATTCTTGCTATTGAGGGAGTGGAGCGTAGGTTCACCAGTTTAATTCCTGGGATGGTGGGACTGTCACACATTGATAGAATGTAGCGACTGGGCTTGTATACTCTGGAATTTAGGATGAGAGGCTATCTTATTAAAACATATAAGATTATTAAGGGTTTGGACACGCTAGAGGCAGGAAACATGTTCCCAGTGTTGGTGGAGTCCAGAACCAGGGGGTACAGTTTAAGAATAAGGGGTAAGCCATTTATAACTTTTTTACACAGAGAGTTGTGAGTCTGTGGAATTCTCTGCCTCAGAGGGCGATGGAGGCTGGTTCTCTGGATGCTTTCAAGAGAGAGTTAGATATAGCTCTTAAAGATAGCGGAGTCAAGGGATATGGGGAGAAGGTAGGAACAGGGTACTGATTGTGGATGATCAGCCATGATCACATTGAATGGCGGTGCTGGCTCGAAGGGCCAAATGCCCTACTCCTGCACCTATTGTCTATTGAGTTTATATCAACGTGTGACCTTGTTTTTTTTAATAGTTTAGAGGGGAAGAAGCTCTTCCTGAGTGTAGTGGTGCGCACTATTATAGTTTAGTTGAAATCTAAACACAAGTTCCTTGTCAAGAGTTCAAGAGAGTTTATTGTCATTTGTCCCTGATAGGATAATGAAATTCTTGCTTTGCTTTAGCACACCAGAACATAGTAGGCACAAATACAGAACAGATCAGTGTGTCCATATACCATTGTATAAATATATACACACATGAATAAATAAACTGATAAAGTGCAAATAAACAGATTATGGGCTATTAATGTTCAGTGTTTAATCCGAGCCGAGTTTAATAGTCTGATGGCTGTGGGGAAGTAGTTATTCCTTAACCTGGTCGTTGCAGTCTTCAGGCTCCTGTACCTTCTACCTGAAGGTAGTGGGGAGATGAGTATATGGCCCGGATGGTGTGGGTCCTTGATGATGCTGCCAGCCTTTTTGAGGCAGCGACTGCGATAGATCCCCTCGATGGAAGGGAGGTCAGAGCCGATGATGGACTGGGCAGTGTTTACTACTTTTTGTAGTCTTTTCCGCTCCAGGGCGCTCAAGTTTCCGAACCAAGCCACATTGCAACCAGTCAGCATGCTCTCTACTGTGCACCTGTAGAAGTTAGAGAGAGTCCTCCTTGACATACCGACTCTCCGTAATCTTCAAAGGAAGTAGAGGCGCTGATGTGCTTACTTTATGATTGCATCAGTGTTCTCGGACCAGGAAAGGTCTTCAGAGATGTGCACGCCCAGGAATTTGAAGCTCTTGACCCTTTCCACCATCGACCCGTTGATATAAATGGGACTGTGGGTCCCCATCCTCCCCCTTCCAAAGTCCACAATCAGTTCCATGGTTTTGCTGGTGTTGAGGGCCAGGTTATTGTGCTGGCACCATTTGGTCAGTCGGTCGATCTCACTGTTGTACTCTGACTCATCCCCATTAGTGATACGTCCCACAACAGTGGTATCGTCAGCGAACTTGATGATGGAGTTCGCACTATGACCGGCTACACAGTCATGAGTATAGAGTGAGTACAGCAGGGGGCTAAGCACACAGCCTTGAGGTGCTCCCGTGCTGATTGTTATCGAGGCTGACACATTTCCACCAATACGAACTGACTGTGGTCTGTGAATGAGGAAGTCGAGGATCCAATTGCACAGGGATGCGCAGAGACCCAGTTCTGCGAGTTTGGTAACCAGCTTGGAGGGGATGATTGTATTAAATGCCGAGCTGTGATCAATGAATAAACAGCCTGACATATGAGTTTTTGTTGTCCAAGTGGTCCAGAGCAGAGTGGAGAGCCAGCGAGATCGCATCAACCGTTGATCTGTTGTGGCAGTAAGCAAACTGCAGAGGGTCCAGGTTTTTGTCGAGGTAGGAGTTGATTTGCGCCATGATCAACCTCTCAAAGCACTTGATCACCACAGACTCTAGGTCGGCAGTAAGATAAATTGAGCTGTCCCAAGCCAGCTTTCAATACATGAAACATTGCTGCACAGATCAGATCCCCTTTTCTCAGAGATGGACAATTTCACTTTGGGTGCAAGAATTAACAATGGTGGCCCATGGAGCAAATTGGATAGGCCCTTCTGCAAATGCAACAATTTAGGTCTACTGTTTCCTTTCTTTGGCTTCTTTTCACTCTTTTCTGATATATTTCCTATTTAAAATATTCAGAGGTTTTTGTTTCCTTTTCACTATGACAGAAATAAGCAATACTCCTAAATAAATTTAGAAATAATTTTAGTAAAAAAATTTAGTTTACATAAATGTATAGCTAAAACCTCTGAGCTAGTGATATTTGTTTGGCGAGCACCACAATTGGCAAGTAAATTAACTAATCTCCATCACACTTGTACATTACAAATTATACACTGGACATACGAGGCCTACTGAGGTGAATAAGCGCGACCAAGACATTAGATTACCTGATGCAAGTTTTTAAGTTCTCTGCAAATCAATAAAAAATTATAAAATGAAGACAATGGGGGGATTTCTTTGAATTATCCAGTTTGTATTATTTCTTCTGGGTCTTCCATGTATTTGGCCTGCTAGTACAAGGAGAGGTCAGGAACTTTGCAGTGGATCTAAAGCACACTATCATGCAGCTTCTTAACCATCTGGTTTGAAATACTTTTACAAAGTGTAAGACCGCATTTGGTCGTGTTGGTACATAGAAACATAGAAACATAGAAACATAGAAAATAGGTGCAGGAGTAGGCCATTCGGCCCTTCGAGCCTGCACCGCCATTCAATATGATCATGGCTGATCATCCAACTCAGTATCCTGTACCTGCTTTCTCTCCATACCCCCTGATCCCTTTAGCCACAAGGGCCACATCTAACTCCCTCTTAAATATAGCCAATGAACTGGCCTCAACTACATTCTGTGGCAGAGAATTCCAGAGATTCACCACTCTCTGTGTAAAAAAGGTTTTTCTCATCTCGGTCCTAAAAGATTTCCCCTTTATCCTTAAACTGTGACCCCTTGTTCTGGACTCCCCCAACATCGGGAACAATCTTCCTGCATCTAGCCTATCCAACCCCGTAAGAATTTTGTAAGTTTCTATAAGATCCACCCTCAGTCTTCTAAATTCCAGCGAGTACAAGCCGAGTCTATCCAGTCTTTCCTCAAATGAAAGTCCTGACATCCCAGGAATCAGTCTGGTGAACCTTCTCTGTACTCCCTCTATGGCAAGAATGTCCTTCCTCAGATTAGGAGACCAAAACTGTACGCAATACTCCAGGTGTGGTCTCACCAAGACCCTGTACAACTGCAGTAGAACCTCCCTGCTCCTATACTCAAATCCTTTTGCTATGAATTGCTAAAATTGCTATATTTTGCTAAAATACCATTCGCTTTCTTCACTGCCTGCTGCACCTGCATGCCCACTTTCAATGACTGGTGTACCATGACACCCAGGTATCGTTGCATCTCCCCTTTTCCTAACCGGCCACCATTCAGGTAATAGTCTACTTTCCTGTTTTTGCCACCAAAGTGGATAACCTCACATTTATCCACATAATACTGCATCTGCCATGCATTTGCCCACTCACCCAGCCTATCCAAGTCATCTTGCAGCCTCCTAGCACCCTGCTCACAGCTAACACTGCCCCCCAGCTTCGTGTCATCCGCAAACTTGGAGATGTTGCATTCAATTCCCTCGTCCAGATCATTAATATATATTGTAAATAGCTGAGGTCCCAGCACTGAGCCTTGCGGTACCCCACTAGTCACTGCCTGCCATTCTGAAAAGGACCCGTTTACTCCTACTCTCTCCTTCCTGTCTGCCAGCTAATTCTCTATCCACATAGATACTGAACCCCCAATACTGTGTGCTTTAAGTTTGTATATTAATCTCTTATGTGGGAAAGTCCAGATATAACACATCCACTGGTTCTCCCTTATCTACTCTACTAGTTACATACTCGAAAAATTCTATAAGATTCATCAGACATGATTTACCTTTCATAAATCCATGCTGACTTTGTGCAATGATTTCACCATTTTCCAAATGTGTTGCTATCCCATCTTTTATAACTGACTCTAGCAGTTTCCCCACTACCGATGTTAAACTAACTGGTCTGTAATTCCCCGTTTTCTCTCTCCCTCCCTTTTTAAAAAGTGGGGTTAAATTAGCTACCCTCCAACCATCAGGAACTACTCCAGAATCTAAAGAGTTTTGAAAAATTATCACTAATGCATCCACTATTTCTGGGGCTACTTCCTTAGGTACTCTGGGATGCAGCCTATCTGGCCCTGGGGATTTATCGGCCTTTAATCCATTCTATTTACCTAACACCACTTCCCGGCTAACCTGGATTTCCCTCAGTGCCTCCATCTCATTTGACCCCGGGTCCCCTGCTATTTCCGGCAGATTAATTAAGTCTTCCTTAGTGAAGACAGAACCAAAGTAGTTATTCAATTGGTCTGCCATGTCCTTGTTCCCCATGATCAGTTCACCTGTTTCTAACTGCAAGGGACCTACATTTGTTTTAACTAATCTTTACCTCTTGACATATCTATAAAAACTTTTGCAGTCAGTTTTTATGCTCCCTGCCAGTTTTCTTTCATAATCTATTTTCCCTTTCCTAATTAAACCCTTTGTCCTCCTCTGCTGGACTCTGAATTTCTCCCAGTCCTCTGGTAGGCTGCTTTTTCTGGCTAATTTGTATGCTTCATCTTTTGTTTTGATACTATCCCTGATTTCCCTTGTTATCCACAGATGCACTACTTTCCCTGATTTATTCATTTGCCAAACTGAGATGAACAATTGTTGTAGTTCCTCCATGCAGCCTTTAAATGCCTTCCATTGCATATCCACCGTCAACCCTTTAAGAATCAATTGCCAGTCTATCTTGGCCAATTCACGTCTCATACCCTCAAAGTTACCTTTCTTTAAGTTCAGAACCCTTGTTTCTGAATTAATTATGTCACTCTCCATCCTAATGAAGAACTCAGCCATATTATAGTCACTCTTGCCCAAGGGGCCACGCACAACAAGCCTGCTAACTAACCCTTCCTCATTACTCAATACCCAGTCTAGAATAGCCTGCTCTCTCGTTGGTTCCTCTACATGTTGATTTAGAAAACTATCCCGCATACAATCCAAGAAATCCTCTTCCTCAGCACCCCTGCCAATTTGATTCACCCAATCTATATGTAGATTGAAGTCACCCATTATAACTGTTTTACCTTTGTTGCACGCATTTCTAATTTCCTGTTTGATGCCATCCCCAACTCCACTACTACTGTTAGGTGGCCTGTACACAACTCCCACTAGCGTTTTCTGCCCCTTAGTGTTTCGCAGCTCTACCCATATCGATTCCACATCCTCCAAGCTAATGTCCTTCCTTTCTATTGCGTTAATCTCCTCTCTAACCAGCAACGCTACCCCACCTCCTTTTCCTTTCTGTCTATCCCTCCTGAATATTGAATATCCCTGGATGTTCAGCTCCCAGCCTTGGTTACCCTGGAGTCATGTCTCCGTGATCCCACCTATATCATAGTCATTAATAGCTATCTGCACATTCAACTCATCCACCTTATTACGAATGCTCCTTACATTGAGTCACAAAGCCTTCAGGCTTGTTTTTACAACACTCTTACCCCTTATACAATTATGTTGAAAAATGGCCATTTTTGATTTTTGCCCTGGATTTGTCTGCCTACCACTTTTACTTTTCACCTTGCTACCTATTGCTTCTACCCTCATTTTACACCCCTCTGTCTCTCTGCTCACACATTTTTCTCTGTTTATTATCTTTTTCTTCATTCCCCCCTACATGTTGGGTCTGAGTGCTTCCCTTCTCTGCCTCCTGCCTCACACCCTGTCTACTAGCTTTCTCTATTTGAGTCCCTCTCCCCAACCGTACAAGTGTTAGTGAGACCGCATTGTGTTCAGCTCTGGGCACCATGTTTTAGGAAAGATATTGTCAAGCTTGAAAGGGTTCAGAAAATATTTATGAGGATGTTGCCAGGACTAGAGGGCGTGAGCTATCGGGAGAGGTTGAGTAGGCTGGGTTTCTATTCCATGGAGCGCAGAAGGATGAGGGCTGATCTTATAGAGGTGTATAAGATCATGAGAAGAATAGATTGGGTAGATGCACAGAGTATTTTGCCCAGAGTAGGGGAATCGAGGACCAGAAACATTGGTTCAATGTGAAGGGGAAAAGATTTAATAGGATCCCAGACTTACCTGATTCCTTTTGTGTGCTCAATAATGGTGGAGTGCACCATGAAAGGCCTTTGCTCTTGGAAGATGGATTCAGCAGGTCACAATACATTGGGCCTCATACATTACATATTTCCTAATGATGGATCCTCAAACAAAATATTTGTTGGTCACCTATGAACTGATTTTTTAATGTCTCTAAAGTATACCTTTACATTTTTAGGCAGAATTGTTTGGTGGATTAATTGTTAGGAATACTTTGGCAATAGTTGGAAGTAAAGGTAGTTAGTTATTACCATAACAATTTCAATATCTACTTATACATAACCTATTGACCAACATCTACTACAAACCTACTGACTCCCATAGCTATCTAGACTACACTTCTTCCCACCTTGCTTCCTATAAAGACCCTATCCCCTACTCCTAATTCCTCCATCTATGCCACCTCGGTGTCCAGGATGAAGTTTTCCATACTAGATCATCGGAGATGTCCTCATTCTTTAGGAAACGGGGGTTCCCCTCTTCCATTATAGATGAGGCTCTCACCAGGTTTTCCACTCCACTCCTTTCTGCTTTCCGCAGAGACCGTTCCCTCCGCAACTCCCTGGTCAACTTGTCCCTTCCCTCCTAAACCACCCCCTCCCCAGGTACTTTCCCCTGCAACCACAGTAGATGCAACACCTATCCCTTTACCTCCCCCCTCGAGTACATCCAAGGACCCCAACAGTCTTTTCAGGTGAGGCAGAGGTTCACTTGCACCTCCTCCAACCTCATCTACTGTATCCGCTATTCCAAGTGTCAACTTCTGTACATCGGCAAGACCAAGCGCAGGCTCGGCGATCGTTTTGCTGAACACCTCCGCTCAGTCCGCCTTAACCTACCTGATCTCCCAGTTGCTCAGCAATTTAACTCCCCCTCCCATTCCAAATCTGACCTTTCTGTCCTGGGCCTCCTCCATTGTCAGAGTGAGGCCCAGCGCAAATCGGAGGAACACCAATTCATACTTCGCTTGGGTAGTTTACACCTCAGCGGTATGAACATTGACTTCTCTAACCAAATAGCCCTTGCTTTCCCTCTCTCTCCATCCCCTCCCTTCCCAGTTCTCCCAACAGTCTTATTGTCTCCGACTACATTCTATCTGTGTCCCGCCCACTCACTTGACATCAGTCTGAAGCAGGGTCTCGACCCAAAACGTTACCCATTCCTTCTCTCCATAGATGCTGCCTGTCCCGTTCAGTTATTCCAGCTTTTTGTGTCTATCTATACATAACATTAGTTAGATGAAGAGCAAGCCAATATATTGCCTTTGATTCAAAATATTATTGATCTATATGGAGGTCGTCATAAACATCAAATTTGGTTGTAGAAACACAAGAGATTTTAAATGCTGGAATCTTGAACGAAATACAAACTGATTAGTCTGAAGAAAGACTCTGACCATAAACGTGTTTGTCCATTTCGCATCACAGATGTTGCCTGATCTGCTGAGTTCCTCCAGCACTTTGTCTTTTTCTCATTTGGGTGTGTTGACCTTTGAGATATAATACTCTATCTGTTCTCCATTTCCAACTCAGATTAAAAATAATTGCTTGGGCAAAATATAAAGATGAAAGAATATCATTGATGATGAACAGTGAATAGAATTATCATTTGAGGCCACTGGTTTTGAAAGTGAGTCTTCAGATTTGTCCAGAGGACACTAAATTCTCCCCTGAAAGCTCAAAAAAATACGATACCCAAAACATAATATACAGTGTCAGACACAACAGTAGCAGCAAGTGAAGTGTCTGCCAAAATCAAATCAAAGTAGTAGAGGTGTTAGATTCAATAAAAATGTTTAATTATGTTTAATTAATTTTGACATAAATTCTAAACCAAATACATTAATCTGAATCAAAAATTTATTAAAAATTCAACACAGACTTTTAACAGCACTGTAAAGCTGAAGCAGTCATGTGCCTGCTTTACCCCAATACTGGTGTACTGATTATTCAGTGCAGACAAAAATTATGCACAGTAAATACCTTTGTGTCTGTGGTTTTGAATTTCAGTGCCATGTAAACATTTAATCAAATAAAAACCTCTTCAATCCTAGCAAACAGAGTCGATGGCATCCAGTTCTCTTTTACTTTCTGTGCATTTTGATAGGTAATTTTAAAGTGACAGGATCAAGTGATCAAGGAAAGCTGTGAAACCTGTCTGTCAAATTCAATTAGTAAGTAAGATGGGAGGGATACACAAATCTGTTACAAAAGCAGCAATTAGCATGGTTCACATTTTAACATAGTGTGGAATTCCCCTTCAAAAAATTGTATTTATCAAAGCAGCCTTTGTAATAACATTAACTGTTCTGAAAAGTGAGGTGTTTTTTTCTAACTCACAATATAAGTGACCGTCCCTGTGGACAGAAGGGATTAATTGAAGCAAGCTGATAATACATTGAAGTCATCTGATCAGAAATGTTAAGAAATTAGTTGTAAATTCGAATCAGTTTTGAGTTCAGTGGGAACTAGACTAAGTGGGCTCTGCTGGGTCCCTGTCACACGGGAGGCCTGGTTCCCCAATGCAATATTCCTCCACTCACCCGTTCCCCCAATGCAACCCGTCCCCCCAACGCAATATTGCACCACATTGTTGGCCGATGTAGGCCGAAGAGCCTGCTTCCACACTGTATCACTCTATGACTTTATGAGTTCTGTTTCCCACACGCTCTAACATAGGGTCTTCAGATCTGACCTGGATCCTAGACCAACCTGATTCCTTTTGTGTGCTCAATAGTGGTGGAGTGCAGTATGAAAGGCCTTTCCTCACCACAATATATAGCCCCCAACTACGCAGGCACGGCTCATTTCCCCTCATCCCCCAGCACTCCCTCCCCCTCCTCTTCACACTCCCTCTTCTTTCCACTCTCCTTCCCTCCCCTAAACCCTCCCTCACCTCTCCCTCCCTATCCTTTCCCCTACCCTCAGTCACATAGAAACATAGAAACATAGAAAATAGGTGCAGGAGTAGGCCATTCGGCCCTTCGAGCCTGCACTGCCATTCAATATGATCATGGCTGATCATCCAACTCAGTATCCTGTACCTGCCTTCTTTCCATACCCCCTGATCCCTTTAGCCACAAGGGCCACATCTAACTCCCTCTTAAATATAGCCAATGAACTGGCCTCAACTACCTTCTGCGGCAGAGAATTCCAGAGATTCACCACTCTCTGTGTGAAAAATGTTTTTCTCATCTCGGTCCTAAAAGATTTCCCCCTTATCCTTAAACTGTGAATTCTTGTTCTGGACTTCCCCAACATCGGGAACAATCTTCCTGCATCTAGCCTGTCCAACCCCTTAAGAATTTTGTACGTTTCTATAAGAGCCCCCCTCAATCTTCTAAATTCTAGCGAGTACAAGCCAAGTCTATCCAGTCTTTCTTCATATGAAAGTCCTGACATCCCAGGAATCAGTCTGGTGAACCTTCTCTGTACTCCCTCTATGGCAAGAATGTTTTTCCTCAGATTTGGAGACCAAAGCTGTACGCTATCCTCCAGGTGTGGTCTCACCAAGACCCTGTACAACTGCAGTAGAACCTCCCTGCTCCTATACTCAAATCCTTTTGCTATGAATGCTAACATACCATTCGCTTTCTTCACTGCCTGCTGCACCTGCATGCCTACTTTCAATGACTGGTGTACCGTGACACCCAGGTCTCGTTGCATCTCCCCTTTTCCTAATCGGCCACCATTCAGATAATAGTCTACTTTCCTGTTTTTGCCACCAAATTGGATAACCTCACATTTATCCACATTATACTGCATCTGCCATGCATTTGCCCACTCACCCAGCCTATCCAAGTCACCTTGCAGCCTCCTAGCATCCTCCTCACAGCTAACATTCCCCCCAGCTTTGTGTCATCCGCAAACTTGGAGATGTTGCATTCAATTCCCTCGTCCAAATCATTAATATATATTGTAAATAGCTGGGGTCCCAACACTGAGCCTTGCGGTACCCCACTAGTCACTGCCTGCCATTCTGAAAAGGACTCGTTTACTCCTACTCTTTGCTTCCTGTCTGCCAGCCAGTTCTCTATCCACATCAATACTGAACCCCCAATACCGTGTGCTTTGAGTTTGCATACTAATCTCTTATGTGGGACCTTGTCGAAAGCTCCCTCCCTCCATAACTCCTCCCCCCTTCCTATCCCTCTATCCCCCACTCCTCACCTCCCCCTAAACCCCCCCCCCCACTATCTCTCCTTACCTCCCCCACTGCCCTTCTCTCCCTCTATTCCCCACTCCCTACCTCCCCCACTCCACACTCCTCTCTCTTTATTCCCCCTCCACCCCCACTCTCTTCACCTCCCCCTCTTTCCCCCTCTCCCTCCCTACCCCTTCCTCTCCTTCAATCACCCCACTCTCCCTCCTCATCTGCCCAGGATCTTTCCCCTCCCCTCCTCCAATCCATCCCTCACCTCTCCCTCCTTTCCCCTACCCTCAGTCACTCCCTCCCTCCCTCCCTCCATAAAAAGCAGCATCTGCAGTTCCTTCCTCCACAGGTGATTCATTGTTAGCTGTGGTTTAGATCCCATTGACTTGATGATTGGACCAATTTGCATCGTGTGTGGGCGTGTGTGTGAGCTACTCAAACTCTGCGCAAACTGCTCAGCCATCCCTGCAACCTGACTCTCCCTCCCTTCCATCTGCCCACTCAGCCTCAGCCGCCACTCGGCCCGTCCCTGTCCTGTCTGACCAACCGCTCCTGCCGCTCGGCCCGTCCCCGCCCTGCCCACCCGACTACCTGCCTGCCCGCTGCTGCCGACGGGCCGCGTGGGTGATGGAGTCGGTGTTCGTCACGGTGGGCACGACGAGTTTCGATGAGCTGGTGGAGAAGATCTCCGAGAAGGCCCTGAGGGTGAGTTACCATAACGGCGGAGGAGATGGACCCGGGGGGATGGGTAGACGGGACCGCCATTGCCTCAGAGGGCAGGTAGGGGAGAGGGGTGAGTGATGACGGAGAGAGAGACGGGATCAGGGCCTCCACTGGACCTCCACTAGGCCTCCACTGAACTGCCCACCCCCCCCCCCCCCGCGGCCGGTGGTGGGGGAGACAATAAACAAGTTACTGTGAGGAGGAGAGAGAGGAGTTTGTGAGTGAGGCGGGACAGGCCGCTGCCGGTGGGTCAGGGAGGGGCGTTGCCATCCCGGCTGTGGCATTGACTGACAGGAGAAGAGACAAATCTGCATGGCGCTGACTGAAGGAATCTGCGCACGCACGTTTTTAAAGATTTTTAAATCTCGATAACTTTTACAATATACCACCGATCGGAATGAAACGTGTTGCACTCGCAGCACAGGAGAATGATGAGTAACCTGGTGAAAGATCGTAGTGCTATCGCATAACGTTTTTGCGCAAATAGAAAAACCCCGCAAACCGGAAGAGCACAAGATCAGAGTTTTAGTTATGTATAGAATATAGATAGATAGATAGATAGATAGATAGATAGATAGATAGATAGATAGATAGATAGATAGATAGATAGATAGATAGAAGACTATACACAATGTTGAAGAATTACAGAGTACTTGTTCAGCTCATTTTGGCATTCAAATTCTGCAGTGCCATGTCAGTTCAATGTTAGTGTTTTTACATAGATACATAGACAATAGGTGCAGGAGTAGGCCATTCGGCCCTTCAAGCCAGCAGCGCCATTCAATGTGATCATGGCTGATCATCCGCAATCAGTACCCCGTTCCTGCCTTCTCCCCATATCCCTTTATTCCACTAGCTCTAAGAGCTCTATCTATCTCTCTTTTGAATGTATCCATTGGATTCATTGAATCGGCCTCCACTGCCTTCTGAGGCAGAGAATTCCACAAATTCACAACTCTCTGGGTGAAAATGTTTTTCCTAAATGGCCTACCCCTTATTCTTAAATAAGGGGTAGGCCATGGGGCTCCTGGTTCTGGACTCCCCCAACATCGTGAACATGTTTCCTGCATCTAGCGTGTCCAATTCATTAATAATTTTATATGTTTTTATAAGATACCGTCTCACCCATCTAAATTCCAGTGAATACAAGTTCAGTCGCTCCATTCTTTCATCAAATGACAGTCCCGCCATCCTGGAAATTAACTTTGTGAACCTACGCTGCACTCCCTCAATAGCAAGAATGTCCTTCCACAAATTAGGAGACCAAAACTGCACACAATACTCTAGGTGTGGTCTCACCAGGGCCCTGTACAACTGCAGAAGGACCTTTTTGCTCCTATACTCAACTCCTCTCATTATATAGGCCAACATGTCATTAGCTTTCTTCACTGCCTGCTGTACCTGCATGCTTACTTTCAGTGACTGATGTACAAGGACACCCAGGTCTTTTTGTACTTCCTCTTTTCCTAACCTGACACCAATCAGATAATAATCTTTCCTGTTCTTGCCACCTAAGTGGATAACCTCACATTTATCCACATTATACTGCATCTTCCATGCATCTGCCCACTCACCCAACCTGTCCAAGTCATCTTGCATCCTCATAGCATCCTCTTCACAGTTCACACTGCCACCCAGCTTTTGATACAGTGATTGTAGATGCAAATTACTTAGACTTAGACTTAGTTCCTCCCACACTGTTGAGTGCATTGGGCTGCAAGCTTTCGCCATTCTGTTCAGATATGTGCGACGTCTTCCACCCTCAATAGGCTTGCATCCCGGGCTTCCAAATCCTTCTGGAATGTTCGCCTCCATGTGAGTTTGGTCGTCCTCTTTTCCTTCTTCCATCAGGTTGCCATGTCATTGCTATCTTGGGTGCACATTCTGGTGACATTCTGAGTACATGTCCTGCAAATTTCATCCTGCGTCCTCTATGTCCTGGCTGAGAGGCTTTGTTGCAGTTTCATGGTAGATATCCTCGTTTGTGATGTGGTCTCTGTAGCTAGTCTTCAGGGTCTTTCTCAAGCAGCGTAGTTGGAATGCATCCAATTTCTTTTTCATCTTCACATTGATTTTCCATGTCTCACTGGCATAGAGGGCTGTAGGGACTACGGACTGAAGAGCTTGATTTTTAGCATCTTTCATATCCCACCACTAGACTGTATTGGCTGCATTCGTCTGAAGACTGATGCAGCTTTACTAATTCTGGAGTTGATGTCGACCTCTACATCTCCATCTACTCTGAACATGCTGCCAAGTTAGGTAAATCTTGTGGTGTTTTCCACAGATTCCCAGATTATCAGTTGGTCTATTGGCTGCTGGTCTCCAGTCTGCATGGTCTTAGTGTTCTGTCAGCTGATCTTTAATCCAACCTTTGATGCATTCTCCTCCAGAGCGGTTGTCATCTCTTGAAGGGTGTGTCTCGACTCTGCTAGTAGTGCAATGTCATCGGCAAAATCTAGGTCCATGAGGCATCTTCCTGGTCTCCACGGTATTCCAAAGTCAGGTTTGTTCATTGTCTTCCGCATGACATAGTCGATCATGACAATAAACAGTAAGGGGGATAGAAGGCAAACTTGTCTTAACCTGTGAAAATACTTGATATGTTTCTAAATCTTTAAAACTTTTGAGAAACTATAAACGTCCGGACTTATCAAAGCAATAAAATTGCATCGCTTAGACTATTTACAGTGAAATGAGTGCCGTTTGGACGTATACAGGTAAGTATAGTTGCAGGATTAGGCACGACAGAGTAAGCTGTAATCACACTGATGTTTACAGCACGAAGGTCATGAACGAATCTCCAGGCATTTTTATGCGGCCTTTTAATCAGTAAGATAGGAGTGTTCCATCCCAGTGAGGAATGTGGGGAATCCGCTGTGGTGGATGTTTCTGTTAACTTTTATGTAGTTGTGTGTCTTCTTGCTTTTTTAGTATGGCTGTATGGTAATTCACATATCACTGTACCTTAATTGGTACACTTGACAATAAAAAACCTTAGAAACCTTTGAAACCTTATACAGGGACTGACAGTCAAAACACTGTGACTTTACAGGGTTTGGCTGAGAGTACAAGGCCAACATTATTAGAATATATAGCCCATATGTGCGTGGGTACCTGAGCTATCAGATCTTCCTGTAATGTCATTTGAAGTGAGTGTTCTGCTGGAGAGTGGAGTTCAGAAACAGTCGCATTCAATAGGTTGAATGTTTAATTGGAGAGCATTTGCATCTAGATCACCTATCAATCCCCCAACTGTTCAAAATCCTTTATAATTACGCTCCTGGAAAGTTGCAGTACCAGAGGTCCCACAATTCTAGTTTTGTATCCTTTATTAACATAGAAGATTACATGTGTCGTGGCGTTCCCCATCCCATCATACAATTGTTATTCCAAGCGCAATTCTACTGCTGCAGCTACACGTTCTGGCCCACTGTACATGGAAGTAATTTTGAACAGTTCACAGTCAAATAGGTATGGAGTTGCAGGTTAGGCATAAATGTCATTTTGTCCCATAGGATCGTAAAAAGGCTGTGCAGTGTAAATTGGTGGATCAACTGCATATCCAAACCTGGACAGTCTTTCATTCTGATGAAGTGAATGGCTTGAAAGATCATCAGTCAATATTTTCCACCACCTGACTTGGGGCCCTTGTTTTCTTTTTGATACAAAAAATGCCATAACACGACTATACTGTACTTCAGGAATCTGAAGAGTCATTCCAGTAAGAGAATATTTGATGATGCATGGTAGACAAAAGTGCTGGAGAAACTCAGCGGGTGTGGCAGCATCTATGGAGTGTAGGAAATAGGCAATGTTTCGGGCCGAAACCCTTCTTCAGACTGATGCAGGGTGGGGGGGGGGGGGGGGGCGGGAAGAAGAAAACAAGAGGAGGAGCCCGAGGGCTGAGGGAGAGCTGAGAAGGGGAGAAGACAGCAAGGGCTACCGGAAATTGGGGAAGTCAATGTTCAAGCCGCTGGGGTGCAGACTGCCCAAGCGGAATATGAGGTGCTACTCCTCCAGTTTCCGGTGGTGCTCACTCTGGCCATGGAGGAGGCCCAGGACAGAAAGGTCGGATTCGGAATGTGAGGGGGAGTTGAAGTGCTGAGCCACCGGGAGGTCAGGTTGGTTAATGCGGACCGAGCGGAGGTGTTTGGCGAAACAATCACCAAGCCCGCGCTTGGTCTCACCAATGTAGATCAGCTGACATCTAGAGCAGCGGATGCAACAGATGAGGTTGGAGGAGATGCAGGTGAACCTCTGTCGCACCTGGAACGACTGCTTGGGTCCTTGAATGGAATCGAGGGGGGAGGTGAAGCGACACGTGTAGCATCTCCTGCAGTTGCAAGGGAAAGTGCCCGGGGAGGGGGTGGTGCGGGTAGGAAGGGAAGAATCGACCAAGGAGTCACGGAGGGAGCGGTCTTTGCGGAAAGCAGACAGAAGGGGAGATGGGAAGATGTGGAGAGTGGTGGGGTCACGTTGGAGGTGGCGAAAATGACGGAGGACTATTTGGTGTATGTGACGGCTAGTGAGGTGGAAGGTGAGGACTAGGGGGACTCTGCCCTTGTTACGAGTGGGGGGGATGGGGAGAGAGAGCAGTGTTACAGGGTATGGAGGAAACCCTGGCGAGAGCCTCATCTATAGGGGGGGAGGGGAACCCCCGTTCCCTGAAGAATGAGGACATTTCCGATGCCCTGGTGTGGAACACCTCATCTTAGGAGCAGATGCGGCATAGACGGAGGAGTTGGGAGTAGGGGATGGAGTCCTTACAGGGTGGGCAGAAGTGTAGTCTAGATAGCCATGGGAGTCAGTGGGTTTATAGTGGATGTCGGTCAAAAGTCTATCACCTGCCATGGAGATAGTGAGTTCAAGAAATGGTAGGGAAGTGTCGGAAATGGTCCAGGTGTATTTGAGTGCCGGATGGAAGTTAGTGGCGAAGTTGATGAAGTTAGTTAGTTGTGTGTGGGTGCAGGAGGTAGCACCAAAGCAATCATCGATGTAGCGGAGGTAGAGGTCGGGGATGGGGCCCTGATACGTCTCAAACAAGGATTGTTCGACGTACCCTACAAAGAGGCAGGCATAGCTGGGGCCCATGCGCGTGCCCATAGCTACGCCTTGTATTTGGAGGAAATGGGAGGAGTCAAATGAAAAGTTATTAAGGGTAAGGACCTGCTCCGCTAGGCGGAGGAGAGTATCAGTGGACGGGGATTTGTTGGTTCTCCGGTCGAGGAAGAACCGGAGAGCTTTGAAACATTTCTCCGGTCGAGGAAGAACCGGAGGGCTTCTTGAACATTTGGTGATGCATTCCAGCTTGGTAGAAGATGTCTCTCCCCAAAAGATTAACTGTTACATCTTCTACAATTAGAAACTGGTGCTCACCCTTTATGCCTTGGATGTCACATGAGGCTTGGGTAAGGGCTGACTGGTGAGGCCAGCTACATTTATCATTGAGTTAGATTTTGGCAAAAGTGGGTAGTCTGAAGGTCGTACGGTGGAGTGCGTCACTCCAGTGTCAATCAGGAATTCTTTACTGAGACCATTAATTGTAAGAGTGCTCATTAGGAACATGGTTCAGGATAGGAGTTGCGATGATGTCTCGGAATGGCATAGTCATTTGGAAGACAGACTTCAGTGCTGTCTGGGTCCGAAGGGGTTATTCATGGCATAGGGGGTGGCCTGGCTTATGTCATTATTGTAACCATTAGGATAGCATCTTTAGCCACCGTTTGAAATATATGGTTGTGGGCAGCTTCTAGCCCAGTGTCCACATTGGCCACAATTAATGCTCACATTTCTTGCTTGCCTCCTTCCTGGTGACCTGCCTCTTCCCCTTCTCCCACCAAACATCCTATCCTGCGGGGCATGGGGACCCGCAGAGTAGGATGTCTCTACCAGCACGTTTCCTGGCCACTCACTGACTCTATGCTGCCGTTGTTCATTCTGGTGCTGACAATGGTGTAAAACAATCATCAACATTTTCGTTTCCCATTCTCTGCAAGTTACGCAGAACATCTGTTTTATGCAAGGTTGACAGTGTACAATCGCAATAACTAGCGTGCACTTGCCTGGACCTAATTCTAAATCAGAATATTTTATAAAGGCATGCTGGACACGATCAACATAATCCTCACCTTGTTTCTGAACAGTAAATCTTCTTCCAATCTACTCTAGGCGGATAGGATTCATGTAACACATCTTTCAAGGCATTCCAAAGTGCATTGTTAGCTACTGCAAAACTGTACCAATCAAATATTATTTGAATAATTTTCCATTTAGGTGAATGAAAGGTCACATCGAGAGCCACATCAATATAATTTTTAGTTGGATTATGAAATTTGTGCAATATGTTTAGTTTATGAATACATTTTGCAACATCATCTTTAGGTTACATAGATACATAGATACATAGAAAATAGGTGCAGGAGTAGGCCATTCGGCCCTTCGAGCCTGCACCGCCATTCAATATGATCATGGCTGATCATCCAACTCAGTATCCCGTACCTGCCTTCTCTCCATACCCCCTGATCCCTTTAGCCACAAGGGCCACATCTAACTCCCTCTTAAATATAGCCAATGAACTGGCGTCAACTACCCTCTGTGGCAGAGAGTTCCAGAGATTCACCACTCTCTGTGTGAAAAAGTTTTTCCTCATCTCGGTCTTAAAGGATTTCCCCCTTATCCTTAAGCTGTGACCCCTTGTCCTGGACTTCCCCAACATCGGGAACAATCTTCCTGCATCTAGCCTGTCCAACCCCATAAGAATTTTGTACGTTAGGCATCCCTTCAACTATGGCTCTCAACTCTGAGGGTGTCCAGCGTCTGTAAACTGTAATTGGATTTCCCTGGGGACCCAGAAAGGCCTGTGTTGATGTTTCTACATCAGGTTGAGCTGAGGCTTCACTGCGACTGTCCCTCGATTGGATTTTTGACTATGCCTAGACCCGCGGTCTAGGCATAAGCTCAGGGGCGAGCGCGCCTTTGCGGTTGCAGCTCCTAGACTGTGGAACAGCATCCCTCTTCCCATCAGAACTGCCCCCTCCATCGACTTCTTTAAGTCGAGACTTAAAACTCATTTTTACTCACAAGCCTTTCTTGACGTCCTCTGAGGGAGGGCTATATGTATGTATTTATGTATGTACTTAATCCATGAACCACTGTTGTATAGCGTTAGTACCTCCACCAATGTAAAGGACTTTGGCCAACGAGAGTTGTTTTTTAAATGTGCTATAGAAATAAAAGAGACTTGACTTGACTTGACCATGTGTCTTTGGTCTTACGAGAGAAGAGGATGAATCTGTTGTTGCATAGATTGTATCTGTGGGTGATTGGTGTATGCACTGTTGAAGGGGTGCCCATGCATCTTGTCCAGCTGGGGGGTAGACGGAGATCGATTTGGGGGTAGAGGATATATGGGAACCCAATCATCACAGTCATTTTCATCATCGTCATTTGTCTTAATATTAGTTCCAGAAACCATTACCCATTTTGTTGATAGAGAATAATGTGGGGGAATATGGCCATGGCCACGGATTTGTAAACTGTATCGAGATTCTAAATTCAGCAATTTCTGTTTCTAGCTATTATTCTGACGTCCCTTAATGTTTTTGTGTCTCATTTTCTCTACTCTTACATCTAGACTATTTTCTTCTCTGCTTCCTTACGCTAGTCCTATATATTGGGACCACGCCACCTCTTTACAACCACACTTTTCCTTAACTAGCAACACTTCTCAAAAATATTCTATTTGATCCCAATTAAATGTCCCTTCAGGGGGGAATCCTTTTTCTCTCTTCTGTGTCCACTCTACACATTTCTGTACCATCTTTACACTTTTTCATCCTTAATGAACGTACATATACCCTATTGGAGTTCCTCTGCCATGGCTTCTTTTGGACTCTGAATTACCCATTTTAACTAACCTCAATGGGACTCTTACCCACTTAACCAAAACCACCTTGCAAACCACACTCTAACAGTGGGACATGAACCCACTCTCACAGGACTTGAACCTGAATAACAAATCCGGGTGATATTCAAACCCACCCAAGCAGGAACCTGACTTACTCTAAGGATCACTCACATTTATTCCAGCTTTGGCAGCACCCTTTGCCCATATGGATTCAAATGGGTACTAGCGGCAGAAAAGACTCTTCCCGTTACCTTTTATATGCCCGGCCGAGTCATCAGTCGCCAGCTCATAGTTTTCCTGAATCCTGGTCGGGGGAGAGAAAACTGTCGGAATAATTTACACGAGACCTGTGTGACAGTTAACTTTTTCTTTATTTGCTATTTATTAGCAATAACTCGTTAGATGAGGAGAACAGTCAAGCAAGAGACTACTCCACAGACTTAAATTGTTGGAGCACTTGTTAAGCCAGCCATGAAAATAATATTCCATTAAGCTCCTGGTGAATGCTTTCTAGATGGTGGAAAGGCTTTGAGATATTAGGAAATGAGATACTTGCACAGGATAACCATCATTTGATCTGCTCTAATTGCCACTATATTCATGTGGCTAGTTCACAAGCTTCAGGTCAATAGTTACTTAGCAAGTAAAGTTCTCTCATGTTGTAGATGATCACTGCCTGACATTTTTGTAGCATGAATATTACTTGGAACTTATAAGTCCATGACTAATGCTATCTAGGTTTTGCTACGTACATGCAAGCACTTGTTCATTTGCTGAGAAATTGCTAATTAAATTGAACATTGTGCAATCAACAGCAAACATCTCCACTTCTGCCTCCTTGACACCACTCATTCAAATTCTAATGGTAACAAGACAATGGTAACAAGGAAATCAAATTGCTAATTCAACTCTGTACATGTTTAGATAAAAGTTATGAGGTCTGGAATAAAGTGGGCCAGGTACATTCCAAACTCAGTATTGGTGAGCAGGTTATTGGTGAATACGTGCAACAATGTAATTCTAACAAGAATGTCTCCCATTGCATTACTGATGATTAAGCGTGGACTGATTGGGTTTTAGTGCCTTTAATTTTTGGAGATATAGCGGTTAAACAGGCCCTTCGACCCACCGAGTCTGTACCGACCAACGATCAGCCATACACTAGTTCTATCCTACACACTAGAGACACTTTACAAAAACCAATTAACCTACAAACCTGCACATCTTCAGAATGTGGGAGGAAACGGGAGTACCTAGAGGAAATCCACTTGGTCACAGGGAGGACATACAAACTCCATATAGATAGTACCGATAGACAGGAGCGAATCCAGGACTCTGGTGCTGTAAGGCAGCAGCTCTACCACTGTGCCATTGTGCTGCCCTGGTAATTAGCCAGAATGGATTTGACCTGCTTTTTGCGAACAAAATACATATGGGCAATTTTTCATATTGCTGGATTGATGCCAGTGTTGTAATTACATTGTAAAGGCTTGTCTAGAGATTCATTTGGTTCTGCAATGGTGATATTCAGTACTACAGCTGGTATCTTACCTGGTCCCATTGGTTTTGCTGTATTCAGTACTTTCAGCCATTTCTTGATATCACCTGAAGTGAATCTAATTGCTGATGACTGGCTTTTGTTATGATGGGGATCTCAAGAGGAAGTTGAGATGTTTCATCTTTTCGACACCTCATTAGCTGTGTTTTGGGCACAGAGATGCTGGGCTATGTTGCAGAATGAGGATATTCTTGGAGTCTCCTCTTCTGTTAGCTGTTTAATTGTCTATCACCATTCATGATTAAATATTATACAGTAGGAATGGAGAACAATCTAATCAATTGGTTATTGGTTTGCTTAGATATTTCTATTCCATACTGTATGATTGTTTAGCTTGCTTGAGGTCCTGTGTTGTAGCTTAATGTAACTGACACCTCATTATTTCTAAATGGGTCTGGTTTAACTCCCAGCATACCTTTCTGTACTCCTTACTGAACTAGTATTGATCTCCTGGCTTGATACTAATGATAGAATTAAAAAAATTGCAAGGTCATGAGGTTACAGACTGTGTTGCCATATATTTCTGCTGCTGCTAAAGGTCTAACATTTTCATGGCTACCTATTTTGAGCTTCCAGATCTATTCTGTTATGCCACACGATTTGATGAAGATATTCTCAGTATGAAGACAGGATTTTATCTTGTCAAAAAATATCCAGTGCCATTTCTACCAATACCATCACAAACGGATGCATCTGTCACAGATATGAATAAGGTAAAGTAGCATTATCTCTCCCGTTCACTCACTACTTGCCACAGAACAGCTTGGTTAGTGGTTGCATTATTAACCCAGTGCTTCTGAAGGACAATGAAGACCCTATCCAGAATAGATTATGTGCTTTATGGATAATGAACATCATGTTTTGGAGGAAACGGAATTTTTTTAGATTTCGTGGTTTATTATTTAATCCAGGTTACAGATAACATTGAAATTAATTATTATCAGAAATTTAGATTGTTTATCACTCTACAGGATATAATAATCTATCTGTAATGGTAATTATATACCAATGTTATGTGTCACAGCTGGCGTCCTGGTGCCGTAGCAACAACCTAGAGCTCAATGCTCTTAAGACAGTGGAATTGATTGTAGACTTTAGGAGAGCTCCCCCTCCCCTCACCCCACTCACCATCAACAACACCACAGTCACATCTGTGGAGTCTTTTAAGTTCCTGGGAACCATCATCTCCAAGGACCTTAAGTGGGGGGCTACCATCGACTCCACAGTCAAAAAGGCACAACAGAGGATGTACTTCCTGCGGCAGCTGAGGAAGCACAATCTGCCACAGGCAATGATGGTCCAATTCTACACTGCAATCGTAGAGTCTGTTCTCACCTTCTCCATCATGGTCTGGTTTGGCTCAGCCACCAAGCACGACACCTGGAGGCTGCAGCGAATCGTCCGATCAGCAGAGAAGATTATTGGCTGCAACCTTCCCTCCATTGATGAACTGTACACTGCAAGGGCCAGGAAGCGAGCAGGCAAGATCATTTCTGACCCCTCTCACCCTGGCCACAAACTCTTTGAATCACTTCCCTCTGGAAGGCGACTCCGGATTGTCAAAGCTGCCACAGCCAGACATAAAAACAGTTTTTATCCACGAGTAGTTGCTCTACTCAACAGCCAAAAATCTGTAGCCTCCCTTTGATCTGGTATTTTGTTGGTTCACATGCTTGATCAATGGTGTTTTAACATGAATGTCTTATTATTATTATTAATGTTTAATGTTTTCCGAGTCATTCGTAACTGTCACTGTATGTCATGTTGTTACTTGTGGGCAGAGCACTAAGGCAAATTCCTTGTATGTGAATACTTGGCCAATAAACGTACTTACTTATGTTTTAATTGTTATATTTCTGTCTCTTTAAAAAAGTACCTGTCTACAATGTTTCTATCAAAGGTTAAGGAATATCATGACGCTTCAAAGAACATGCCTTGAACAGAATCCAAACTGAAAAGAGCTTCAGTTCCATATTTGATGGTGTTATATTGGAATGCATTTGTGATCCTATATGAAAAAGTATTGAAACACTATTTACTAAAACTTTAAACCTTTAGCAGCAGCAGAAACACTATTAGTCCCCAAATTTGAGGAAGGACATTCTTGCCATTGAGGGAGTGCAGCGTAGGTTGACGAGGTTATTCCCGGGATGACGGAACTGTCATATGTTGATAGAATGGAGCGGCTGGGCTTGTATACACTGGAATTTAGAAGGATGAGAGGATATCTTATTGAAACATATAAGATTATTAAGGGTTTGGACACACTAGAGGCAGGAAACATGTTCCCGAGTTGGGGAAGTCCAGAACCAGGGGCCACACTTTAAGAATAAGGGGTAAGCCAATTAGAACGGAGATGAGGAAAAACCTTTTTACACAGAGGGTTGTGAATCTGTGGAATTCTCTGCCTCAGAAGGCAGTGGAGGCCAATTATCTGGATGCTTTCAATAGTGAGTTAGATAGAGCTCTTAAAGATAGTGGAGTCAGGGGATATGGGGAGAAGGCAGGAACGGGGTGCTGATTGTAGATGATCAGCCATGATCACAGTGAATGGTGGTGCTGGCTCGAAGGGCCAAATGGCCTACTCCTGCACCTATTGTCTATTGTCGATTGTCTATCAACACAATTCAAAATGTTAAGGCTACTCTGAAGAACTGAGTGAGGCTACTGGCTGCTACCGGAGAAAATGAAAATTATTGTGATAAATGTAAAGTGCCGCTTGGTCACACTCAGATTTTGTTTCATAATACACATTCCTAGGTTGAAGTATCTTTTCCATAAACTAATTTAGTAATTGGGTCAAAGAAGATTACCCATATTCGCAACAGTCCAGGAGGAATATAGCAATTGATACCAGCAAATCCTCACAATAGGAGAGAAAAATAGTATTCATCACCAGTTTATGCTTCTGCAGTCCATCCAATTATAATTAATTCCAGATACATAAGCATCGGGGGTTTACAATGTCACTGTAGGAGAAATGGGTCAAATGTTCCTGAAGGTCTTTTGACTTGAAGGTACATATAAATGCTGGAGAAACTCAGCGGGTGCAGCAGCATCTATGGAGCGAAGGAAATAGGCAACGTTTCGGGCCGAAACCCTTCTTCAGACTGATAGGGGGGGGGGGAGAAGAAAGGAAAAAGGAGGATGAGGAGCCCGAGGGCTGAGGGAGAGATAGGAAGGGGAGGAGACAGCAGGGGCTAGCAAAATAGGGAGAATTCAATGTTCATGCCCCCAGGATGCAGACTCCCCAAGGTGCTGTTGAGGTGCTGTTCCTCCAATTTCCGGTGTTGCTCGCTCTGGCCATGGAGGAGACCCAGGACAGAGAGGTCGGATATGGAATGGGAGGGGGAGTTGAAGTGCTGAGCCAACGGGAGGTCACATTGGTTTTTGCGGACCGAGCGGAGGTGTTCGGCGAAACGATCGCCAAGCCTACGATCTCCACAAAAAACAACCTGACCTCCCGGTGAGTTTCTCCAGCATTTTTGTGTACCTTCGATTTTCCAGCATCTGCAGTTCCTTCTTAATCGTCTTTTGACTTGAATTTGTCTAAACCTTGCTGTGTTTCTCATTTGCACAGACAACCACTGGATTGCTACTCAGATGAATGCAAATATTAATTGATGGATCAGAAACATTATTTGACCATTTATGATCTTCATTTGACCAAATAATACATAATTTGACGAAACTTAGTATGACGTGGTAAAGAGAGAGAATCTATTGAATAGGCCTGGGAATACACACATATAATGGAGAAAAAAAAAGTTGCAAGCCTTAAAGGTCATCACCACTGCATTTTGCCCAAAGAGGGCTGGTCACCCAATGCAATATTCCACCTCTCCACCAATTACAACGTCGGGGGGGGGGCTTTCTGGAGAGCTAGTATGGGTGTTGTGGGCTGAAGGGACTGGTTTCCAGAGGGCTAGTATGGACATTGTGGGCCGAATGGATTCTTGGACTGGCAGCTCAGTCACTCAAGCCTGTTGTGCTGGCAGCTCACTCACTCACGGCTGGTGGGCTGGCAGTTGACTCACGGCTATTCCTTGAAATTCCATTTCAAGCAGGGTGCAAAGCCACCAAATTCAAGTGTAGTTTCTTACCACTTCAAGCAGGGTGCAAGGCCACCAAATGCAAGTGCAGTTTCATACCATTTCAAGCAGGGTGCAAGGCCACTAAAGACAGCGAGCCGTGACCTCTCCCTCCTCCATCTTGCTGAGACTTCCATGTTTTATAGTCCCTCCCATCAGAAGGGGCGTGGCCTTCATGGCATGATTGACAGGAGAGAGAATCTCAACATTTTTTAAACACTAATAACTCTTTTATTTTTTATCGATGGGAAAAATCCTTGGCACCTGATGAGCGGAGGGGACTCTGAGTAAGATGGCCAAAAATCACAGCCGTACGTAGTAGCGTTTTTTCTAAAATCAATGTAAAGTGCAAACAGGAAGTGGTCAAGATTAGACTTTTAATTAAATAGAAGGCAACTTTAATCAGGCAAGGCAACATTAATTAGGCAAGGCAACTTTAATTAGGCAAGGCAACTTTAAATAGGCAAGGCAACTTTAATTAGGCAAGGCAACTTTAATTAGGCAACACAGCTTTAGCATTTCCAACCCAAAGGCAACACAGCTTTAGCATTTCCAAACCAAAGGCAACACAGCTTTAGCATTTCCAAACCAAAGGCAACACAGCTTTAGCATTTCCAAACCAAAGGCAACACAGCTTTAGCATTTCCAAACCAAAGGCAACACAGCTTTAGCATTTCCAAACCAAAGGCAACACAGCTTTAGCATTTCCAAACTATATTTTCAAACCACTTTAAGGGCACTGACAGGTCAGTAAATCCACTCACAGTTTAGTAGACATGTGTTCAGTGTTATTCAAAGCTCAGACTGAGAGACGTGACCCTCTCGCTCCCCCATCTTGTAGAGACTGACTGAGGCACTCAATACTTCTGGGTTTTATAGTCCCTCCGGGAGGGGCGTGGCCTTCAGTAGAGAGAATCTCAACATCTTTTAAACACTAATAACTCTTTTATTTTTCATCGATGGGAAAAATCCTCGTCCTGCGCAGCGGAGGGGGACTGAGTAAGATGGCGAAAAAGCACAGCCGTAAGTGGCAGCGTTTTTTCTAAAACCAGTATACATAACAACAGGAAATGGTCAAGATCAGACTTTTAGTAATATAGATATCTTACTAGTGATTGAAGAATTTAACATCAGTTTTTGAAATCCTTTTTTCTACATAGGCTAATGGCATCAGTAATCTATTCCACACCTATACATGTCCTTACAGTCCCTGACAACCCTGTGATCACATTTGCTGAGGTTGACATCAGAGCATCCTTCAACAGTGTGAATTCACACCAAGTGTCAGATCAGATGGTGTTGCTGACCGTGGGGACCAACAGCTGGAGTATTCAAAGTCATCTTCAACCTCTCATCCGCAATCTGAGGCTTCCAACTGCTTCAAATGGTCAATTGTCGTTTTGGTGCTGAAGAAGCGCATGGTCTCTTGCCTCAATTACTACTGTCTAGTAGCACATACATCCTCTGTAATGAAGTGCTTCATGATGTTGGTTATGGTGTGAAGCAACTCCTTACTCAGAAATAGCCTGGATCTGGTTCGATTTGCCTACCTCCTCAACAGATCAACAGCAAATACCATCTCTCCAGCTCTCCATTGTGCTGTGGATGATTGGGATAAAAGTAGCACATACATCAGCCAATGACTAAGGCACAGCATTCATCAAAAATCATCACCCCCAAACATAACAACAAGCTCCAAGTCTGGGCCTCCCTACCTCCGTTTGCAACTGGATCCCTGACTTCCTCATTGGCAGACCTTAATCATACAGATCGCTAACAACATCTTCTCCTCACTGACTGCACTTCAAGGCTGTCAGTGAGGCCTTTCTTCCTGCTATATTCTCTTTACACCCATGACTGCGTGGCAAAGCACAGCTTCAATGCCATTTTCATAACTTTGCAGACAACACAACTGTTATATTTGTATCAGCATATAGGCAGAGAAAGATCGAGTACCTGGTTGAGTGATGCCACGACAACGAAACTAAAATATTCATCTTGACTTCAGAAAGGAAAGCTGGGAGACCACGTGCCAGTTTTTATTGGTGGGTCAAGCATGAAAACTATTAGCAACTTCAAATTCCTAGACGTTAAAATCTTGGATGATCTGTCCTGAAAAGCCTGCAAAGTCATACGTTTGCTCAACAACCACAGTGGCTTTAATAACCACCGACAAATTATTCCTTTAATACAAAAGTTAGTGGTTTTGCAGATAGTGAAGATGGTTGTGAACGACTGCAGCAGGATCTGGATCGATTGGCCAGGTGGGCGGAGGAACGGTTGATGGAATTTAATACAGAGAAGTGTGAGGTGTTGCAATTTGGGACGTCGAACAAGGGCAGGACCTACACAGTGAATGGTAGGCATCTGGGTAGTGTTGTAGAGCAGAGAGATCTAGTACAAGTGCATGGTTCCATGAAGGACGACTCGCAGGTAGATGAGGTCGTCAAAAAGGCTTTTGGCACTTTGGCCTTCGTCTATTTGACCTCCCAACTTCTATATTGAGTATGGAAGTTGGGAGGTCATGTTGAAGTTGTATAAGACGTTGGTGAGACCACATTTAGAATATTGTGTTCAGTTCTGGGCACCATGTTATAGGAAAGATATTGTCAAGCTTGGAAGGGCTCAGAAAAGATTTACGAGGATGTTGCCAGGACTAGAAGGTGTGAGCTATAGGGAGAGGTTGAATAGGCTGGGTCTCTATTCCATGGAGCGTAGGAGGATGAGGGGAGATTTTATAGAGGTATACAAAATCATGAGAGGAGTAGATCGGGTAGATGCACAGAGTCTTTTACCCAGAGTAGGGGAATCGAGGACCAGAGGACATAGATTAAAGGTGAAGTGGAAAAGAATTAATAAGAATCCTAGGGGTAACTTTTTCACACAGAGGGTGGTGGGTGTATGAAACAAGCTGCCAGAGTAGGTAGTTGAGGCTGGGACTATCCCATCGTTTAAGAAACAGTTGGACAAGTACATGGACAGGACAGGTTTGGGGGGTAATTAACCAAGCACAGGCAAGTGGGACTAGGGTAGATGGGACATTGTTGGACGGTGTGGGGGAATTGGGCCAAATGGCCTGTTTCCACACTGTATTACTCTATGACTGTTCTACGCATAGTGTTTTGAATGGACCAGGTGGTATTTTTCATTGAGGATACCTTGATATTTTCTAATTGTGTTTTACACTAATATCTTGTTGATTACACAGTCTTATTCATTTTGCTGTCTTGCAGAATTTATGTATAATTTAAGTATAATTTATGTTTGTGCGTCTTGCTGAGTCTATGTGCCTGTGATTCTGCTGCAAGCAAGATTTTCTGTACATCATCTTACTTGTGTATATTGCAGTAGTACTTGACTCAACTTGATACTGTTCAGGTTAATTTCCAGGACAATAAAATGGGATTATGAATAACTTGATATGAAATTTAAATAATCTTGCTGATCACGTCCTCTTAATAAGGATTAAATTCAGAAGAGAGTCCTCACCAAATATTTCCATCCTAACACTTTGAATGTGCACAATTGGTATTCAGAGGAAGAAAGGTGTTCTGGTTCTCTCCCCATCTTCAGGTTCATTGAAATAGAATTTGGTCTTCTAAGAAGAAGCTCAGAATAAACCATAGGGTACAGAATATCATACTTCTTCCTCTGCATATTGGGTAGTTACGCAAGAATGTGGAATCCCTTTTGGTTGTAGTACAGATCTCGATTACCATACAGCTCCTGCAATGTGATCTGCCTGCAATTAATGGAACCCTGCACCTTGAAAAGCCTTCAGAAGTCACTTGCTTGTTCACAACCACAGTGGCTTTAATAACTACTGACAAAGTCTCTTCACTCAGTTCTAAGCATTGTGTTTAGAGTACAGGTGGTATTTGTCATTGACAGCACCTTTATTCAACCACATTTCTTTTCTCGGTATAGTTCATATTGAAGAATTGCTTGGAATACTCTAGATATATGTTCTCCAGGCGAGAGCCAGGTTATCCTGTTCTCTGTTCATATTTCAAGACAAACTGTATTCCAAGCGAAATGTCAGCTAATGAGACAATGTAAGACAACAAATCATTAACTGGTTCACACTGACCCAGGACTTAGTAGTTGGCATCTTCAAGCAAATGTAGAAAGGTCTGAATAATGTAGAATCATAGCAATAGCCAGCAAAAAACAATCAGGAACTGATCCGCAAGCAGTTGATGCACCCTCTAAATAGTCTTGATTAGGTGTTGGTATTGGTTTATTATTGTCACATATAGTGAAAAGCTTTGTTTTGAGTGCTATCCATTCAAACTATGTCATACATGAATATGTCAGGTGGTTCAAAAGAGAACAAAAATAGTGTCAGCAACTGAGAAAGTGCAGATTTAAAAAAAGTACAAGGCCTTGCTACAAGGTAGATTGGAAGATCAGGAATTAATCCCCAGCATATGAAAGAGGTGATCTCAAGTCTGATAACAGTGGGGAAGAAGCTGCCCTTCAATCTGATGGTACACAAAAATGCTGGAGAAACTCAGCGGGTGCAGCAGCATCTATGGAGCGAAGGAGATAGGCAACGTTTCGGGCCGAAACCTTTCTTCAATCTGATGGTATGTGCTTTCAAGCTTTTGTATCTTTTGCCCCATGGGAGGGAAGAAGAGGAGAGAATGACTGCCGTGTGAGGTCCTTAAGTTATGTTTGTTGTTTTCCTGAGGCAGCATGAAGTGTAGATGGAGTCAAGAGATGGAAGGGAGGCAGGAAGGCTGGTCTGCGTGATAGACTGGGTTGCATTGACGACTCTCTGCAACTTCCTGGGCCTTGGACTGAGCAGTTGCCCACCAAGGTATGATGTATCTGAATAGGATGCTTTCTATGGTACATCTGTATAAATTGATAAGAGTTCTAGGAGACATGCCAAATTTCATTAGTCTTCTGAAGAAGTAGAGGCACTGATATGCTCTCTTGGTGACTGCAATAATGTGGTTCGACCAGGAAAAATTGTTGGTGTTATTTACACCTATGAACTTTAAGCTTTTGACCATCTCCACTTCAGTACCGTTGAGACAGACAGAGCTGTACGCACAACCTCTTTTCCTGAAGTTGATGACCAGCTTCTTGGTTTTGCTGACATTGTGGGAGAGGTTGTTGCCTTGACACCATGTTATTAAGCTCTATATCTCTTCCTATACTCCGTCTCCTCATTGTTTGAGATCTGGCCTGCTACAGTAGTGTTATCTGCAAATCTGTAAGTGGAGCTAGTGTAGAATTTGGCTGCACAGTTGTGAGTGTATAGTGTATATTGTATAGGGAGTATAGTAAGAGGCTTAATATGCAGCCTTGTGGGGCACAGGTGTTGAGAATTAGTTTGGAGGATGTTTTGTCATCTAACCTATTGATTGTGGTCTATTGGTCAAGAAGTCAAGGATCCAATTGCAGAGGGGGGAGGAGGGGTGCTGAATCCTAGATCCGTGGGTTTTGAAAAGAGTTTTGTTGGAATTACGGTGTGGAAGGTGGAGTTATAGTTAATAAACAGGAGCGTGACGTAGGTGTCCTTATGATCCAGATCATCCAAGGATGAGTGTAGGGAAAGTGAGATGGTGTCTGCCGTGGATCTGTTGCAATGGTAGTTCAATTTGCAGTGAATTGAGAATCTCTGAGAGGCTAGAATTGACATGCGATTTGACCACCTGCCAAAGCACTTCATGGCGGTGGATGATGGAGACATCATGCAGTGGTCATTAAGGGAAGCAACCTTGTTTTTCTTAGGCACTGGGCTAGTGTTCTTCTTAAAGCAGATGGGAACCATAAATGAGCATAGGGAGAGGTGAAACATGTCCATGAATACTCCTACTAGCTGGTCCACACATATTCTGAGGGCTTCCATCAGGAAGATCTGACATAGAAACATAGAAACATAGAAAATAGGTGCAGGAGTAGGCCATTCAGCCCTTCGAGCCTGCACCGCCATTCGATATGATCATGGCTGATCATCCAACTCAGTATCCTGTACCTGCTTTCTCTCCATACCCCCTGATCCCTTTAGCCACAAGGGCCACATCTAACTCCCTCTTAAATATAGCCAATGAACTGGCCTCAACTACATTCTGTGGCATAGAATTCCAGAGATTCACCACTCTCTGTGTGAAAAATGTTTTCCTCATCTCGGTCCTAAAAGATTTCCCCCCTATCCTTAAACTGTGACCCCTTGTTCTGGAATTCCCCAACATCGGGAACAATCTTCCTGCATCTAGCCTGTCCAACCCCTTAAGAATTTTGTAAGTTTCTATAAGAACCCCCCTCAATCTTCTAAATTCTAGCGAGTACAAACTGAGTCTATCCAGTCTTTCTTCATATGAAAGTCCTGACATCTCAGGAATCAGTCTGGTGAACCTTCTCTGTACTCCCTCTATGGCAAGAATGTCTTTCCTCAGATTAGGAGACCAAAACTGTATGCAATACTCCAGGTGTGGTCTCAGCAAGACCCTGTACAACTGCAGTAGAACCTCCCTGCTCCTATACTCAAATCCTTTTGCTATGAATGCTAACATACCATTCGCCTTCTTCACTGCCTGCTGCACCTGCATGCCTACTTTTAATGACTGGTGTACCATGACACCCAGGTCTCGTTGCATCTCCCCTTTTCTTAATCGGCCACCATTCAGATAATAGTCTACTTTCCTGTTTTTGCCACCAAAGTGGATAACCTCACATTTATCCACATTATACTGCATCTGCCATGCATTTGCCCACTCACCCAGCCTATCCAAGTCACCTTGCAGCCTCCGAGCATCCTCCTCACAGCTAACACTGCCCCCCAGCTTCGTGTCATCCGCAAACCTGGAGATGTTGCATTCAATTCCCTCGTCCAAATCATTAATATATATCGTAAATAGCTGGGGTCCCAGCACTGAGCCTTGCGGTACCCCACTAGTCACTGCCTGCCATTGTGAAAAGGACCCGTTTACTCCTACTCTTTGCTTCCTGTCTGTCAGCCAGTTCTCTATCCACATCAATACTGAACCCCCAATACCGTGTGCTTTAAGTTTGTATACTAATCTCTTATGTGGGACCTAGTCGAAAGCCTTCTGAAAGTCCAGATATAACACATCCACTGGTTCTCCCTTATCCACTCTACTAGTTACATCTTCGAAAAATTCTATAAGATTCGTCAGACATGATTTACCTTTCATAAATCCATGCTGACTTTGTCCAATGATTTCACCACTTTCCAAATGTGCTGCTATCCCATCTTTAATAACTGATTCTAGCAGTTTCCTCACTACCAACGTTAGACTAACTGGTCTGTAATTCCCCGTTTTCTCTCTCCCTCCCTTTTTAAAAAGTGAGGTTACATTAGCTACCCTCCAATCCTCAGGAACTACTCCAGAATCTAAAGAGTTTTGAAAAATTATCACTAATGCATCCACTATTTCTGGGACTACTTCGTTAAGTACTCTGGGATGCAGCCTATCTGGTCCTGGGGATTTATCGGCCTTTAATCCATTCAATTTACCTAACACAACTTCCCGGCTAACCTGGATTTCACTCAGTTCCTCCATCTCATTTGACCCCCGGTCCCCTGCTATTTCTGGCAGATTATTTATGTCTTCCTTAGTGAAGACAGAACCAAAGTAGTTATTCAATTGGTCTGCCATGTCCTTGTTCCCCATGATCAATTCACCTGTTTCTGACTGCAAGGGACTTACATTTGTTTTAACTAATCTTTTTCTCTTCACATATCTATAAAAGCTTTTGCAGTCAGTTTTTATGTTCCCTGCCAGTTTTCTTTCATAATCTATTTTCCCTTTCCTAATTAAGCCATTTGTCCTCCTCTGATGGACTGAATTTCACCCAGTCCTCTGGTAGGCTGCTTTTTCTGGCTAATTTGTACGCTTCATCTTTTGTTTTGATACTATTCCTGATTTCCCTTGTTATCCATGGATGCACTACCTTCCCTGATTTATTTTTTTGCCAAACTGGGATGAACAATTATTGTAGTTCATCCATGCGGTCTTTAAATGCCTTCCATTGCATATCTACCGTCAACCCATTAAGAATCAATTGCCAGTCTATCTTGACCAATTCACTTCTCATACCCTCAAAGTTACCTTTCTTTAAGTTCAGGACCCTTGTTTCTGAATTAACAATGTCACTCTCCATCCTAATGAAGAACTCAACCATATTATGGTGACTCTTGCCCAAGGGGCCACGCACAACAAGACTGCTAACTAACCCTTCCTCATTACTCAATACCCAATCTAAAATAGCCTGCTCTCTCGTTGGTTCCTCTACATGTTGGTTTAGAAAACTATCCCGCATACATTCCAAGAAATCCTCTTCCTCAGCACCCTTGCCAATTTGATTCACCCAATCTATATGTAGATTGAAGTCATCCATTATAACTGTTTTACCTTTGTTGCACGCATTTCTAATTTCCTGTTTGATGCCATCCCCAACTCCACTACTACTGTTAGGTGGCCTGTACACAACACCCACCAGCGTTTTCTGCCCCTTAGTGTTTCGCAGCTCTACCCATACCGATTCCACATCCTCCAAGCTAATGTCCTTCCTTTCTATTGCGTTAATCTGCTCTCTAACCAGCAACGCTACCCCACCTCCTTTCCCTTTCTGTCTATCCCTCCTGAATATTGAATATCCCTGTATGTTCAGCTCCCAGCCTTGGTTACCCTGGAGCCATGTCTCTGTGATCCCAACTATATCATAGTCATTAATAGTCATTGATAGACATCTGCAACATGCCCATATGTAGAGGTGCACCTGAGGCTTTTGCGGCAGGTGACATCATTCCTTTATTCAAAATGAGTAAAAAATGCATTGTTCATGAACGAGAGATGCATTATTGCCAGCGATACTGCCCAACTTCACTTTGTAGCCAATTATAGCATGCAGGGGAAGAGTTGGGATCTTCCTGTCACTGAAATCCTATTTAGCAATTAACATAAAATCATAATTCCATCCTGATTATTGTAATCATCGTACTCAATTTCAGTGACTGAAACAATGCATATAAACAGTGCATTAAAGTGAAACTTATGTGAGGATCTGAAGGAGAAGGAATAGAGATTTTACTTCGGAGTCACGTGAGTGACTACGTGAAGAACCCCGTCAGGGCGCATGCGCGTCATTACGTCGGACGCATTGGCGACAACGGCAGCGGGAGCTCGGAGCTCCTTCTGCAACGTGAGTAAATACAGCTCCACCAAAGTCGGGGAGACTTTGGAGGAGTTAGGAAAGTAAATAAATTGTTTCTGTCTGTTTTTTTCTCCCATATACAGGAACAAGGAAGAGGTGCAGGCTGCTGCCGACAAGGAGAGAGAGAGAGCTGCGGGACGCAGTCTCTGAAAGGCAGCCTGTCACCTCGGGGGAGTCGCAAGCCAGTAGCGGTGCGGCGACAGACTTGGCAAAGTGCCCAGCCGGGTACACAGCCAACGCCAGTCGGGCGGTCGGCATACGCCAAGTCTGTCAGGGTTAAAGACTCCGTAGAGTCGGGCCACGAGAGTCCCGTCGGGGACAGGATACCGTTCCCCAGCGGTTATCCAAAAGGAGCAGCTCATACAGGGGCTGCTCCACAGAGACGCTCCAGGAGGAGTAGTGCAGGTGGGAAGCCATAGAGAAGGCTCCACTGGCAGTGCCTAGGAGAGGTTCTGTTTCATAAAGCCACACTCCAGGAGGAGTAGTGCAGGCGGGAAGCCTTAGGTAAGGCTCCGCTGGCAGTGCCTAGGAGAGGCCTGCTTCATAAAGCCATACTCCAGGAGGAGTTGTGCAGGCGGGAGGCCGTGGGGACGGCTCCGCTGGCAGTGCCTAGTAGAGGCCTGCTTGAAAGCACCCTCTTTGCAAGAGGTGAGTGCAGAAGGGCAGATACGCTCTGACCCTGAGTCCGACGACATCCAAAGGGAGGGCAGGCAGCTGCCAGAGCTGACACCGTGTGCAGCACGGTTTGCCATGTCGTCGGATGCTGGTGAGGCCCTGGGTGAGGAACTTGCCACCAGCATAAATTACCAAGTCTCACATCAGCTACAGGAGCTGACAATGGATGAGACAGTAACGAAGTATGAAGCCCCAATCAACTGAGGACAGTTAAAAGTTCCTGTTGGGAACAGGAAGAATTGGGGCAAGATGGGCATACTAATGAAAGCCCAGGAGCATGTGAAGCTCCAGCATATTTTAAAGTTGCTGGCATCTGGTATAACGAGCTTTGCCAGGATGGTAGATGGAGAGGCCATGACAAATTACAACAAAAGGCGCTATTGTGGAGTGCCCACTTTGAGATCAACTGCCTCCGCAAGATGCGATTAGACCAACCATCAATGATAAATATGCTTCACTCTGCCAGCCTGGCACAGTGCAACCGGCACAGCTGTTTGGCGAGGATTTCGCACAGCAGGTGAAGGAGCTGGAGGAGGAGGCTAAGAAGCCAGCCACATATTCACCAAAGCGGAAGTATCCCTATAAGGGAGCAGACTGGTCCGGGCAAGGGACGAGTCCAGCTACGATGCAGCGCAGTTGGCGTTCGGCTGTAGCACCGCCACGGAGGTGAGATATCCAGCTCAAGGCCGGGGAAGAATGCCAGGTGGTAAGGAGGTAAGAGGGTCTGGTTCTCATGTAGACAGATCTAATGTGATACAATTAAATGTTTACCTCAGATATGTTTATACTGAAGGTTATTCAAGGGCATCGAATAAAGCTTAAATGCAAATTCTGATTTACCCATGCAACATGTTCCAAAAAAGGAGTTTGACTTCAGTATCACTGAATAATTGGAAGTTCAGCTGGAACTTGGGGGGAAGCAGAATTATACAGACCTGAATAGGCTTAACCCTTTTGTACGGTATAGACATTTTAAGATGGAAACGTTTGTGAAGGAGATCTTAAAGATGCGGATTCAGTGTCTGTTCATTTGCAGGATAGAAGATTTAAAATTCAGCTGGATGGGAATTATGCCAATACAATCCACTGCCTAATGGTTTGTCTTCAGCTCCTAGAGGGATTACAAAGTTGTTAAAACCTATTCTAGGCATGAAGAGAAGTCAAGGTCATGTGATCATGGTTTGGCTAGATAATATCTTGATTGTAGGACAATCAAAGGAAACAGCTGAAGCATCAGTGGCAGTTGGTAAAAACCAATTTTTAATTGGGCTTTATAAGCTATTCTGAGGAATCTAAATTTATACCCGTGACACAAATTGACTAGTTGGGTTCACAATGGACTTAATCAACATCATTGTGACTTTGCCCAGGCAAAAAAGGGTACAGCTAATTGAGAGCTATATCAAGTTAATTGCTAACACACAGCCTTCAATTAGCCAGGTGACAAGACTGCTGTGGTAATGGCTGGCAGCATTTCCAGCAGTTCAATTGGCCACTTTATTATCTACAATTACAAAGGTCAAAGGAACAAGTTTTGAGGATACATTGGGGTCATTATAATAGACCTATGCTTCTATCAATAGAGGCTGTTGCTGATGTACAATGGTGGATTCAGCATATGTCCACTAGTAGTTCCAAAGTGTTATTGGACCAAGCTTCCATGATTTGCAGACAGATGTCAGAGCACTTGGGTAGGGTGCTACTGATACAAGATCCAGCGGTGGAGACAGATGAACATTGCTTCTGCATACATGGGGAATTAACCAAGAGTATTTTATGGACTCAAGGCTTATGGCACTAACTAAACTAGTTTGCATGTGCAGTGCAAAATAGACAACACTGCAGCAGTTGCTGATATGAATCACATGGGTGGAATCAAATCGTTATCATGTGACAGATTGGCAAATACAATTGGACCTGGAGTAGGGATAGAGAGATTTGGATTGGAGCTATCTATCTGCCAGGGAAACTTAATGTAGTACCAGATGGCAGTTCACAAAAATTCCATCATAACACAGAGTGGATGTGGAACCAGGATGTGTTCAAGAACATAGTACTTCTATATGGAAGGCCAAAATATGTTTCATAGACACCAGATCCAGGGGCAGTGGCAATTGATGCTTTTTCACTAAATTGGGATGATATGTTTATGTATATTTTCCCACCATTCTGCCTCATAGGTCGGTGATTGAGAAAATCAAGCAGGATGCCGCTTCAGGGGTTTTGGTGATACCAAATTGCCTGATTCAACCATGGTTCCCTTTGATGTTACAGATAGCGATCCAACCTCTTTTTGCTGATTCCAAACAGTAGGAATTTGCTGGAGCATCCAGTAACGCATTAAGTTCATCCGTTATGTGACGGTATGGATCTGTTAGTTTGCAGGTTTCAAGAATGCCTTACATTGGTCGAGGACTTTCTAGGCCAACGGTGTATATACTCGCTCCAGTCTGGAGAAAGAGTACTCAAAAACAGTATATGACTTATGCAAAAAAAAAAAAAAAAAAGGAACAATATTGTGTTCAAAAGAATATTCAATATGATACTGTAGTTATTGAAAATGTGTTAGAGTTTATCTACACTTTATTATGATGAAGGTCTTAGCTATACTGCTATCAATACAGCTAGAAGTGCTTTGTCCGCATATCTTGCAATAGGTACAGGGACACAAAGTATAGGTTCTCACCCTCTCATATCTAGGTTGATGAAAGGAATCTAATTCCAAACCGCCTAAGCCTAGGTATATGGTAATCTGCGAGGTAAGCGTTGTTCGTAACATACTTCGTCATTGGGTCCCTGTCACGGCTATAACTTTGTTAAAATTAACCATGAAATTGGCTATGCTAATGGCATTGGTGTCAGTACAGAGAGTGCAGACTTTCCAAAAAACTTCAGTTCGAGAGAATGGAAGTGAATACAGAGAATGTTCTGTTTTATATTTCTGACCTGCTCAAACAAAGCAGGCCAGGTGTGACAGGTTTTAAGATTGTGTTCTCAGCATATCCTACAGTTCCATGTTTATGTGTAAGGACACATTTGTTACATTACATTGAAGCCACAAGGGCTTTAAGACAAGAAGAAACAGGATTATTTGTCAGTTACAAAAAGCCAACATAAAAGAGTGGCAGTTCAGACTATCTCAAGGTGGTTAAAGCAAGAGTTGGTTCAGGCAGGAATTAACATTTATGTGTTTACATCTCATTCCACTAGCGCAGTAGCAACATCCGCGGCCAGGGCGATGGACGTTCCCATCGACCATATATTAAAAGCCGCAGGTTGGAAAAATGAACTTGTGTTTCAGCAATACTACCATCGGCCGATTGCCGATGGAGGGCTGTTTGCTAACTCAATATTGAGTGCTGTTGCTATTGTTTAAAGTCTGTTTTCAATGCTGTTTCGTTTGTTGCCCTACATTAAGAGGGTTTATTGGTTGTTTTATGACCAAAAATAAAACTGTTTTGTTTTGCATGATATGCAATGTCATGTTTACAGCATTATTGATGATACAGTCAATCAATGCAGTGAGAAGCCGGGATTTTGATCTGCGGCATAAAAATCACAGAGCTTTAAAATCTTCACGTAGTCACTCACGTGACTCCGAAGTAAAATAGTAAGATTAAACGAGAACTTACCAGTTTGAAGTTTGATCTTTACTTTATGAGGAGTTACGTTGGTGATTACGTGCCCGCCACGCCCAACCCTCTCTCATAGAAAAAAGGTCATAATGGTAGTTCTCATGTTGATCATCTTAATATGTTACTTCAATTATGGTTTTGTCTGTGATTTCATACCGCTGCTTTGAAGATTGACGCGCATGCGCCCTGACGGGGTTCTTCACGTAATCACCAACGTAACTCCTCATAAAATAAAGATCAAACTTCAAACTGGTAAGTTCTCGTTTAATCTTACTATTTATACTGATAAAGAAGGACAGGAGTAGGTATGAGTGGAACCATAAATACTGGCATGAACAGGCTTTGCCAATTGGCTAGTTTCTGGACTCTATGTAGTATTATTTCTATTATTAAATTATTTTGCATGTTTATAATTAATAAACCTCAAAAGGCCCTGGAACTTTTGCAATAATATTGCAGGAGAGCTACATTATTGAAGTCAAGGTTCAAATGTTGGCATGTAATTCAGAATGTGTACGAGTGTTACACTACTTTTAAAACCAAAGAGAGTATAATTTCCATGGAAAATCCCCAAACACTAAACACCAGATATATTAAGTTTATGACAGTTCCCAGCATTTTCTGCCTTTTGCATTGACCACCTGTTAGAGTTAGACCTCGAACCCCAAGTTAGGGTATGTGGTGGTACGGTGGCACAGCGGTAGAGTTGTTGTTTTACAGCACCAGAGACCCTTGTTCAATCCTCACTATGGGTGCTGTCTGTGTGGAGTTTGTACGTTCTCCCGCGTGGGTTTTCTCCGGATGCTCCGGTTTTCTCCCATACTCCAGACGTACAGCTTTGTAGGTTAATTGGCTTCCGTAAAATTGTAAATTGTCCCCTGTGTGTAAGATAGTGCTAGTGTCTGGGGATCACTGGTCGGCATGGACTCGGTGGGCAGAGGGGCTTGTTTCCACACTGTATCTCTAAACTTAACTAAAGTCAACTTGTGCTAATTTGTAAATACTATGGGAAAAACTGTTGACCCAGGAATTCTCCCAATTACAGCAGAAATCACACATGACTTAAAGTAAACTGGTACAAAATGCCAAACCAGGAAGTGGTTGAGTTAAAAACATTTCACAGTCTACAGACTCAGCCTGAAATATCAGTTTTGACTGAAGTGGTTAGTAAAATCTTCTGAGCTATGCAACTCAGGAAAAATTCTGCAAACTGTCTCAACTATTTGAAGCATCCCATCATTGAGTCACACAGCCTTTAGCATAGAGCTAATTATTGCCTTTGCCTGGTGTGCTTGTTGATAGAGGTAGAACAGGACTAAAAGGAAAAAGGAAGGACAGAACCATGAAGGATAAGTGTATAACGGTGCAGTTAACAGAGCTGCAGTCACACATTTCCAGCAATCCTTGTGGTGTTCACTCACTCGCCCCGTAATTGTGTGTTTCCTCTGGCTGTTCTGTTTATTTTGATGTTCCAATGACATGCTGGTTGGAGAATAATTTGCTTGTGAAAATTGCCTGTAGTCTGTTTGTGAGTGGTAGAATCAATAGATAGTTGATGGTTTAGGTTCATTATTGTCACATGTACCGAGGTACACTGAAAAGATTTGTTTTGCATGCTATCCAAACAGATCAGATATACCATAGATAAATGCAATCAAGTCAAACTCCAGTACAATAGATCGAACAAAGGAGAAGATACAGCTTGCAAAGTATAGTTTTCAGCACTGTAGCACATCAGTTCCATCGACAAAGTCCAGCAACCAATTGTATTATTTAGTTATACTTTCTGTTCTATCAAAATCAACTGTACAGGAAGTGACCCATTGCAATAACACTCATTTAATGCTAAAAACAAAACTCACATTTCTCCACCTCCTCCCATGCCTATCTCTAATGATAATCTAATCTCCAAGCACATACAAGCAGCATAAAAAAGGAACTGTCCTTGCAGCTTTCTATTTAGAGTTTAGCTGATTGCCGACTTCATTGTACATCTATATTTTTAATATCAACTATCTGGAAGAAACAGTAACCTCCGAATGTAGGGGATGTGACAAGTTCATCGATGGCTAAGAATAACTACTAACTTGCTTGTTATTTACTAATCCTGAGGGAAATAACATTAAATCTTTTCTTGTTAAATCATAGCTTTCCTGTCATTTCAATTTCTGCCTTTTTCATTTAAAAGCTTGACATAATAATAATCCCCATTTTCCCCCATAGTTCAGTCTATTGAAAAATGATTTTAAAAATCCTAAAATATGTTCCTTAGTCTCAAATGCGATATTACTCCTGCTCTGTTAGAAGTGTTTTACGTTCAGTTCCTGAAACGTGTCTCTGGCTTTCTATTGGGTCTCTGCCTCTCTTCGAGGTATTTTCTTCAAGGTACTTTCCAGGTTTAATTTAGCTCCATCTCCCATTAAGGTATTTTCTCTTTGCTTGCTATTCCCATCCTATACAAGGCATGTGAAGAAATATGTTTGCAACATATGTAAATTTCAAAAAATAACTGGCCATGGCTTATTTTATTACATTACAGGCACCCATAAATTAAAGCTGTTATGTTTTTAACAGCAATGCAGGAAGACACAATTAATGAATTTTGGGTCACAATTGCCAATGGAGAAATGCCCATAAATCAGGTTATCCCAGAGATGGTTGGTGTTTAGCTCTGCAGAGCTTTTGAACCAGTCTCCCTTTGGATTCATTGCAGCCTTTATATGGAAAATTAGCTGTCTTGCAATAGGTTGAAAAATTAAGAGCGTTATGGGATTGCATCAAACACAATGTCCACTGTCAATAAATTAATACACTTTACTCTGAGCATCAAAAGCATGATACATGATGCTTTTAAAAATATTGCAGCCACACAAAAATATAAAAGATGGAATTCAAAAATGCAATTTTAGTAATTCCACACCAAGTTTCATTCTTTATATGACAACATCACTGATACAACAACAATTAGCAATTATGTAATAACTTTAAAGAAATAAAATATTTGAAGACCAGTCACAATAGCATCTTCAAATAAAACTTGACAATGAGTGCAAGCCATGTAATAATAGGGCAGATAACTACATTTTTTGGCAAAAGGGATGCACTTCAAATAATGTCTTAAGAATACAGAAGTGGAACCATTAACAGAAAGAATTCCAAAACTTTGGACCTTGGCAGCTGAAGGCATACCCACTTAGAGCAAAGGAATTACCGGTACATTTGTGAGGCACAAGAGGCAGTGTTGGAGTAGCATATGTACAGTATATTGGTGGATATGTTACAAATATAGGTAGGGGCAAGGCAATGGATAGATTTTAAAAGATTTTTTAAAATTAAATCTGAGGAAGTGTTTTCCCAGATCCAAAATAAATCGCAAGTGCATGAGTGACAAAAATACAGGACTTGGTGCAAGTTAAGGCAGAGGCACCAATGTTTTTGGCAAGGATGATTTATGTAGGTTTAAAAATGTTAGACATATCTTTATCCTGCAATGCAGGAATGAGAAAAGTGTAGGCATAAAACATAAATAACTTCAAGTGCTTTAAGTTCATAGAGTAAAGCAGTGCAGGAGTGAGCTGTGCAGCTAAGTGGTAACAGCTTTCAACCACCTCAGTCCCTCAATTATACATATGTTGATCATCTTACTTGATTCGCTGTTGACTAAAAGATGCTTCCTAACTAAATATTGTTACAGACACTAATAGACAATAGACAATAGACAATAGACAATAGGTGCAGGAGTAGGCGATTTGGCCCTTCGAGCCAGCACCGCCATTCAATGCGATCATGGCTGATCATCCACAATCAGTACCCCGTTCGTACCTTCTCCCCATATCCCCTGACTCCGTTATTTTTAAGAGCCCTATCTAGCTCTCTCTTGAAAGTATCCAGAGAACCGGCCTCCACCGCCGTCTGAGGCAGTGAATTCCACAGACTCACAACTCTCTGTGAGAAAAAGTGTTTCCTCATCTCCATTCTAAATGGCTTACCCCATATTGTTTAATATTAAAAAGTCTGTCTTACATCACCAATGTTCCAGTGCATAAATGGTCTTTGAGGTACCTTTCCTCTCCTTTTCTAGGCCAGTTATTGGTAGCTATAAGTGTGAGCCACTGGCTAGCTTAGATGTTAATTAGTAGTAGAGAAAGCAAGAAAGACGGAACTATAAATAACTTATGGTATTAAAATCAAAGCGAAGGCTCCTGACCACTATCCACAGTTCTTTCTCATCACTGGATGTCCAGGAAGTTAGATGACATGGCTTGCTATGTTCTCTCCCATACCCATAATTTGTGATATTCTCTTATAACCATATAGCCTGAAGACACGGGAGTAGGATGTTTTAAGCTGGAGGATGTTTTAAGCTGGAGTCTTGTACAGGGAGTGGAGAGCAGGATGGTAATCCTTGAGAGGTACTGGGCAAAGATTGTTCTTCCTAGGCTTCTTAATCTTGACTTGCAGTGTTGACAGCACCAAGAGCATTGCCTTCCCCAATTACGTTTACACCCGAGCAGTTGCAGTATTGCACCAAGCTGAATTTGACTAAATCTTCCCCTACTCATGCTTGTACATTTAGCATGATTACAAGCCTCACTTACCCACAATTCATATCTTACTTAGATAATAGATCTGGTAGATGCACAGAGTCTCTTGCCCAGAGTAGGTGAATCAGAGGACATAGGTTTACGGTGAAGGGGAAAAGATTTAATAGGAATCTGAAGGGTAACCTTTCACACAAAGGGTGGTGGATGTATGGAACAAGCTGCCAGCGGAGGTAGTTGAGGCAGGGACTATCCCAACGTTTCAGAAACAGTGAGACAGGGACATGGATAGGACATGTTTGGAGGGATATGGATCAAACACAGACAGGTGGGACTAGTGTAGCTGGGACATGTTGGCCGGTGTGGGCAAGTTGGGCTAAAGGGCCTGTTTCCACTCTGTATCACTCTATGAATTTATGACTCTATGACAATTCTATCATGACAGTTACATTCTCCCAGCCCTTTAAAACATGGAAAAGGGCTCTGGCCCAACTTGTCCATGCCAACTAAGATGTCACCTCTAAGCTAGTGCCGCATTTGGCACTATCCCTCTAAACCTTTCCTCTCCATGTACCTGTTCAAGTGCCTTTTGAATGCTGATAAAGTATCTGCCTCAAATACCTCCACTGGCAGCTTGTTCCAGAAACTCATCATCCTCTGAGTGAAAAAGTTGCGCCTCAGGTTCCTATTAAATCTTTCTCTTCTCACCATAAACCTATGTCCTCTGATTCTTGATTCCAATACCCTGGGAAAATGCATTCACGATATTAACTTAGTTCATGATATTTATGCACTTCTATAAGATCACCCCTCAGCCTGAGAATCCTAGCCTGCCCTCTTCCTTTTGCTCAGCCCTTCAAGTGCAGCCTTACTGACATCTTGTACTACTGTAAAATAACATCCCAACTTCCATACTCATCCATTTCTCTCTTTCCCTTTCCACCTGTTTCCTTCTATCTATATTCTTGCCACTGCTTCACATTTTGTGCCTCTTCTATATATTAAGCCAATGTACAGTGTAATGGTGTGCTGAGAATGAATGCATTTCCTGCTGCTATCATTCACCAAAGCACTACACAAATGAGCACTTGTCAGGGGTAGGTCAACAGTATGACAGAACATAACTTCAGAGTGACTCTAATGTGAAGGTATTGAGCAAATGTTAAGAAAAAATGCTTCTGCAGGCCTGATATGGTGATAGAGACACTCAAGGTTAAAAAATAAAAAATCTGAAGTTGGCTGCTGATGATTGGATTAATGGTGAATGTTTCTGCACAGCTAGAAAGTTGCAATTATAACTAAATTTTCAGAAATTCTGATAGTTCTGATGGGTTCCCAAGGAAATGGGAACAAAGGATTTACACCAGCAAACAAGATTTTCCATTTATGTAATGACCTTAGTATTCCCAAGCTTTTTCTTAACAAGTGCCATATAGAGAAAGATCAGTAAAGATGATGTGGGTCTGAAATCCGTGAGTTACAGGAGTACAGGGAGATGGAGATTAAGTGATTGAGGAGAAAATAAAAAAATACAGATGCTCAAATAAAAGAAAAACAGAAAATGCGGGAAATACTTAGCCGGTCAGGCAGCATCTATGGGCAGAGAAATAGCATTAACGTTTCAGGTCAAAGAATCTTTGTTAATATGCTGAGTATTTAAAGATTTTCTATTTTTATATATGTGATTTAGGAAGCAAGCACCAGAGCTATGAGCTGCCAAAAGCATAGTCATTAATTGTGGGGATTCATGAGATACCACTCTAGGAGTGTAGGGAGGTCAAGAGGAGACTTTAGAGGTGGGAGGAATAATCCACAGAGGGATTAAAATGCTAAGATTTGGAGATTAAAATTGAGGCACAACAAGACAAAATGTGTGGGCCATCAGGCACAGGGTGTACAGGATTAGGTGCACTATTGGTAGAGTTTTGATAGCCATTGTTAATATTGGATTGAAGATGGCACATTGGCAAGAGAGTGGTAGAACAAACAGTTCTGAAGGTAACATTAGCATGATGGGGACCTCAGAAGCAAGTAGATTTAGCTGGAGTCTGGGGTGGCAATAAAATGGAGTAAAACTGAGGGAATTTTCCCCCCACTTTCCCACTGTTTCATCAAAACGATTTTTTATCATCAACTCGTGGGTGGCACTGTGGCACAGCGGTAGAGTTGTTGCCTTACAGCGCCAGAAACCTGGGTTCGATCCTGATGATGGGAGATGTCTGCACAGAGTTTGTATGTTCTCATTTTATTTGGGTGCTCCGGTTTCCTCCCACACTCCAAAGACATACAGGTATGTAGATTAATTGACTGTTAAAATTGTTACCAGTGTGTAGGATAGTGCTAGTGTATGGGGTGATCGCTGGTCGATGCGGACTTGGTGGACTGCTTCTACGCTGTGTCACTAAAACCTAAATTGCATTGGAATTCAGGTTGTAGTTCAATAAGTAGTTCAATAGTTCAATAAAGTCATGTTCGTTTGCACTTTAATTTAACCCTGTCTTTCCAAATGTAGATTAATTCTGTCCCTCATGACTTTATTAAGTTTAAGAAAGAACTGCAGACGCTGGAAAAATCAAAGATAGACAAAAAATGCTGGAGAAACTCAGCGGGTGAGGCAGCATCTAAGGAGAGAAGGAAGTGGCTACGTTTCGGGTCTGAAGAAGGGTCTCGACCCGAAACATCACCAATTCTTTCTCTCCATAGATGTTGCCTCACCTGCTGAGTTTCTCCAGCACTTTTGTCGTCTACCTATGACTTTATTAAGGACAGGTTCTATCTGGCCAATTTGAACGGATTTTTAGAAGAGTAATCAAAGCATTTTGATGGATGCGATGACCAATGATGTCTTTGGCAAGCTTTCATGTGGGAGACTATTCCAAAACTTTAGAACTATGAGAGCCAGATGAACTTGGATCCAAATGTGTCTTTATTAATTGTTAATTGATTTTTTTTGAGTTGAAGTTAAGCAGCGAGTTGTTTTGTTTTAGTGATTGAAAGCCTGAGACCAGTGATGTACCACAGTGATCAGCACTGATACCCTTACTGTTTGATTTTTATATTAACAGTTTGGATATGAAAGTGGGAAATATGATTAGGGAAATAACAGTTGACTCAAAATTGACGATGTTGCTGATAGTGTAAAGGGTAGTCTTAGGCTACAGGACCCTACTGATGATTTAGTGAAATTGATGGAATGGGCTGATGAAATTTACCCATATAAGGATGAGGACTAATTTTGAGAGAACTACGATGGCTAAGACAAACACAATGTATAGTGAGGTTTTGGGGAGCATAGAGGAACAGTGGAACTTTTCTATACAAATCCAAGGATTCCTGAAGGCATCACAAAGGTGACTTGGAAAGCAAATAGAACATTTGCCTTCATCAGCCAGGGAACAGAATATAAGAGCAAATTGGTTAGGCCTCAACTGGAGTTCTTCCTTTTGTCAAAAATCCAACCCACTTACAATAAAAGCCAGGATGCCATTGGCAGTCATAACCATGCTGCATCTGCCTAGAATTTTGTTTTTGGAATTCATGCACAAGTACATCTCGATATCTCTGTACTTCACGAATCTACAATTTTCTCCTTTTAGCTAATAGTCAGTGTTTAGTTTCCGCTTACCAAACAACGTCCTCACATTTGTGTAGGAGTGAACTGCAGATGCTGGTTTAAACTGAAGATAGACACAAAATGCTGGAGTAACTCAGCGGGATAGGCAGCATCTCTGGAAAGAAGGAGACTCTGAGTCTGAAGAAGGGTCTCGACCCAAAACGTCACCCATTCCTTCTCTCCAGAGATGCTACCTGTCCTGCTGAGTTACACCAGCATTGTGTATCTACCTATGGCCTTACATTTTCCCAGAGTGAGTATCTAGATGATCACTTTAATCACCACGGCACTGAAGGGTACAGGCCATGTGCTGTCAAATGAGATTACTGTGGATAGTATCCAGTGGTTGGCATGGACATGGTAGGCTGAAGGGCCTGTTTCTGTGCTTTATGTCTCCATAGCTCAAGATAGCATAGGCTGGTCACACTCTTAAGCACAACATATTCCTTGCACTTATTTCTGGAGCAGAGGGTAAAGTATGTATGAGACAGCAGTTTAAACATTTAGTTTGTGGTGGGGATTAGAAAGTGAAGATGGTTTTAGCATAGAGCAGCAGTATGGAGTGGTTGTTTACATTGTCTTAACAGATCGGCAATGGACTTCACTGACAAGGATATGACAGAGTAATGGTTGTCATGGGGACAAGAGTATTAAAAGTGGAAAGGAAGGGTGAATTTAGTTAATTGTTAGCTGCAGAAATGTTATAATAATCAGAGGATCAGGGATTGGACATTTGGGAATTTGTACTTGCACTGGAAGTGATTTAAAGGAGCATCTTTGTCCAGTCAAGGAAGAAAATAGGCTTTGAAGAGGAAAAGGGAAATGTTTATAGAGAGCACAGCCAAGAGATCAGAGTTGGCCTTAACGTTGACAGTCATCTCTATGTGAAATTGCCACCAGACATGGCGAGGCTAAATTGTTTTAGCTATGAATGGTGATAGAATTGTATAAAGCCTATAAGCTTGGTAATGTTCCTTTTTCTCCCTTTCCTTCAAAATATACATAGAATCTACAGACTTCCATAACCCCTTTATTTCATTTTTACTCTGTCAAGACTGTGTAATTGCTTTACACAGGTATGAATTGTCACGTGTAAATTAAATGATAACAAATGTTAAGGTGATGATCGGGCACCATATCAATATTGTTTAATTTCAATATGACTTCATGGTTAAGCAATCCTGCCTCATTTCCTCCCCACACTAGCCCCATTTACGTCACCATTATGACTCTAAACAGGACAATAACCTAGGATATTAAACTTATATGTATCACTCGAAAGAGGTAATCTGAGATATCAGACAACAAAGGATTTGGTATATTTATCTGTGTGGTACCAGGATAGACAATAATGATGAGGATAGTATACCAGTCCACTTTACTGATGTGAGTGAAGACCTTTTGATTTTAGGAAGTAAGCTGATGGGAAAAGAGAATGGAGCGGCTGGGCTTGTATACTCTGGAGTTTAGAAGGATGAGAGGATATCTTATTGAAACATATAAGATTATTAAGTGTTTGGACACGCTCGAGGCAGGAAACATGTTCCCGATGTTGGGGAGTCCAGAACCAGGGGCCACTGATTCAGAATAAGGGGTAAGCCATTTAGAACGGAGATGAGGAAATACTTTTTCACACAGAGAATTGTGAGTCTGTGGAATTCTCTGCCTCGGATGGCGGTGGAGGCCGGTTCTCTGGATACTTTCAAGAGAGAGCTAGATAGGGCTCTTAAAGATAGTGGAGTCAGGGGATATGGGGAGAAGGCAGGAACGGGGTACTGATTGGAGATGATCAGCCATGATCACATTGAATGGCGGTGCTGGCTCGAAGGGCCGAATGGCCTACTCCTGCACCTATTGTCTATTGACATATTTTACATATGAAACACTCTTGCCCTGATCAATTTGACTATTCTTCAGGCATGTAGCGATCTTATTACAACGTAGCATTGTTTGATTAATGTTACCGGTGCTGTGGTGAGTGTCCAGTAAGGAATACAATATGTTACTATTTATTTACATGCTAATTGAGAAGCTAATTGAGATTTTCTAGGTGAGGTGGAACAGGGTTTGCCCAGATATTTACTGTAAGAATCTTTATAGAGTAGCTTTCAAGATGACAGATTTATGTCAGGTATCCATGGAAATATAAATTTCTAATATATATTTAGCTATAAGGGCCAGTTTGATAAGAGCATAATTCAACAATAAGCCCCAATCATCAGGAGAATACTAAAACACTGTGAATGTGCTCTGCCCTATGTGTGGGTGGAAAATTATCATGAGGTTAGGTTTATTTAAAAATTCACAATTTGTATTATTGTTGTTCAACGATATCAGGAGCAGTACAACTGATGGAGACAGTGGCATTGAGGGTGGTAAAAGTATTTTCTCAAACTTAGCCCTTTCATGTGTGAACTTTGGAAACACCAACAGACATGGGATAATTCAAAATGCTTCATTGCAAATGGAAATTCATGCTGGGCCAATGTTAATTTATTACAGAGATATTTATAAATGTTTTCCTTGAAAGTGGCATCACAGGTAGATAGGGTGGTCTAAAAGGCTTTTGGCACATTGGTCTTCATCTGTCAGAGTGCAGAGCATAGATGGGAGGCCACGTTGCAGTTATAAAAGGTGTTAGTGAGGCCACATTTGGAGTATTGTTCAGTTTTGGGCACCATGTGATAGGAAAGATGTTGTCAAGCTAGAAAGGGTGCAGAGAAGATTTGCGAGGATGTTGCCAAGACTCGAGAGCCTGAGTAGGTTGAGTAGAGGTTGAGTAGGCTTGGACTCTATTTCTTGGAGCAGCGGAGGATGATGGGTGATCTTATAGAGGTGTACAAAATCTTGAGAGGAATAGATTGGGTAAACACACAGAATCTCTTCCCCAGAGTAGGGGAATCGAGAACCAGAGGACATAGGTTTATGGCGAGGGGAGAAAGAATTAATAGAAATCTGAGTAATAACTATTTTTACACTGGTGGGTGTATGGAATGAGCTACCGGAGGAGGTATTTGAGGAAGGTACTATCGCAACATGTAAGGAACATTTGGACAATTACTTGGATAGGATGGGCCAAATGCAGGCAGGTGAGATTAGTGTGGATTGGACATTTTAGTCGGAGTGGGCGAGTTGGGCTGAAGGGCCTGTTTCCATGCTGTATGACTCTACAACTCTATAACTATTAGTATTAAGGGATTGGGAGAAGGGTAGGTAAATGGAATTAGTCACAGATCAGCTATTGAATATAAATTTCTAATATACCAGGTGGCGCAAAACGATGGCTGCCTCGCCAATGGCCTGTCTCGTCTTTTTCCTTCTTTGTGTTTTTATTTTGTTGTAAAATGTATGTTTTAGTTTATCTTTAGTTTTCTATTATGTGGTGGGGGAAACTTTTTTTATCTCTTTCCTCGATGGAGATGGCGATCCCTGTTGGGTGTCCATCCGCGGGAGCCTGCGGACTTTAACATCGTGGAGCTCGTTGTCACTGGTTAGGGACCGACTTTGGGAGCTCCAAGCCGCAGGAGCTTCGACCGCCCCGATCACGGGAGCTTTGATTGCCCCGACGCGGGAGCTTCGATCGCCCCGATGCGGGAGCTTCGACCACCGGCTGCGGGAGCTTCAATCACCCCGATTGTGGATAGTTCGACTCCCCCGACCGCAGGAGAAAAGGAGGAAAGAAGATTAGAGTTTATTGCCTTCCATTACAGTGGGGAATGTGGAGGAACTGCTGTGGTGGATGTTTATGTCACATTTTTATGTAGTTGTGTGTCTTGTTGCTTTTTTTGGTATGACTATGGTAAATCAAATTCCTTGTACGTTGCAAAACATACTTGGCTAATAAATTACGATTATGATTATAATTATTATTATTATGAATTATATAGTTGACTATGTTTCAGGGAGAAAATAGACAACAATTTCTCTGTTCCTATTCATAAGGTGTACATCCATGTGCCTGATGGGCAAACTACATTGTAAATAGGCAGAGGGTACATTCCAAACAAGATCTCCACTGGGGTTTCCATAAAATATTTCTTAAATGGAAATTTAATTTACTTCCAATAGATTCGTTTATGAAGAAGGAATGGAATTGCAGAGCTGTTGCCAAGTTTGCAGAGACTTCGCTGGAGAACTAAATAGAAGAGGAGAGGTTGAAAATGTAATATGTTCTCCACATATTACTTGAGGATATCTAGAGAAAATTATGCCAGTTTGGAAATGTGGAACTTCCCCAGCAAGTCCTAGATTCAATGTGGGAAATGTATTGTACACAAAAGAGCAATCTCTTCTGTACCTGCCTCTACATATGTTGCAGAAGCTTATCTGTAATTGTTTCTTAATTTATGTTTTTATGTGTTGTCTGAGTCTATGTGGCTTTGCTGCTGCTGCACCTCACAATACTTGTGCATATGACAATAAGCTGGACCTGGCTTGATTATATCTGTCCCTCCCAACAATTTATGTCTGTATACGTCTTACTTCATCACTCTGAACTGGTAATTTCATGGCAGTCACATCCTTCACCACCAATCACAAGCCATTTTAATTCTTCTTTGAAACAAACTACTTCGGATTCCAAATATTGACCCATTTTGAATTCAGGTCTTCCTGCATGCCTGAAGCACATGGTTGCAAGAGCTTTACTCTAACACAATATATATGATGGGTCCATCTCCAATTGCTCTTCTATACCATACATCTGACCACTTCAACCTGTGCTTCAGGAAGCTAGTTCTGAATGTGCTGAACGATGTTACTGTTGGTCACTTAGCTCTAATGGGATTATGAGTGCCAACCAGTATATATCCCCAGGTATCTAACCCCTACAACCATATAAGTAGTGGAGTAATAACTTGTTGCAGGGTAAAAGAATTGTGGTAAAATAAATAAAAGAATACCGGTAAAATAATTCAGCTGCCTCTGAAATTGGCATAGGCTTATAAATATTTTTGCTCTGATCACAGTTTAGCTAGTTACTAATGCAGTGAAAATGTATCCCCTTGAGCAAGGCTCTTTATCTGATGCCTTGATGGCTATGCAAGTACAATTGACAAATCTCTGCCAAAGAACCCCAATCATTGTTAATCTAAAATTCAGCATTTTGACTATGGCTTAATACAGTAAAGACGATGCATTGATTAACCCCAACAGATAGAATAACAGTGATCAGCTAGTGGGCTCCTCAATCAATTAAAAAAGTGTGGTCAAAGTCATGAATAGAGTGAAAAGAGTACCAGGTGACGTGAACTATGCACTGCCCCCCCCTTCCTGTCAAGATTTATAACAACCCCTCCTTCTTATAGGTTTTTACACAGGATATTTTATATTTTCTGAGAAACAATAAAACTTCAATAAAACTCACAAGACTCTGATGGTGCCAGACCAGCAGATTCTCGACAATTGGCTATTTCTCCTATTAACAGCACAACAACATTCATATATATATATTTTTACATGGTACACAATTAGTATAATACATTTTCCAGTTAAGTGGTGAGTTTAAATGGAGCAGGAAACATTTTGATAAGATCCTATGTGGTAGAGTAGCCTGGAAGGTAAGATCACATGGAATCCAGGGTGACGAGCCAATTGAATACAAAGTTGGTTTAGTCAGTTATAGTCATACTGCATGGAAACAGCCCTTGCTGACCAAAATGCCCATCTTCGCCAGTCCCATTTACTCACAATTGACCCATGTCCCTCTAAACCTTTACCATCCACCTACCTGTCCAAATGTCTTTTAAATGTTGTTATAACATCACCTCAATCACCACCTCTGCAATATTCCTCATTCCTTATACACACCACTCTCTGTGCAAAAAAGTTACCCCTCAGGTTTCTATTAAATCTTTCCCTTCTAGTTATTGATTCCCCAACTCTGGGAAAAAGACTGTATGAGTTGGTGGAAAGAGTCAGAGTGTGGTAACGGAGGCATATTTTCACATTGGAGGCCTGTGACCATTGGTGCGTTGCAGGATCAGTGCAGGATCCTCTGTTGTTTACCATGTATATTAACGAATTGGATGAGAATATAGGTGGCATGATTAGTAAGCTTGTGGATGACGCTAAAATTGGTGGTGTGATGGACATTGAAGAACGCTGAGTAAGGTTACTATAGGATTCACATCATCTGGGAATCTGGGCAAAATAAAGGCAGATAGGATTCAACTGTGACATTTGTGAAGTGAGGTATTTTGGGAAGTTAAATCAAAGCAGGACTTAGACAGTATATGGCAGGGCCCTGGGGAGTATAGTTGACCAGATAAAACTCTGTTTCCTGAAAGAGGTGACATGGGTAGAGGATGGTGAAGAAGGTATATGGTATGATTACCTTCAACAAACAGGTCATCGAGTGCAAGAGCTGGGATGTGATGTTTCAGCTGTACAATATGTTGGTGAATATTGTGTACAGTTCTAATTACCATACTACAAAAAATATGTGATTAAGCTAGAGAGTTTGAAAAAAGATTTACAAGCATATTACTGGGACTGGAGGGAGTCAAGGAAAGAGCGTTCACGTCGCGGCCCTGTTTCCACCAATCTTTCCAGAACCACGCATAAGAAGCACAAGAAGCGACAAGACAGACACCATTGTATGCAGATGCCGAGAAGTGTGTTCAGCTCTGGCTGAACACCTTCTAATCTTGTGTGTGGATTCGATAAGAAGAAGACTGGGACTGGAGGACTTGAGTGATAGGGAGAGACTGGATAGGCTGGGACTATTTTTCCTGGAGGATGAGGGCTGACCTTGTCGGGATATATAAAATCATAGGTGGCATGGATCAGGTGAATGGTCCCAGTCCTTTACCTAGGGAATCTATAGTTAGCAGTCGTAGGTTTAAGTTGACTGGGGAAAGATTTAGAAAGGAGTTGGGGGGCAAATGTTTTGCACAAAGTGTGGTGGGTATATGGAACAAGCTGCTAGAGGAAGTGGTAAAGGTGGTTACAATTACAATGTTTAAAATACATTTGGACAGATTCACAGATATGAAAAATGTTAATGAATATGGGTCAGATGAAGGCAAATGGGAGTAGCTTGAGGAAGACATTTTGGTTGGCATGGTTTAGCTGGGCTGAAAGGCCTACTACTGTGCTGTCTATGAATCAATACCAGCACTCCTGTCCCTTGCTCAAGTGACAAACCTATCTGTGCTCCTGTCTCCTGATGTTCCAGATTCTGGTTCAGGCCGCACACCTGGTCCACAATCCCGACCCTGGCCCCCACTGCACTGGACCTCCGGCTCTGGCCACATGCCCTGCCTGCACTCAAGAACCTCTGAACGGATGAGCAGCTCAGATGCTGAACTGTCAGACCAATTTCTGAACAATTTATTACTGGATTATCAGAGTTTAAGTATATTTTGAAAATGTGTCCAGGACTACATGTGCATGTCCTAGTGGTACACATATAGAAGCTACTCATGTTGAACGCATACTCTGAAGTTCCGTTCCATTTGTTAGTTCAGCTTTAGTTTTCTATTATGTGGTGGGGGAAACTTTTTTTATCTCTTTCCTCGATGGAGATGGCGATCCCTGTTGGGTGTCCATCCGCGGGAGCCTGCGGACTTTAACATCGTGGAGCTCGTTGTCACTGGTTAGGGACCGACTTTGGGAGCTCCAAGCCGCAGGAGCTTCGACCGCCCCGATCACGGGAGCTTTGATTGCCCCGACGCGGGAGCTTCGATCGCCCCGATGCGGGAGCTTCGACCACCGGCTGCGGGAGCTTCAATCACCCTGATTGTGGATAGTTCGACTCCCCCGACCGCAGGAGAAAAGGAGGAAAGAAGATTAGAGTTTATTGCCTTCCATTACAGTGGGGAATGTGGAGGAACTGCTGTGGTGGATGTTTATGTCAAATTTTAATGTAGTTGTGTGTCTTGTTGCTTTTTTTGGTATGACTGTATGGTAAATCAAATTCCTTGTATGTTGCAAAACATACTTGGCTAATAAATTACGATTATGATTATGATTATTATTATTATGAATTATATAGTTGACTATGTTTGAGGGAGAAAATACTCAACAATTTCTCTGTTTCTATTCATAAGGAGTACATCCATGTGCCTGATGGGCAAACTACATTGTAAATAGGCAGAGGGTACATTCCAAACAAGATCTCTACTGGGGTTTCCATAAAATATTTCTTAAATGGAAATTTAATTTACTTCCAATAGATTCGTCTTTGAAGAAGGAATGGAATTGCAGAGCTGTTACCAAGTTTGCAGAGACTTCGCTGGAGAACTAAATAGAAGAGGAGAGGTTGAAAATGTAATATGTTCTCCACATATTACTTGAGGATATCTAGAGAAAATTATGCCAGTTTGGAAATGTGGAACTTCCCCAGCAAGTCCTAGATTCAATGTGGGAAATGTATTGTACACAAAAGAGCAATCTCTTCTGTACCTACCTCTACATATGTTGCAGAAGCTTATCTGTAATTGTTTCTTAATTTATGTTTTTATGTGTTGTCTGAGTCTATGTGGCTTTGCTGCTGCTGCACCTCACAATACTTGTGCATATGACAATAAGCTGGACCTGGCTTGATTATATCTGTCCCTCCCAACAATTTATGTCTGTATACGTCTTACTTCATCACTCTGAACTGGTAATTTCATGGCAGTCACATCCTTCACCACCAATCACAAGCCATTTTAATTCTTCTTTGAAACAAACTACTTCGGATTCCAAATATTGACCCATTTTGAATTCAGGTCTTCCTGCATGCCTGAAGCACATGGTTGCAAGAGCTTTACTCTGACACAATATATATGATGGGTCCATCTCCAATTGCTCTTCTATACCATACATCTGACCACTTCAACCTGTGCTTCAGGAAGCTAGTTCTGAATGTGCTGAACGATGTTACTGTTGGTCACTTAGCTCTAATGGGATTATGAGTGCCAACCAGTATATATCCCCAGGTATCTAACCCCTACAACCATATAAGTAGTGGAGTAATAACTTGTTGCAGGGTAAAAGAATTGTGGTAAAATAAATAAAAGAATACCGGTAAAATAATTCAGCTGCCTCTGAAACTGGCATAGGCTTATAAATATTTTTGCTCTGATCACAGTTTAGCTAGTTACTAATGCAGTGAAAACGTATCCCCTTGAGCAAGGCTCTTTATCTGATGCCTTGATGGCTATGCAAGTACAATTGACAAATCTCTGCCAAAGAACCCCAATCATTGTTAATCTAAAATTCAGCATTTTGACTATGGCTTAATACAGTAAAGACAATGCATTGATTAACCCCAACAGATAGAATAACAGTGATCAGCTCGTGGGCTCCTCAATCAATTAAAAAAGTGTGATCAAAGTCATGAATAGAGTGAAAAGAGTACCAGGTGACGTGAACTATGCACTGCCCCCCCCCCCCCCCCCTTCCTGTCAAGATTTATAACAACCCCTCCTTCTTATAGGTTTTTACACAGGATATTTTATATTTTCTGAGAAACAATAAAACTTCAATAAAACTCACAAGACTCTGATGGTGCCAGACCAGCAGATTGTCTCGACAATTGGCTATTTCTCCTATTAACAGCACAACAACATTCATATATATATATTTTTACATGGTACACAATTAGTATAATACATTTTCCAGTTAAGTGGTGAGTTTAAATGGAGCAGGAAACATTTTGATAAGATCCCATGTGGTAGCGTAGCCTGGAAGGTAAGATCACATGGAATCCAGGGTGACTAGCCAATTGAATACAAAGTTGGTTTAGTCAGTTATAGTCATACTGCATGGAAACAGCCCTTGCTGACCAAAATGCCCATCTTCGCCAGTCCCATTTACTCACAATTGACCCATGTCCCTCTAAACCTTTACCATCCACCTACCTGTCCAAATGTCTTTTAAATGTTGTTATAACATCACCTCAATCACCACCTCTGCAATATTCCTCATTCCTTATACACACCACTCTCTGTGCAAAATAGTTACCCCTCAGGTTTCTATTAAATCTTTCCCTTCTAGTTATTGATTCCCCAACTCTGGGAAAAAGACTGTATGTGGAAAGAGTCAGAGTGTGGTAACGGAGGCATATTTTCACATTGGAGGCCTGTGACCAATGGTGCGTTGCAGGATCAGTGCAGGATCCTCTGTTGTTTACCATGTATATTAACGAATTGGATGAGAATATAGGTGGCATGATTAGTAAGCTTGTGGATGACGCTAAAATTGGTGGTGTGATGGACATTGAAGAACGCTGAGTAAGGTTACTATAGGATTCACATCATCTGGGAATCTGGGCAAAATAAAGGCAGATGGGATTCAACTGTGACATTTGCGAAGTGAGGTATTTTGGGGAGTTATATCAAAGCAGGACTTAGACAGTATATGGCAGGGCCCTGGGGAGTATAGTTGACCAGATAAAACTCTGTTTCCTGAAAGAGGTGACATGGGTAGAGGATGGTGAAGAAGGTATATGGTATGATTACCTTCAACAAACAGGTCATCGAGTGCAAGAGCTGGGATGTGATGTTTCAGCTGTACAATATGTTGGTGAATATTGTGTACAGTTCTAATTACCATACTACAAAAAATATGTGATTAAGCTAGAGAGTTTGAAAAAAGATTTACAAGCATATTACTGGGACTGGAGGGGGTCAAGGAAAGAGCGTTCACGTCGCGGCCCTGTTTCCACCAATCTTTCCAGCACCACGCATAAGAAGCACAAGAAGCGACAAGACAGACACCATTGTATGCAGATGCCGAGAAGTGTGTTCAGCTCTGGCTGAACACCTTCTAATCTTGTGTGTGGATTTGATAAGAAGAAGACTGGGACTGGAGGACTTGAGTGATAGGGAGAGACTGGATAGGCTGGGACTATTTTTCCTGGAGGATGAGGGCTGACCTTGTCGGGATATATAAAATCATAGGTGGCATGGATCAGGTGAATGGTCCCAGTCCTTTTCCTAGGTAATCTATAGTTAGCAGTCGTAGATTTAAGTTGACTGGGGAAAGATTTAGAAAGGAGTTGGGGGGCAAATGTTTTGCACAAAGTGTGGTGGGTATATGGAACAAGCTGCTAGAGGAAGTGGCAAAGGTGGTTACAATTACAATGTTTAAAATACATTTGGACAGATTCACAGATATGAAAAATGTTAATGAATATGGATCAGATGAAGGCAAATGGGAATAGCTTGAGGAAGACATTTTGGTTGGCATGGTTTAGCTGGGCTGAAAGGCCTACTACTGTGCTGTCTATGAATCAATACCAGCACTCCTGTCCCTTGCTCAAGTGACAAACCTATCTGTGCTCCTGTCTCCTGATGTTCCAGATTCTGGTTCAGGCCGCACACCTGGTCCTCAATCCCGACCCTGGCCCCCACTGCACTGGACCACCGGCTCTGGCCACATGCCCTGCCTGCACTCAAGAACCTCTGAACGAATGAGCAGCTCAGATGCTGAACTGTCAGACCAATTTCTGAACAATTTGATACTGGATTATCAGAGTTTAAGTATATTTTGAAAATGTGTCCAGGACTACATGTGCATGTCCTAGTGGTACACATATAGAAGCTACTCATGTTGAACGCATACTCTGAAGTTCCGTTCCATTTGTTAGTTCAGTTTTAGTTTAGTTTAGAGATACAGCACATAAACAGCTCCTACAGCCCACCGAGTCCACGGCAACCAGCGATCCCCGCACACTTACAAACACTAGGTATAATTTACAAATTTACCAAAGCCAATTAACCTACAAACCCGCACGTCTTTGATGTGTGGGAGGAAACCGGAGCACCCCGAGAAAACCCACGCAGTTCACGGGGAGAATGTACAAACTCCATACACCTGTAGCCATGATCGAACCCGGGTCTCTGGCGCTGTGAGACAGCAACTCTACCGCTGCGTCACTGTGCTGCATTAAGACAGAATTACAGATGGCAAGGACAACACATACCACCCACATTTTTGTTCATCTGGTTGAAATTCAACACATCTATTTTTTGTCTTAGAAATTGAATGATTTCCTAATGGTTTTCTTCAAGTATAGGTTTAGCTTTATTATTGTCGCACGGCCCAAAGTGCAGTGAAAAGCTTTGTTTACATGCTACCCAAACAAATCAGATAAAACTATACACAAATACAACCAAACCAAACACAAGTACAAAAGATAGAGCAAAGAGAAAAAAAATACCAGGGTGCAGAATATAGTTTGTCAGCATTGTGGCATAACTATTCCAGAGGGAAAGTTCAATGTCCGTAATGAAGTAGGTTGGAAATTCTGGACTTCTTATGAAAGTCTCACTGCTTTTGAGCTTATGAAAGGACCATTCAGAAGTCTGATTACAGAGGGTAACTGTGAAACGATAACATAAGCGATTCCCAGGTCTGGTGGTAGGCACTTTCAAGCTTCTGTATCGTTTCCCCATCGGGAGTGGGGAAAGGAAGGAATGACTGGGGTGGGAAAGGTACTTGATTATGATGACTACTTTCCTGAGCCAGTGAGAAGCATAAATGGAGTCAATGGTGGGGAGTCTGTGTGATGGACTGGGCTACATCCACAACTCTCTGCAATTTTTTGCACTTGGGCAGAGCTGTTCCCAAATTAAAAAGTGATGCAACCTGATAGTATAATTCTATGTTGCATCTGTAGAAGTTTGTAAGAGCCATTGGAGACATGGAAAATGTCCTTTGTCTCCTGAGGAAGAATTGCCGAGTGTGCCTTTTTGGCTATAGCTTCAATGTGTTTCATCCAGGGCAGATTGATGGTAATATTTACGCCGAGGACCTTAGAAACATAGAAACTAGGTGCAGGAGTAGACCATTCGGCCCTTAGAGCCAGCACCGCCATTTAATATTATCATGGCTGATCATCCAAAATCAGTACCCCATTCCTACATTCTCCCCTTATCCCTTGATCCCGTAAGCACGAAGAGCTATATCTACCTCTCTCTTGAATACATCCAGCGAATTGGCCTCCACTTCATTCTGTGGCAGGGAATTCCACAGATTCACAACTCTCTGCGTGAAAAATTCTCAGTCCTAAATGGCCTACCCCTTATTCTTAAACTGTGACTCCTGGTTCTGGACTCCCCCAACATTGGGAACATTTTTCCTGCAACTAGTCTGTCCAATCCCTTTAGAATTTTATATGTTTATATAAGATCCCCTCATCTTCTAAATTCCAGTGAATACAAGCCCAGTCGACCCATTCTTTTATCTTATGTCAATCCTGCCATCCTGGGAATTAACCTGGTGAACCTACGCTGCACTCCCTCAACAGCAAGAATGTCATTCCTCAAATTAGGAGACCAAAACTGCACACAATACTCCAGGTGTGGTCTCACCAGGGCCCTGTACAACTGCAGTAGGACCTCCTTGCTCCTATACTGAAATCCTCTCACTATGATGGCCAACATGCCATTTGCTTTCTTCACTGCCTGCTGCACCTGAAAGTGACTGATGTACAAGGACACCCACGTCTTGTTGCACCTCCCCTTTTCCTAATCTGACATCATTCAGATAATAATCTGCCTTCTTGTTCTTGTCACCAAAGTGCATAACCTCACATTTATCCACATTATACTGCAACTGCCATGCATCTGCCCACACCTATCCAAGTCACCCTGCAGCCTCATAGCATCCTCCTTGCAGCTCACACTGCCACCCAGCTTTGTGTCATCTGCAAACTTGGAGATTTTACATTTAATTCCTTTGTCTAAATCGTTAATATATATTGTAAATAACTGAGGTCCCAGCAGTTGGGACTTGAACCACCTTGAGCCACCTTGGTACTGATTGGGGCATGTTCTGCCTACATTCATGAAGTGAGTAACAAGCTCCTTCATCTTGATGACATTGAGGGAGAGGTTGTTGTCCTGGCAACATGTTACGATGTGCTTTGCCTCCTTCCTTTACACCATGTCATCATTGTTTGAGATTGGCCCACTATAGTGAAGTAATCTGCAAACTTATAGATGAAGTTAGATCAGAGTTTGTCACACCAATGAGTGTAGTGAGTGTATAGGGAGTATAGTAGGAGGTTGAGAATGCAACCTGTGTTGAGAATTATTGTGGAAGATGCGTTTCACTGATTGTGGTTCATTCATCATGAATGTTGAGGATCCAAGTGGCAGGTGGGAATGCTAACTCCTAGGTCCAAGGGTTTAGAGATGAGTTTGGATGTAAATCCAGAATATCCAATGGTATCATTTTAGAATGCCATGTACTTACGTACTTCCTCAATCAATAATGGCAAAGGATTTATTGGAACGAAGAGTACATTGCAATAATGGAACAAAGTTAGACAAGGCTTGGTTTGGTTCGGGTACATGTATAACATCTCAATGCCTTGGATCACATTTTTTCCTTTAATGAACCTCGCAAAAACAGATCTACTGGTCAGTTATTTTCGTTGTTGTGTGGGGATACTAATGTAGCCAATTTGGCAGCTGTGTTTCCTCACAGACTAACACTTCATTGGTTGTAAAGTGCTTTGAGCATCCTAAGATCATGAGAAATATTAATTAAATGCATATTCCTTCCATTATTCTTCAAATGAATGTATCATGATTGTTACCTTGAAGTCGCCAGTTATAGACTTAGATCTTCACACGTTGTCACAGAGCAAATTGAGTAAAATGTTGATGATGAATTATATGTGATTGAAAGCAAAGCCCACCTTGGTTAAAGGAGTGCCAGTTGCAATGTCTAGCCACACAAATCTTTTCAGTTGCTGGTGACTTTATATTTAGAAAATAATGAATGAATTATTGTTATATATATACCAGTTATATATTGTTTTCTCCAGTTATATATTGTGAAGTTTGGGATATTTCCCTTGTTCCGTGGTGTAGGGAATTCAATGATATGGTCATGTGCTAAAAGGAAAGGTTTGCACTTCTACCACATCCAAAAATGTCTCAAGAGCTTTACAGGCATGGAAGAACTTTGAAGGTATACCAAAGGATGATATTCAGGCTGCAGATCTGTGACCAGTGGAGTTCTGTAGCGATCTGTGCGGGGACCTCTGTATTTGTGACACATATGAATGATGGGCATAAATGTGGATGGGTTGGTTAGTAAGTTTACAGATGACACCAAGATTGTTGCAGTTGTGTACTCTGAGATAGGCTAAAAAGGTATACAGTGGGATATAGATCAGCTACAGAAATGGGCAGAGAAATGGCAGAGGAGTTTAATCCAAGCAAGTGTGAGGAATTGTACTTTGGGAGGTTCAATGTAAGGGAAAAATATACAATTGATGGCACGACCATTCACCATGTTGATTACAGAGAGATCTTGGTGTCCAAGTCCATAGCTCCCTGAAAGTGGGAATACAAGTAGAAAAAATGGTAAAGCAGATATGGTAGCTTGCCTTCAATGGTTGAGGCATTGAGTATAAAAGTCAGGAAGTCATGATGCAGCTTTATAAGACTTTACAGGCTGCGTTTGGAGTAGTGTGTGCAGTTCTAGTTGGTCCAATACAGGAAGGATTTGAAGGCTTTGGAAAGAGTGCAGAGAAGGTTTACCAGAATGATACCTGGATTAGAGGGGTATTAGTGATAGGGAGAGGTTAGACAGACTCGGATTGTTTTCTCTGCTTTTCCAGCAGATGAAGGGAAACCTGAAAGAAGTATATAAAATTATGAGGTATAGATATGGTAGATAGTCAAAACCTTTTTCCCAGGTTGGAAATATCAAACACTGGAGGGCATAGCTTTAAGGCGAGAGGCGCAAAGTTTAAAGGAGATGTTTGGGGCATGTTTTTTTTGTACACAGAGGGTGGTGGGTGCCTGGCACACACTACTGGAGTGGTGGTGGAGGCAGATATGTTAGTAGCATTTGAGATACTTTTGGATAGGCACATGGATATGCGAGGAATGGGGGGATATGGATCATGTGCAGGTAGATAAGAGTTTGTCTTGGCATCATGTTCGGCGCAGGCATTGTAGGTCGAACGGCCTGTTCCTTTGCTGTACTGTTCTATGTACTACAATTCAGCTCTAACCAATGCTAGAAAAGTTTAAAGTGGTTGCCCAATGAAATTGTATATTCCCTGATCTGCTCGTGGAACAAGAAATGATCATATAATATTTTTAATACTTCATATTTAAAATGTTAATATTTGTCCCACATAAAGTGTTTCAATCTATTTCAATTCCAGCACAATTGGGTCGGAGAATGAGCAATACTAAACTTGTTTTCCTTCTCAATTCGTATTGCTGCATTCACCGCATTCACAACTATTTTATTTTCATTCTACTGCTAATGTCAGGAATGCTACATTTGCAACAAAGAAAGTCCAGTGAGGATCACCAGCGTTTTATGAGTATTGTAGTTTCATTGAAGCTGATTAAATGTGGATCATATTGAAATGAGTGGGCTCGTAGGTAATTTAATTTTTTTTTAAAGCTGAATAGAATTGATAGGAGACAATTTTCATTCTGGAGGAAATCAAGAATCTAATGGGGGCAATATATTAAATTGTAAAGTTGTATCCTTTACAAAATGGATCATCAATGCATGGCACCAGAATAGGACACTGACACTTAAGAAGAAGAGGAGGAGCATATTCTCAATGGGCAGATAATGGCATAAAAACTTAAAATCAGGAACAAAGAGGAACAAAGAGGAACTCCTTTTTAAAAAAAGACAGAGCATTCCTGAGTAACAAAATGGCTCAGTGGACATAATTCTTCCTGTTCTGTCCCTAACAGAACCAAAAAAACAGGCCAAGATTGCAGGGGTTGGAGATGCATTTAAGTAGATATGATAGGCATCATCAGGGAAGCCTCGAACACATAGAAAGCATTAATGTCACGTTAAAATCCAGTGGTTGAATTGCTAAACTGAAAAAGTTGATTTTTGATTATACATTCAATAATTTGTTTTAAAAGAGCAAATAACTGAAAATGAAATCACCTTAGGAAATCATTGATGCAGTACCTTGGATACACTCTTTTTTTCACCTTCTGCATCTACTTTAAATCTGGGGTCTGTGATTTTTGAACAATCCATGAAAGTCATAGTCACACCATTAACATAGAGATTAGTCATAATAGAGTCATATAGCACAGAAAAATGCCCTGAGGCCTAACTCGTCTCTGCCGAATACGATGCTTCATCTAAGCTAGTCCTATTTGCCCCTGTTTGTTCCATAGCCCTCCAAACCATTCCTATCCATATATCTGTCCAAATGCCTTTTAAATATTATTGTATCTGCATCAATACTTACTCTGGCAGCTAATTCCAAATACACACCACCCTCTGTGTGAATCAATTGCTGCTTAAGTATCTATTAAGTCCTGCCCATCTCACCTCAAACCTATACCCTCTAGTTCTTGATTCCCCTACACTGGGAAAGAGATTGTAGGGTTTGGTGGATGGAGTAAATCCTCACTGCACTCTTTCCACCTTAATGGCATCTCTCCTATAGCAAGGTCACGAAAACCAAACACAATACTTCAAGTGTGGCCTCACCAGGTCTTAGTACAACTACAACTGTAACTGTAGAAACAAGGAACTGCAGACACTGGTTTACAAAAATAAGAGACAGAGTATGCTGCTTGAATCACTACGTGACTCCAGCACTTTGTAACTTTTTTTTACAGCTGCAACATAACATCTCAACTTCCAAGGTACACAAAAATGCTGGAGAAACTCAGCGGGTGAGGCAGCATCTATGGAGTGAAGGAATCAGTTCCAAACTCAGTTTCTTGACAGGTGAAGGCCAGGATACCAAAAGCCTTCTTCACCACTGTCTAACTGTGATGCAACTTTCAGACAACTATGTTTGTGCACTCCAAGATCCCTCTGCTCTACAACACTCCCCAGGAACCTACCGTCCACTGTGTATAACCTGTCATGCTTTGACTTCCCAAAATGCAGACCTCACACTTATCTGAATTAAACTCCATCAGCCATTTCTCAATCTACTTGCCCAGGACCAGGATCATGGATCAACATCCTACTGTAATTTTTTTTATAACCATCTTTACTGTCTGTACCATATACTTTACTGTCGTCTGCAAACTTACTCATCATGCTTTGTGCATTCTCATGCAAATTGTTGATGCAAAACACAAACAGAAATGGGCCGAGTACCAATCCCTGAGTCACACACTAGTTACAGGCCTCCAGTCCATAAAACTACCCTCCACCACCACCCTCTACTTCCTGCCATGTAACCAATTATGTATCCAGTTATCCTGTTCTCCCTGGATCCCATACAATCTAACTTTCCATGCAGAACCTTTTCAAAAATCTTGTTGTTGCATATAGACTACATCTACAACCCTGTCATTATGAACCTTCTTGATCACTTCTTCAAAAAACTCAATCACATTCATGATACACGATCACCCACACAGAACACCATGATGACTATCCTTAATCAACCCCAGTCTTTCCAAATACATATTATTCTTATCCCACAGAATCCTTTCCAGTAATGTTCCTGCCACAGATGCTAAGTTTACAATTCTCAAGTTTTTCTTTGCAGCTATTCTTGAATTGCTGAATACAACAATTCTTGAATACAACAATAACCACTCTCCAGTCTTCCTGTACCTTATCAGTGTCAAATAATGATTCATATATCTCAGCCAGGACTCCTGCATTTTTTCAGGAGTCCTGTAAAGCTTCTCACAGTGTCCATGGATATATCTGATCATGCCCAAGACATTTCTTTACCTTCATACCGCCTCAGACATACATAGCCTCCTTGACTGTAATACGGACTGTCCACAAAACATTACCATCACTTTCTCTAGTCATTTATCTGCAATAAAAATCAAGAGAAATATTCATTGAAGATCATGCTGGAGCTCCACACATTGATAACCACTTTGGTTTCTGAGGGACCATATTCTCTTTCTATTCACCTTTTTTCCATGAATATAAAAATTCTCTTTGTATTTTCCTTAGTATTATTTGCCAGTACTATCCAATCCCCCTGATTTGCTTCTTAAGTGTGCTCCTCAATTCCATATATTCCCTCATAGATACACTTGATTCCAACTGCCTATACCTGAAATATGCCTTCTTCAATTTATCTCGTCATCCAGGGTTCATTACTCCCCCCTCATTGCCCTTCACTCTGACGAGAAGTGGCATACCTTGAACTCTCACTACTTTTAAAATCATCACACTTTCCGATCATCCCTTTCCTCACAAACAACCTACTACAATCACATATTGCAAGCTCCTGTCTAATACCATAAAAGTTAGCCTTGCCCCAATTTGGAACTTTAACTTGTGGGTCAGCCTGGTTTTATCCGTAACTATTTTAAAGCAAATAGAACTGTGGTCGCTGGTCCCAAAAGGCTCGCCCACGATGAACGTCAACTATGAAATTCTATGAACTATATTTGGTTGCACTAAAGACTTTGGGATTTTTTTATTGTAGTTATTAATTTATTGAGTTTTTGCTTATTATATACAGTATTATCTATGTTTATTGTGTCTCCCGGCCTGTTATGCTGCTGCAAGTAAGAATTTCATTGTTCGTTTGTTAATACCAATGACAAACACTCATGGCTCTTGACACATTGACACTTCAGTCACTTGCCCTGCCCAATTCCCTAACAAGAGGTCAAACTTTGCCCTCTCCCTTGTAGGTCCCTCTACATATTGCCTGAGAAAACTCTCCTGCACAAACCTGACAAATTCCACCCCATCTAAGCCCTTGGAACTATGGCCGTCCCAGTCTATATTGGTGAAAGCTAAAATCCCCTACTATGACAATCCTATTAGTGCTGCAGCTTCTGCCTGGGGGTGGGAGATTGCAACCTTCAACGAATGCAATCAACCTGGCGTGCACAATCAAATAAGATCAAATAGAACAGGTTGTCCTACAACTTTAGTCTGTGCACGCCATACGCAAGAAGAAGAAGATTCAATCTCCCTGCACATTTGCTCCTCTAATTCAGACTATTTGAGGATCATTCCATTTTCATTTTTCAGCTCCACCCATATAGCCTCTCACTGGATAATCCCTCAGTAATGCAATCTCAGAATACTACTGTTGAAGTTCTTCTTCATCAATAAAGGACTTCTCCTTCCTCTTTTACCTCCAATTCCATTTTGCGTGGCGCACCTGTACCCTGGAACATTAAGATGTTAGTCCAGACACTCCCATATCTGTAATGGCTGTAACATCTCACTTTTATGTACCTATCCAGACCTCGTGTACATCTGCCTTACCTGTCAAGCTTCTAGCATTGAAATAAATGCAATTTAATTCATCTGTCTTTCCCTGCTCCTGGCTATGCTCCTACTAATCCTATCTTCTGAATTTGCTGTCATTGCCATCTGTACTGACTTCCATTTTCCCACATGTCTCACTCTATCCCTAGTCGCTTGTCAATCTAGATGAAATCCTTCTGAGAAGCATTGGCAAACCTGCCCGTCAGGCTCTCAATTCAGGTGCTCCCAATTCAGGTGCAATCCGCCTTTGCACCTGAATTAGGCCACCTCTGCTCCAGAAGATATCCCAGTGGTCCAAAATTATGAATCTTTGCCCCCTACATGAACTCCTCAACCAAGCCTTCATCTGTCCAATCTTCCTATAAGGCACGGTGGCACAGCGGTAGAGTTGCTGCCTTACAGCGCTTGAAGCGCTGGAGGCTTGGGTTCGATCCCGACTACGGGTGCTGTCTGTACGGAGTTTGTATGTTCTCCCCGTGACCGCATGGGTTTTTTCAGAGATCTTCGGTTTCCTCCCACATTCCAAAGACATACAGGTTTGTAGGTCAATTGGCTTGGTATTTGTCCCTAGTGTGTGTAGGATAGTGTTAGTGTGCGGAGATCGCTGGTCGGTGCGGACTCGGTGGGCCGAATGGCGTGTTTCTACGCTGTATCTCTAAACTAAACTAAACTAAACCTATCACAGGCAGACTCAATGGCCAAATGGCTTAATTCTATGTCTTATGATCTATCTTCACTAACATGAGGCACCGGGAGTAATCTGGAGATTACTACATGAGCTCCTACTTTTTAAACTTTTTCCCAATTCCCTGTATTCATTCTGCAGGACCTCGTCTCTTTTCCTATTTATGTTATTTGTGCCAAGGTGCACAACGACTTCTGGCTGATCATAACCGCCCTTGTAAATTTTCTGCAGCCGCTCCAAGACATCCTGGATACGGGCACCAAGGAGGCAACCCAGCATGCTGGAATCCTGTTTGCTGCCACAGTATTTGTTGTCTATTCCCCAACTAATCAGTCTCCTATCACTATCCCCCTATTTGTCTTCACTGTAGCCCACTGTGCCTCAGAGCCATTCCTGATGCCATTGGCCTGACTGCTGCTGCTGTAGCTCTGCTCTGAATGGTCACCCCCTAGCAGTAACCAAAAGGGCATACTTACAGTATTATTGAGGAGAAGGGCCAAAGGAGTTTCCTGCACCCTCCGCCTACTACCTTTCGTGGTGGTCACTCATCTACTTTCTGCTTGTGTATGAGGTGCGACCACCTCGCTGTCACTCCTATCTATAACCTCCTATCAGTCTGATCTTTCTGTGGTCATCCAGCTGCAGCTCCAATTCCCTCACCCAGTCTTTTGGGAGCTGTACTGCTCCAGGAGCAGTCACTCCCAGGCACTGAAGGCTGCTGTATAAATCTCCCACACTACCCCTCCTCTCTTATTAGGAACCATTCATGAATATGCACAACGTTATCAAATTTCTTCCCAACCCCAGTTGCTGCCTAATAACCATCAGCACAGGAGCACCTCAAGGCTGTGTGCTCAGCCCCCGCTCTACTCACTCCATGCACAAGACTGTGTAGATGGAACCAGTTCCAACTCCATCTTCAAATTCGTCAATGATACTACCATTATATTAAGGATGATGATGGGTCAGAGTATAGGAGGGAGGTCGATCGATCGACTGACCGAATGATGCCAGAACAACAATCATGCTCTCAATGTCAGTAAAACCAAGGATCCGATTGTTAACTATAGTAGAGGTAGACCGAGGATCCGCAAACCTGTCTTAATCGACGGAAAGGTGGTAATTTTTTGTTGTTGATTCTCATGTTTACAGATTACTATGTTTACATATCTGTTGTGCTGCTACAAGTAAGAATATCATTGTTCTGTTTGAAGGGGTTCTGGTTCCCTTTACTCAACTTTGGGCCCAACTGCCTGAAAAAGGGGTTCCCCTAGGTTCTAGACCTCGGAATTATGGTGGGATATGATAAAAGGTTGACTTGACCAGAGCGTGCTGATGAGAGAAAACAGAAACCAAGATGGACTCAAAGCAAGTCTAAAATTTACAGGCTTTATTAAACAAATGAGAGATCGAATCTCACCAACACTACATAATACGTGACTAAACTTATGCTTTAAACTAAGACTATGGGAGAAAATTATCGGGCACGTCGTAAAACTTATTTTACACAATTTTACTTACAAGTACAGTACACCCCTTTTCCCCTTCTTCTCTCAACCTTTATCCTATTTCCGGGAACTTCACCAGGTCGTCTGGGGTACTTACAGCTAGGTTGATGCAGGCTCACAAGCCGTCCAGCAGAGCAGAGAGCGAGTTCTGGCTTGACTCCTGCTTTTTATACCTGAGTTTCTCCCTTGAAACCCCCCCCCCCAGGTGGTCCTCTGGACAAAAGGGTCTTTTGATGATTCCCAGTTTCGATCTGGTATGAGCAATAGGCTTCCGATGATAAGGGGTTTGCTGATGTCATGATCCCTCAGCCTGATCGTTATCCCATCGTCTGGATGGGCTCCTGTTGTCCTGATGGATGAGCCATTCACGATGGTGATAGAGGTTGCTGGGCTGTTTACCCCCGTCTGCTGGGCTCTTTTCCTTCCTTTGTGTACTTGTCTGCCTGATTATCGATGACCGTTTGCAGTCTACTAACCTCCTCACAACTTACTGCACCTTCATTTTAAAAATATATATTGTGTCCCCCAACTCCCTTCCCACCCATTCACACGTGCAAACACAAGCCATTGATATAAGCAAAAGTAATTGTGATATTTGCACAGATCCCTGAAGAATGTCACTGTCTACCATCTTTCATTCTGAAGAGCAACTATTTACCACAAATCTCTACTTTCTGTCCTTATGCTAATCTTTTATTCATGTTTCCACTGACCGTTTTATTCCTTGGTCGCTCAGGGATTAAAACCACTTGCTTTAAAAAGGAAGTTTCCGCTTCTGCTCACTCTATCTATCACTTACTGGACAACACCCAGACCTAGGATACAGATTTCATCAGTGTATGTGTTAAGCCAATGGTGGGTGAGCTGTGACCTGGTGGAAAGGTTTAAAGTGAAAAAACGAGGTTGCTGAATGGTTTGCTGCTAATATTGAACCAGCGGGAGACTAGGTCATTCACCGGGAAATGCAGATTGTATGATTTATGGATGAAGATGTTGTCTGGAGCCTGCTATGGCAGAATTGCAGATAGAGTGTCATACTGGTTGCATAAGCAAAGAGGTCCTCCTGCAGTTGTACAGGGCCCTAGTGAGACCACACCTGGAGTATTGTGTGCAGTTTTGGTCTCCAAACATGAGGAAGGACATCTTGCTATTGAGGGAATGTAGCATAGGTTCACGAGGTTAATTCCCGGAATGGCGGGACTGTCATATGTTGATAGATTCGAGCGGCTAGGCTTGTATACTCTGGAATTTAGAAGGGTGAGAGGGGATCTTATTGAAACATATAAGATTATTAAGGGTTTGGACACGCTAGAGGCAGAAAACATGTTCCCAATGTTGGGGGAGTCCAGAACCAGGGGCCATAGTTTAAGAATAAGTGGTAAGCCATTTAGAACAGAGATGAGGAAAAACAGAGAGTTGTGAGTGTGTGGAATTCTCTGCCTCAGAGGGCAGTGGAGGCTGGTTCTCTGGATGCTTTCAAGAGAGAGTTAGATAGAGCTTTTAGGGATAGCGGAGTTAAGAGATATGGAGAGAAGGCAGGAACAGGGTACTGACTGTGGATGATCAGCCATGATTACATTGAATCATGCTGGCTCGAAGGGCCGAATGGCCTACTCCTGCACCTATTGCCTATTGTGTATTATTGTCTATAACTGGGTTGATTCCAGAGCAGAAGCCTGGTCTAATAAACCAATGATGAGTTCAAATCTCACCGTGGCAATTAGAAGTTTAAAATGATGCTATTGAAAACATCAGAATAGTAATCAGGAAACAACCAGATTTTTTTTTTAAACCCTCCAATTTATTAGTTTACTAATTATCTGCTCCGATTGGGATTTATGCATATTGACATATGAAAGAATGGGTTGATTGGGCTTGTATTCACTCGAAGTTAGAATGATGAGAGGGGATCTTATAGAAACTTATAAAATTCTTAAAGGATTGGACAGGCTAGATGCAGGAAAAATGTTCCCGATGTTGGGGGAGTTCAGAACCAGGGGTCACAGTTTAAGAATAAGGGGTAGGCCATTTAGGACTGAGATGAGGAAAAACTTTTTCACCCAGAGAGTTGTGAATTTGTGGAATTCTCTGCCACAGAAGGCAGTGAAGGCCAATTCACTGAATGTTTTCAAGAGAGAGTTAGATTTAGCTCAGGACTAAAGGGAGATGGGGAAAAAACAGGAACAAGGTACTGATTTTAGATGATCAGCCATGATCTTATTGAATGGTGGTGCTGGCTTGAAGGGCCGAATGGCCTACTTCTGCACCTATTTTTTTGTGCAGGAAGAAGGTCTGAAGAAGGGAATCGACCTGAAACGTCACCCATTCCTTCTCTCCAGGGATGCTGCCTGACCTGCTGAGTTACTCCAGCATTTTGTGTCTACCCTATATTTTTTCCTATGTTTCAATCAGTGCTTTTTCGGAAGATAATATTTGTGGCGCAAAGCACAGGTGGACTCTATACCTCTCCATCTATATCCTCTTAGTTGTTAGCTTTCTACCTCGTATGTTTTCCCATCTACATGCATTATCATATTGAATCATTATGAAAAATTATATTCATGTTGGTACGAACAAATCTCTGATGAAAATTCATTTGACACTAGATCTCGTTATCTCATTAACATAACAGCACTTTTCCCAATAGGGACTTTTATTTGTTGTAAAACAAGAACTAAATGTGACACAAAAAATTGGCACAAGTATTGACACACAAAATGGGACAAATCAAAATACTACAAACAGACTTCATTTGCAATTTGTAGTCCCTTCAGGTATAACAATCAAAATCAAAAGGTTGTAATATTTGCATACTTATCGCGCAAACTTCAACATTTAGTCAGGTATTAGGAACACCAAAATTAAAGTATTAACCTTTTTCAAACTGTTGGAATCATAGAATCATAGAGTGATACAGCGTGGAAACAGGCCCTTTTGCCCAGCTTGCCCACACTGGTCAACATGTTCCAGCTACACTAGTCCCACCTGACCGCTTTTGGTCCATATCCCTCCAAACCTGTCCCATCTATGTCCCTGTCTAACTGTTTCTTAAACATTGGTATAGTCCCTGTCCATTTGAAACCTACTACATACAAACTTGATAAGTGGAGATTATGAAATTATTTCATTGTTTCTGCAAGGGGACAATTTAAAATGTTCTCAGAATTCTGCTTATTGAAGTTACTGATTCTATAATTATGCAAATAAATTAAAAAATCTTCAATGAACTAAGGTAATTGGGCAGTGTAACAAAATGATTTTTGCCTTTAAACAGAAATATTTGCGTTATTTAAACGTGATACTTGCTGCAGTTTTATTGTTGATAGGAAATATTGTTTAATTACAAAAAAATAAAAACTTTGAACAATGGTTGGTATGGGACATGGTCATGCTTTGTTTTAAAATCAACTAACATTAACTAAAAACTATAAACTATTTACTAGTTTTATTGTGAATAAACTGTTAAAACATGGCTACTAATGTCTTAGAATTGAAGAGAAAACTGTTTGAACACATTCCTTAACTAAAATCTAGCAATGTTATTGGCCTATTTTCTTGATAAAGCATGAGTCTGAGGATTCTACACAGAAATAGGCCCTCCAGCCCATCATGTCCATACCAACCTTTTCCCCACATTTGGTTGTATCCTTCTGCACCTTCCCTAAGTGCCTGTATAAATATCTTTTAAAATTAGTAACTGTGCCTGATTCCACCACTTCCTCTGGCAGTAAGTTCCAGATAACTACACTGAGCAAAATATATTTTCCCTCAAATCTCCTTGAAACTCATTCCTCTTACTTTAAACCTATGCATTGTTTTTGATATCCCCACCATGGGGAAAAGATTCTGACCATTTATCTGTTCTATGCCTCTTATAAATCAGTCACCATCCCCAGGCAAATTGAGATTTAAACCAACATAAATGGTTGTATAAACAAAATCTTCTTTGCTTCGTTTGATAATAACTTAATGTCTGTGTTCCCTGATTCCTGATCCTTCTGACAAACTTCGCTGTTGGTCCAATCTATCCATGTGCATGTCTTTTTTGCCCCTGAACCATTCCAATAAATTCTCTTGGCATCCCCTACATGTAAGATCTTCACATCTTTGCCAAAATGCAGTGCCCAAAACTGGACAAAATATTTAGATGTGGCAGAAACAGTGTTTTATGGATATCCAACATAATCTTTGTTTTAGTACTTATTCCAATATCAATGCAGCTCTTGTTCACTTTTAAAATCATGTTCTGAATCTCTCTTGCGACATTCATAAATTTGTGCACATTCCTCCCAGGTTTCTCTACTGCTTTAAAAATGTTGGACTTTCAGATTATATTGCCTCTGCTTACTTTACCCTCTAGGTGTATACATGATTTACACTTTCATGCATTGAATTTCACCTGATCACATGTCAGCTCATTCCATCAGCACGTGCACATTTTGAAGCTGTCCAAATAATTAATCTAAATTAAAAAAGCAGTAGTTGTCGTCTTGATCCTTGCGAAATACTAATGTATATCTTCCTTTATTCAAAAGCAGTCACATGTTGTTGTTGTTGATTTTCTGTCCCTTTTCCCCCCAAGATTATTGCAAGTGTGCCACCACTGCCACATGGGCTTGATGTGTGCCGACAAGTTTATTCCATGGTAGTTCAAAATATCATTAAAGTATTTATGCTTACAATATCAACAGCTTGCTTTCATCAACTCACTTACCTCATCAAAAGACTCAATTAAATTAGTTAAAAGCAACTTTAAATAATTTGTAGGTAGACACAAAATGCTGGAGTAACTCAGCGGGTCAGGCAGCATCTCTGGAGAGAAGAAATGGGTGACGTTTCGGGTCGAAACCCTTCTTCAGACTGATGTCAGGTGAGGGGGCGGGACAAAGATAGAATGTAGTCGGAGACAGTAAGATTAGTTTTCCGTTTCCTAAACTAGGAAAGGGGAGGGGATGGAGAGAGAAAGCAAGGGCTATCTGAAGTCAATGTTCATACCGCTGGGTTGTAAACTACCCAAGCGAAATATGAGGTGTTGTTCCTCCAATTTGCGCTGGGCCTCACTGACAATGGAGGAGGCCCAGGACAGAAAGGTCAGATTGGGAATGGGAGGGGGAGTTGAAGTGCTGAGCCACCAGGAGATCAGCTTGGTTAAGATGGACTGAGCGGAGGTGTTCAGCGAAACGATCGCCGAGCCTGCGCTTGGTCTCGCCGATGTCAAGAGGTTGACACCTGGAACAGCGGATGCAGTAGATGACGTTAGAGGAGGGTCAAGTGAACCTTTGCCTCACCTGGAAAGACTATTTGGGTCCTTGGATGGAGTCGAGGGGGAGATAAAGGGACAGGTGTTGCATCTCCTGCGGTTGCAGGGGAAAGTAGTTGGGGAGGAGGTGGTTTGGGTGGGAAGGGACGAGTTGACCAGGGAGTTTGGGAGGGAACGGTCTCTGCGGAGAGCAGAAAAGTAGAAGAGATGGGAAGATGTGGGCAGTAGTGGGATCCCGTTGGAGGTGGCGAAAATGTTGGAGGATTATATGCTGTACGTGACGGCTTATGGGGTGGAAGGTGAGGACAAGGGGGACTCTGTCCTTGTTGCGAATGGGAGAAGGGGAAGCAGGAGCGGAGCTGTGGGATATCAAGGAAAACCTAGTGAGAGCCTCATCTATAATGGAAGAGGGGAACTCCTGTTTCCTAAAGAATAAGAACATCTCCGATGCCCTGGTATGGAGCACCTCATCCTGGGCGCAGATGCAGCATAGACGGAGGAATTGGGAGTAGCGTATAGAGTCTTTACAGGAAGCAGGGTGGGAAGAAGTGTAGTCAAGAATAGCTATGGGAGTTAGTAGTAGATGTCGGTCAATAGTCTGTTGTAGTCTGTTTCCTGTGATGGAGACGGTGAGATCTAGAAATGGTAGGGAGATGTAAAAGATGGTCCAAGTGAATTTGAGTGCAGGATGGAAATTAATGGTGAAGTTGATGAAGTCAGTGACTTCTGCATGGGTGGAGGAGGTAGCATCAATGCAGTCGTCAATGTAGAAGAAGTAGAGTTTGGGGATAGGGCCAGTGTACGTCTGGGACAGAGATTGTTCGATGTACCCTACAAAGAGGCAGGCATAGCTAGGGCCCATGCAAGTGCCCATAGCTATACCTTGGATTTGGAGGAAGTGGGAGGGGTCAAAGGAGAAGTTGATGAGGGTAAGGACCAGCTCTGCTAGGCGGAGGAGAGTATTGGTGGACAGAAATTGGCTGGAAATAATTTGTTCTTGTTTTACTTTGTTCATTCACACACGTTTAAGTGACTATTCATTTTATTCGGTATTTTTGTTTCTTGGGATTGTGGGCTGGAATTTGAATTTCACTACTCTTGGGGGACCACTTTAGATAGACATATATTATACACATGCATGCATAACCTTAACGTATTTAATGATTACTGGGGATCTTATTCCTTTGTTAGCCGCCTCACTTTATTCTAAACTATTCTTAGTTTAGTTTATTATTGTCGCGTGTACTGAGGTACAGAAAAAAAGCATTTTTTAGCATGCCATCTAGTCAAGGAAAAGACTATACATGAATATATTCAAGCTCTCCATTGCACAGATAAAGGATAAATGATACAACATGCCCACTAGTTGCTGGTTTTATTTATATATGACTCTATGTAAATAATAATATAAGGGGAAATTGTATGACCCCATTGTCTCTCAAGGTTGAGTTGGCGTCCAGCAAGATAGTCTCATTCTTAGGCCAGAAAATTACCATAGTGCCAGAGGGTCAGGAGAACTTTGTACTGCCAAGCTTGGAAAGCCAGACAAGAGGTGACCAGAGTACGTTCTGCATACTGGTTGGGCATTTAATGCTGGGCTTGCACCCGATAGGTGTAGTGGACTTGCTGCTTTAAGTATAGGTTTGGTTGTAGAACATACTCTGAGGAGTTTAAAAAAAAGTGAAATCACTTTCTGTTCCACAGAAAATGGCAGAGGAATCTCAAATTCAAAACTTGAGTTGAGACTTGTCCTCAGGGAACAACACGAAGGATGGACTGCTGTAATCAATAGATTGCTTCTCAAAAACTTGCCAAGCAGTCTATCATCTTGGAAGGGATCCACGGTGAAATATATTTTCTTCATTAATGAGAAACTTTAAAACTTCTTTTTGTGATTTATTATTTAAAAAAACACGTATTTGTTTGAAAAATTACAAAGTGTGAAAAATCGACTAACAGTTTCTATCTAATGCCTGCAGATTTTTGATGATTTCAGCAAAAATCAGGCAACATGTTTTGATTTTCACTAATATCATTACAGGTAATTCTCAATTATTGAACATTTAATTTATGAATATTTACCATAATACAATTTTGAGTATATGTCTTTGATTTACAAATCTATTTCCTTTGTTTAAGGAATAGCTTGCAACTCTCCGCCCACAGAAATATATGAAGCAAATTGCTCATAATTTATTTCACTTAGCCTTTACCATTTATGGAATTTTGCTCAAGAAACCATTTTCTAGGAATTGCCTCTTCGTATACTGAGGGAAGGTTGTAATTCTAAATGGGTGTTTAGTTTTCATTTACCCACTCACTTCTGCCCTAACAATAGTAATTATGTTCGCAAAAACATTTAAAAACAAATCGTTTAACACGTGGAATGACGAACAGTAGAATCGACCCCGAAAAGAAATTAGTCTTTCCACCAAAAACAACTTAGCCCAACACACAAGAAATATGCGTCAGAGATATCATTGTCTTCAAATAACTCAACATTAAATGCAAGTTCCTTCCTTACAAAATACATTATATAAACGTAGTCCAGATTAGATCTGGTAATATGTACCTATAAATTACGACCACTTATTAGGCGGATAAAGTTTAGAGTGGAAATAATACAGCAATAATATGCAAATGAGAAATGAACGACTGAAAGGCAGACGTTTAGAAGAAAGCTCACAGAAGGTGGCTGAGTGTCTAGTTTTTCTCTGCAGTTCCTTGCTAGCAGCTGTCCTGCGCGCCTGCGCATTCTCGACCTGGAAATTTGTCTGCTACTCGTGACAGAATTTGGGTAAGAAACGGTGCAATTTCTAATTTAAAAAAAATAAATTGGGACCACAGGTTTCTGACAATGAATGGTTCTTTCTGTGCGTTTCCTTCACCTGAACTGGTATTTAACTCTACTCCACCTAACACCCTCTGCTTTCTTCTTTCCCGACGTTTATCCTAATTGCATTTGCTGTAACTTAAATAAAGTAGTTGCAGAGAAGCGAGTGGCCGGGACTCTCTCTCTGTCTGTGCGTGTCTGCCTGCGAGAGCAGCAAAGTAAACCCCCTCCCCAGCAGTCAGAAATAAATGATTAATGGTAGAAAAAAACAGGATAGAGGGGGGAAAACAATGCAAATGGACGAGGAAAGAGATTGTTTGACTTTTTGCTGGTAAATAACGAGTGATGCTATTTTGGAGTTGAGTATTATTGAGATTATTCCAAACATTGAACTCTTCAGTGACACAGACCATTTTGTGGCTCCGAGCAAAGTGCGAGGGTTGCAGAGGAATGGCAGCGAGCTGCCGCTCTACACGATGTTTCTGCTCGACTCATAGTCTGCTCTCTCATCTCTCTTTCTCTTTCTTTTTTCTTGTGTGGGGGGGAAAAAATGCCACAAATTCACGTTTGAATGCAACGTGTCTCCTTTTAGGCCTTTTCATGAATATAGACTCCGCCATTTTGAGAAACTGCCCAAATAAAATACAAGAAGTGTTTGAGGAAGAGAAATCTCAGGGTGGATTCTGCGTGAGAGAGAGAGAAAAAGAGTGAGAACAGGGGAAATATCACAGAAATATACATTGCGCTTAAAGAGACGAGGTTTGAAGAGGTTGGTGAGCGAATTTCAGGAAGTCCACACGCGATTGTGCTTCAAATTTAAATTAATACATTTCTCCAGTAGGTTGAAGTTTTTTTTATTGTTACGGGAAACCTTATTGACAGTATAAGCATTTAGTTGTAGAAATATGATCTGCGGCGGGTTTGAAATTCAATAAGTTAAATTTCTGTCAAACGTTGGAGCCATCGGACCTGACCTGACAGTAAGAAAGTCCGACGACGATTTATTTAAGCTTCATTTATTTATTTACTCAAACGGTTTGTAGTAACGTTAGTTGCTACTCGTTATTTATAGTGAAATAGTATAAACGCGGATAAAAGGTGCGCTGGTCATGTAAATAAGATGTATTTTCTTTTGTATTCATTATTTGAAACTACTGTACATAGTTGAGTGAATTCAGGAAACTTTCAAGTACAAAACATGTTTTTAAAAGGTGATGCAGAGCGACCTCAAATGGTTTTTGTCTAGAGGTGCAGGAGAGGATACTGCACTTGGCTGTCAAGTGTTCTATAGGCAAGGATAGGAATTTAATTGTTCAAATTTAAAGGGACTGTACTTGTCCAAATGTTTGCTTTTCTTCTCATTGAAATGTTTTCTCTGATTCCTCCTCTCTGCCCTTTTGTTGAAATGTTTGTGAATCATTTTCTTAACCGTGGCAGTTCTGCCTAGCATTCATGTTCTCGTTATTACTTGATCTGGTTGCTATAATAGTTATATGCTTGTTGGGAAATCATTTCTGGCACAAATTTGAGGGTCAAGAAATAACTGCCAAAACATTTATTTAGCATTTTATGATATTTTGTATATTACTTTACGAAAAAGTGAATTTAATTTTTGAATAGATTTCTGTCAATGTTATCATTACTGTTGGTTGATAAAACAATTTGCAGAGGAAGACAAACAAACTGCAGTATACTAATCTTGTGCCAATACTTTTCAAAAGGACAAAGAAATGGGAAGACGTATTATTTTTAGTTGTCATGTTTTATGACTGAAAAAGTATGATTGAACTCAAATAAGGTATTCTTTGAAAACTAAAGACCTTTCGTTAATTTTCTTACATGTATTGGAGCCTGTCAAGAAGAGATTCACAAGACTAATTACTGTGATGAGAGGGGTGTCCTATCGTAAATGTTTAAAAACATTATATTCTCTGGTGTTTTGAAGGAGAGGTATCATTGAAACAACATCCTTAATAATCAAGGCAGGGTAGGCATTGAGATGTTTTCACTGGCGTGCAAGTCTCAAACAAGCTAAAAGGGTGGTTGGTTTAAATCTGATGACAATGGACATTTTTCTCATAGGGTGATGAAATTCTGGTATTCTACCCTGGAGGGTTGGGGAGACTAAATCGATGAAGATATTTGATGAATAATTAGATGTAATTTTTGAAACATTGAGGACAATGTGGAACTGGCACAGATGGATGCGTTGAATCCAGAGCAGATCATCCATGACTATATTGAATGGTGGATTAGACTAAAGGGGCCCGGTGACCTGCGTTCATTCTGATTTTCTCATGTTCTTGGTGTTTTGAAGGATTCATCTGTGGCATTAAAAAAAGATACATGCTACACTTTTCTGGTAACATGTCTAACACAGGATTTGTAGGATCAATGTTGTCTATATTTGATTCCAATAAAAGGTGCACTGCAGTCATGAAGCATTGAAATTTGTTCTTTAACTTAGCTGAGCTGATGTGACTCGTACTCATACAGGTAGTGGGTGTTGCTGATCTGTAAAATACTTACTAAACTCCCAGTGCTTTAATGGATATAACTGACTACTTTTGAGGTTGTATATTCTAGATGTTGTATAATGTTGGCAATGGTACCCAAAAGGATCTTGGTATTGGCGAGCTGATTTCTTGGAGGACTAATATCTAGTATACTTTGTGTAAGATGTTCTTCTTTCAATTTGTAGCTTTTCAGCGCTTCAAAGCATTCTGATCTTTTCTGACAAATTTTCAGAAGTTATTTTTCTTCTATTCCTCTGTCTGGGTTCCTTTCTTTTGTTTGTATATTGATTTTTGGAAGAGGTTGGCAGCGCCTTTGATTGCAGGGACTGCTAGAATACAGTTTGAAATTGGTTGCAAAATGTATTATTTTCATCACCTCGATCATTATTTGAAAACGTTTTTAAAGAACAGTTTGAACTGAACAATTGTCTTTTGAACATTTTGGTAGAATGATGGATCAGGAGCACAAGCTGAAAGAAACAAAAAAACAAACTTTGCAAATCCTTATAGGAATATTAAAGGACAATGTTATGTATACCCATGGTAATTGAGGCATACCAAAATCGCCATGATTATGTTAGATGGGCACAATCTCAGTTTAATCACGCATCTGAAATGTGTTACAAGCACTTTGGGGAAAATTATGTCATTTGCTTTGGGTTATTAGAATGCAATTTTGTTACACAAAATTGGGATCCTGCACCTGTTTATTAGTTTTCAATAGTGAATATTTAGCAATTTGACACCTGTAACATTGTAATAAAGTAATCTGATCATACTGATTGAAGTGTTTCATAACTTTTTAATGTACTACCCTTTAAACGTGCAGAATATAATATTTTCCATTGTTTAAAAATGTTTCATGTTATGGAAAAGAGGAAGACTGCTGTTATACAGTTTTTGCCTGCTCATGCATTCTGGGATACAACACCTATATATCTATGCTTCAGAAGAATAACACAAATATCAAATAAAGTAACTTGGTCATTTCTCCAGAGAAACAAATTGATTATTATTACTTTAGCCTTATTTTGTGCTTTAGTTATTATTTTCCATAATTATCTTTGTGAAAATCCACAATGATGATATTGAGGTACTTAATAGTACCAAATTCAGCACTCGTGCGATGAAGCATGATAAATTGATAGAAAATAACAAGGGAAGAATATGAGCATATTGCAGAATTACATGGATAATTCTCCCTATGTTCTTGCTACAGAACCAATAAGCTGATAATTTCTAGTTTGATTAAATTAATCAATAATGTTATTTAATTGCATTCTTAAATTGAACTAGTTCTCCCATCAGAGGAAATATTTGTGATCTGTTTCTGCCAATTGATTGTATGAGTGGAACATTAAAAAAGCAAAGGGCACAGTCCGAGTTTGATTAGTTAATACATGAAGGTGCATTTTCTTGTTGCAACATGCTGGATAGAGCCGATTGTTAAATGAGTGTATTATCGAAGTCTTGTGTTTTATATATTATATGCAGAAGCTTTCAAAAACAAATTATTTTTAAATATTTACATAATTCGGGGGGTGGAGGGTGTAGTTTCTATAAAAATTGTTGACAGTTAAATTGCGTGACCTCCTACCCCTCAAAATTACTGAATTGGATAGATTAATTAGCCCATAATCATTTGGAGGACCAAAGTTGTTCTATCACTTCTGCTTTTCAAATATGACAAAGTTGTGATTAATATCACTTCTGAAATTTCCTGTGAATATTAAACAAAATGTTTTTAGTGAATTATTTTTGCTCCCTAGTTATCAAGAATTGTTTTTACTGTGAAAACCTGTGGATAATTGAAATGTTGATAGCTGCATAGCTGAGAAATGGGAATATTTCACATCTCTATTTAGATACGAAAGCTGTCTCTTGTGTTGAGCAACATGCTTCATGATTTTGCTTTTTGTTCTTGACACCCACCGAGTACACAAAATATACAGTATAGTTTTTTACTTGACCATAGGAACAGGACAATATTTTGTAATGCATGGTATTTGTTGCAGTTGACAGTGCAAATTTGCATTCAATAATGAAGCTGTTCAATACTTGCAGCCCACAACTGAACTTAATCGCTGTTATCAAAATCTTATCAGTAACTAAGAGTCTAGGAACAATTATGTGAAGGTGCAAGTTCGAATCCCAACACAGCAAAATGTAAGTTGAAATTCCAGATAGTTAAATTTTCTAGAAGTAAAAACCTAGTATGGTTAATAGTTGTCATGAAAATTAATGAATTGTTATGAAAACCCGTAACAGCTATCCACCTATCACTTGCCAGGCTTTGTCCTGCGCCCACCTATCTTCCAGCTTGGACACAAAATGGTGGAGTAACTCAGCGGGACAGGCAGCTTCTCTGGAGAGAAGGAATGGGTGATGTTTCGGGTCGAGACCCTTCTTCAGACTGTCAGGGGAGAGGGAGATACAAAGATAAGTAAGTGTAAGGTGTGAAAAGGGAATGGAGATCAATGAAAATGTACAATAGATTAATGTTAGCTAGGAGAAGGTAACAACAAAGCAAACCGAGATAAAATGTAACCGGGGACAGTTAGACTGGTCGGAGAACTGAGATGGAGGGAGGGATGGAGAGAGAAGGGAAGCAATGGTTACTTGAAGTTAGAGAAGTCAATGTTCATACTGCTGGGATGTAATGGGCCTGTCCCACTTGGGCGTCATTTGCGCGTCATTTGCGCGACATCATTTACGCATCACGACGCGCGCGTGGTGTGGCGTATTCAGTGACGCGCGGTCGCGCGCGGCGCCCCAGGATTTTGGGATTCACAAAATCTTCGCCCGCCACCTGCGTGACGCGCAAATGACGCCCAGGTAGGACAAGCCCTTTAGCTGCCCAAATGAAATATGAGGCGTTGTTCCTTCAATTTGTGCTGGGCCTCACTCTGACAATGGAGGAGGCCCAGGGCAGAAAGGACAGAATGGGAGGGGGAGTTAAAAAGTGTTTAGCAACTGGGAGATCAGGTTGGTTTAGGCGGACTGAGCGGAGGTGTTCAGTACTACTACAATCAGTTTGAAGTATTCTGACCAGAAACGTCATCTACCCATGTTCTTCAGAGATTCTGCCAGACCATCTGAGTTGCGCCAGAACTTTGTGTACTTTCTTTGGTTATGAAAACACAACTGGTACAATGTACTCTCAAGAAGAAATACACTCCAAAGAAGAAATTTGCCATTCTATGGTCTGACCTATATATGACACTGGAACTGAGTAATGTGCTTTATTTTAACTGCCCAAAGAAATGTAATTGACAAAATTGTATCAGTTAGGAAAACTATTAAGAAAACTGAACAGACCATTTGAAATGTGTCTGGGTACTAATAATGACATAGCCTGACAATTGATCCGACAAAATCTTCATCTTGAACATCTGTGGATTTTTTTTGTTAAGTAACATTTTGTATTGTATTGTTTACTATTATCATGTGTACCGAGAAACAATGACAAGTTTTCTTGAATGCTATCCAGTCAAATCAATCATACTATACAGGAGGTAGGTAGGAAGATTGGGACTACTACCCCAGCTTAGATTTGAGTTTAGGTTTATTATTGTCTGATGTACTGAGGTACAGTGAATAGCTTTGTTTTGCATGCTATCCAATATATGAGGTAATGTGTTTTATTTTAACTTGCCTAAGAAGTTTGCTGGTAATCTAAGGATGTTTGGGCAGAAATTGAGGGAGATAAATGCACATTGCCATGAATGGGTTATGTGATGACAAGATTGTGTAAGTCCTAAATGCATGTTTCCGACTGAGCCCGTTTACCAACTCTCCATGTTTATAAAGAAAAGTAGAAGAGGATTCATGAACTATTCCATCAGCACCACTGTTAAAGCCTACCATGTGACTGGAGAAGACAATATTGAAGCATTCACAACTGCATTCAGCTAGAAGAGTTATGCATATGATTCATGCTCCTCCAGATGTCCCATAAGTACACATTAGATTCACCCTGCATAATATCTAGAAATCAAGAGCAAAATCTATGGATGAGGGAAGCCTAGAAACAGAGAACTGCAAATGCTGACTAATGCGCAAAAGGAAACAAGGATAGGAAACAAAATGTCACTTATCCACGTTCTCTAGAAATGCCGCCTGACCTGTTGAGTTACTCAAAACTTTGTGTCCATTTGATGGGGGAAACATAGCAGCTGTAGTCCCAAAGATTTAGAATCCTGAACGACTGAGGCCTCAACCAGTCCTGCTGCAAGGATGGCATACCCGCCAACTTGTACAAATATGTCCTGGTCACAAAGCAGGATGGTTCCAATGTATTGCTGCCTTTAGTCAACAATTGATCATCAGCAAAATGATGGAAGATGTCGGCAATAGTATAGTCAGGCACCCTTCATTCAAAATCTGTCTAGCAATACTCTGTTTTTTGAGAAAATAATAAATCCAGATGTAGGCTGAAATTGACTGCCTTTGATACAAATGTGGTAGTCATAGTGAACTGAAATTCATAGAATACTCTCCACTGATTTGGAAGATGTTTGTGGTTATTGACGGTCATTCTTCTGGACATTGTTGCAGGAATTCCTCAGCAGTATGCCAGACCTGACCATCTTAAGCCATCATCAAATAACCTTTCTATCATAAGATCAAAGTTTAGTTCCATTCAGAACTCCTCAGCAAATGAAGCAGTCCAGCTTGCAAGTGAGTAGATTGCCAAAAAATCATCTGCTGATAGTTGCAAGTAAATTCATCACTCTCAAGTACCAGGAAATTATAATTTTTAACAAAGAGAGCATTTTAACTAGTCGTCCTTGAAGTTCAATTGTCATTTGCCCACTCCCCAGCATTAACATCATAACCATATAAATATTTATTGCTGCAAGAATAGTTTAAAAGCTGAGTACCCTGCAATGAATAGCGATATATTTTCAGTTTCCTTGCCCTTCCTTGTTTACAATCTGTAAATTTGGAACGTGCTGATGGAATAACCCGGGTGAGTAACTTCAATGTAATTTGTAAATCCTAATTTGCCTCCTGGCTTCTCAATGCTGTTCCAATATCTGCAAAACATAAGTGAAAAGTGTGATAGAATTTTCCTACCTGAACGAGTGCTGCAAGAACAATACTGACACCACTCATGGCAAAGCAGCACTATTGTGAATAGCATTCACTATCCTCTGTCCCCCACCCATCCCACACAAGTAGTGCACATGTGTAGGATTTGCAAATTACATTGAAGTTACTCACCCGGGTTACTCCATCAGCACGTTCCAAATTCACAGATTTTAAACAAGGAAGGGCAAGGAAACTGAAAATATATCGCTGCACATTATTTTATTTTCACCGAGTCCAAATCCTGGAATCCTTAACTAAAGGCACTATAGAATATCATCACTGACAAGATTGCTCCAGTTCCCAATCATGGCTCACCATCAACTTCTCAAGGGCATTTAAATTTCACAAAACTCATTTATTCCACTGATGCCCATGCCCTAAAATAATGGCCATCCAGGTGACCATTGGGTTTATTTAAAGAGTGAATAAAATGTGTATTGCAGGGAGGGAAATATTCTGCTTATGTTGTATTGCTGACCTTGGGTCGAGTTTTATTTTCGGGATATACGGTGTTTACATTTTCTTAAGTTGATCTGAATTGTTTTAATACCCCCAAATTGGGACACTAGGGGTGCCACACTGAAGGCAGCCTCTGCCTACAGTCTGTTTTACCATCTTTTTTATATTTTTAGTTAGTTTTAAAAGTATGTTTCTGTAGTTTCTTTAACTTTTCTATGTGGGGGAGGGGGGTAGGGTAAGGGGAAACTGATTTCCCAGACACTTCCTGGCGAGGACGCGACTATTCTCCGAGTCGCGTCCTTGTCCCCCCTTCTCGCGGCCTACCACCTGGATTGGAGCGGCCTTTCCTGCCAGGGACCGGACCAGAGCTCCAGCAGCGGCGGCACAGCGCTGGATTCACCGCGGAGCGGGCGATGCCTTACCTGGGATCGCTGTGGAAGCTCCGGAGTGTTGGGCCTGCTGCATCTACATCGGAGCTGTGGTTCGTAGAACTTCCAGAGCGGCTGGCGCTGTCTTCAACATCGCGGAGACCTGGGACCCTTTGCCGAGGGCCACCAGCGTTGAATCTCCGCCCGGCGCGGCCTGTGTACTTCGGGAGCCGCGGACTCTGGTAGGAGGTGGCCGTTTCGGATGTCCAAGCCGCGGAGGATGTCCTCCAGTCCTGACGTCGGACTTCCATCACCCCGGCGAGCGGACCTGAACATCAGGCCGCCCGTAGCGGCGACAGCGGGGGTTCGGGAGCCCCCCAACCACGGGAGGACAACGGAGGAAGACGACTGAATTTAGGAGCCTTCCCTCACAGTGGGAAACTTTGATCCTGCTGTGTGGGGATGTCTGTGTTCTGTGCTCTTTATTATTCGTATGGCTGTATGGCGACCACACATTTCATTGTACCAATTGGTACATGTGACAAATAAATGTATCTTGTATCTTGTAACATTTATTAAATGAGATTCTGGCTCTCTTCAAGTCCCCAGAGGTAAACCTCAAAATGCTGTGTCAATCTATATATGGCAGGCAGACAGGGAGCCTATGGCAAATATGTAAACAATTTCAACCATGGTTCAGCCGAGCTTGGAATAATCTATATATTCAAGAAAGGGCAGACCAATAGCCTTTCTAGTGTTGTTACAGTGTAATGGATTCTTGAATGCACATTTTAGACGTCCATGAACGAATTCCAAGATACAGTCAAGTTAAGTTTATTGTCATGTGCACGTGCAGTGAAGTACAGATACAATGAAAGGCTGTACTCTTGCAATAGCGATTTCAAACATATTTGTCAAAATGTACAACTCGCACTACATCAGAAGAAATTTGTCTTTAACAGAGTTGTATTTCAAACTATTCAACTTAAGTCAATGGCACTGTAAAGCATAAGATTTGAATATCTTTAATAGATAGCAGTATTGAACCTGAAAATATACGTTCTTGTATTCGTATTTAGGAGCATTTTAATTCTTGTATTCAATGTCCATCCTCTTCATTACTGGTGCTTTTCTGAAATGTGTAAAATCTCAGGGTGTATTGTAGCTATAGACTAAGATTGCATCAGGTTCAGCTCCAAATCCATGATCTTCATGATGAGGAGATTGCAAGCAAGAATGCCGCTTAAACGTGTTTCTTTCCAAATGTCTTTTATCAGTCGTAGTGGCATTGTACAGAAGTCCTCACTACAAATATTATTGAAGGCAGTCCAGCAACACCTTGAATACAGGAGATGAAAAATGTGCTTTTATTCTTATACATTTAATATTTTAGTTTTGTCTTCATCTTTGAAATGGCTCACTATTGTCTTCTTAACATAACTCTGGATTTCCGTAAATGATCCAGTGCATTTCAACCTTTTTTTTCCCTCAACGTTATGAATCCTGGCTGTTTTTCTGTAACTATTCTATAGAAACCCAGTTTGTCCTTCCTTGGATAGAGATTGGCCAATGGACAGTACCTAGAGCCCCTGATGTCTCTCTGATTTGACCAATTAGACAACAAAGTTTGCACTCAATGATTTAATACACATTTCTGAAATAATTAATTTCCACAGTTCCATCGTGTTTTTCTTTGTACTTCCACGTTCATATTACAGTCATATTACAATTACAGTCAGTATGTCAAAAATATGCAATGCTTTCCTCCCTATTAACTGATTTATTAGTGCTCCTGATTTATTAATCCTATGAAATTGTTGTGATTTTATTCTCTTGGAATCATGAAGGCTGTCAGTTTAAGGAAGCAGTTTCAGAAAAGACCAATTCTGACAGTTTTTATATTAACAAGGAAAGCTAAGAATATAGTTTTGAGGCCAGTTCATTGGCTATATTTAAGAGGGAGTTGGATGTGGTCCTTGTGGCTAAAGGGATCAGGGGGTATGGAGAGAAGGCAGGTACAGGATACTGAGTTGGATGATCAGCCATGATCGTATTGAATGGCGGTGCAGGCTCGAAGGGCCGAATGGCCTACTCCTGCACCTATTTTCTATGTTTCTATAAGAAACGGGAGCAGGTGTAGGCTTGTTGGTCCCTGAAGCCTGTGAATCTGCCATTCAGTCAGTTCATGGTTGATCCAATCTTTGCCTCAATACTATTTTCCTGCTCTCTTCTTTAATTCCTTTAACTCCCATGTAATTTTAATTGACTGGCAATCTCTGTGCTGAATAGCCCAACATAAGAGCTCTCCGGGATAGAGAATTCTAAAGATTTTCAACCTCTGACAGAAGTTGTTCCTCCTCATCTTTATTTCAGAAGTTCACCCTTTATTTTGAAACCTTGTTGTGTTCTGCTCAGGGGTGTATCTTTTCAGCAAACACCCCAACAAGCTCCCTCATTTCAATGCATCATCTCTAATTTTTCTAAATTGCAGTGAGCACGGGGCTAATCTACACAGTTTAGTTCCACACATCAACCTTGTTCTTCACTGTTTTCAATGCAAGCAGATCCTCTAAATATTGAGATCAAAATTGTGGACAGTGCTCTCGGTATGGTTTTGCTTGCAATGTTTTAAAATTGCATCAACATTTTCCTTCTTCATATCCCTTGCAATAAAGGCCAATATCCCATGAGCATTTCTAATTGCTTGCTTTTTACCTGTGTCTTTTTACAATACTGGAGAATTTTTGATGAACAAGATTAGTATTCAATTTTTTACAGCAATACAGTGTTAACAAAAATCTACCCATTATGAAACATTATAAATAGCAGATATAACTTAGATAAGTTCAAGACCGAAGGTAAAAAACTTTTTTCATAATAGACAAATTTTCATAATTTTCCCACCATTTTGGACACCAAAAGTGTGATATTAAACTCTGCCACATTTAGTCATGAATATTTAATTCATAAATAAACTTCATAAGGCCCCTCATACATACACATTTTTATATGAGGAAATATCTTCATCTATACTCAGAGAAAAATACAGTAACATAAAGGTAATACAGTACAGTAAAGATCCCGTAACGGTCGTTGTGCTTGGTGTCCATTGTCACAACGTCCGTTATCGGGGTCAGTACCTCCGTAAGTTAAACCACGGAGGCTCCAAACCTCGAATGCTTTTCAAACACCCAACGAGGTATCCAATGGTAGTAGCGATCTTTGGGTGAGTTGATAGATTTTTCTTATTTTGCAATTTAATATATCAAAAACATTGTAGTGTCAAAAACACAACATCCGTTTAAGATATATTTCCCGACTTTTTATAATAAATCATTTTTTTTTTACAAAAGTTGGTCATCAAAACTAAGAAACTGAGCCAATCTTCAATTTGGCACCACACTGTCTCTTGTTTACCTTTTGTACGGACCAAGTCGCTAACTTCATTCCTTCGTGTCAACTTCGGGAAGCTCCGCAACGACCGTTACGGAGACATTTTACTTACAAAAAAATCACCTCAAATCAAACTATCTGACGAATCATCGGCTATCGATGTTGCTCAGATCCATAAGGTAATGTACCGTTTAGATCACATCGGTGAAAATGCTTGGTTTTCGCTGGGACACCAATATGAACGTTTTTTTTAGTGTCCACCGCAACGTACGTTTGTGTGTATGATGTGTAACGTGCGTTGTGGTGTCCACTCAGATGGATGCAGTATTCTACTACATGATCAGGTAAATGAAGTGGAAATGGTGTTTGCAATTTTATTGTTCCATGTGGTATTTATAAACATAGAAAGGAATAAGAAATATGTGTACTTACTGTGCCAACCAGGTCACTGGTGGACACCACGCGACAACTGTTACACAAAATGTATTTGTGTATTCTGATGCCATTTTCAGAAACTTTCCATCAATATGCTATCTTTTCTTATATTTGTTGTTGATACTATGTTAGTCATGAACCCAATAAAGTGCTTGTCAACTTATTTGAAGGAATTTGAAATTTGACCCCGTTTGTCACATTTTTGTGTGCAGTATTGTAAAAAGACACACCTGCATTCTAACGTTTCATGTACTAGGACTCAAATGTTTTAGTCTTATTCCTTATAAATAATTAGCATTTTCATTCTTCCTCCCAAAATGGATAACATTGTGTTTTCTCACACTTAATTTTGCAAATTGCCCATTCACTTCATATGTATTCCTTTTTAGGCTATTCGTGTTCTCTTTATAACTTGCTAAATCCATCTATCTTTGTATCATCAGCAGATCTGTGTGCTGGTGGGCAGATTTATTGTCCTTGAAACTAGTCATTCCAGAGGGCAGTTAACAGATAGCCACTTTGTTATGAGCTTGCACTTTAAACAACTCAGTGGAATGGCAGCAGGGCTTTGCTAATTTTAAAGTACAATGGTGAAATAGATGGAGCTTTATCAAGGGATGCCCTGACCCGAAGCGCCACCTATCCATGTTCCCCAGAGATGCTGCCTGACCTGCGGAGTTACTCCAACACTTTGTATCTTTAATCTGTTAATTTCTCCCAGGTATGTTGTGATGGGATATTTGACTGTGTATTTCTGGCTCAGTAGTCCCCACTACTGAATTACTGAACCACAGCTAAATCACAGTATGATCAATCAGGATGGCTTGGGGTTAGATTCCATGATCCAGATTAACATTTCATAAAAGTATTCAGAGAGTTGCATTTTTGGTGTTTGGCCTCTTAACTGTAAGTTTTTTTAATTTAAGATCTGATCCAGGAGTTCAGGTGAACATGATCGTTCTGGTATGACTTATTTTAAAGCAGCAGTGAATTCTACCCATATAGTGCCCTGAAATGGGAGGACTATGTATAAACACTGCTGTAATTTCTACATGTTGAAACCAAAATGTATAAAAATGGCCTTTATTAAAATCTGACAATGTGCAATTTAATCACAGGTGATTTTTTTTTTTTCTATTACAAATCTAAAATTGTGGAGTACAGAGGCAAATAAAAAATGATGGGTCGTTGTGTCAAACATTATGGAGGGTACTGTACCGAACATTCAATCCCTTAGGAAGCACCAAAAATGTGGTCATTTAACTTTTGGAAAAGTATGAGAATTTGCTGCAAATTGTCAGTTGTTTTCTCAACAAATAAAAATACTGTAGTGACACAAAATAATGTATTGGTTTAGACAATAGGTGCAGGAGTAGGCCATTTGGCCCTTTGAGCCAGCACTGCCATTCAATGTGACCATGGCTGATCATCCCCAATCAGTACCCCGTTCCTGCCTTCTCCCCATATCCCCTGACTCAGCTATTTTTAAGAGCCCTATCTAGCTCTCTCTTGAAAGCATCCAGATAACCTGCCTCCACCGCCCTCTGAGGCAGAGAATTCCACAGACTCACCACTCTGTGAGAAAAAGTGTTTCCTCGTCTCCGTTCTAAATGGCTTACTCCTTATTCTTAAACTGTGGCCCCTGGTTCTGGACTCCCCCCAACATCGGGAACATGTTTCCTGCCTCTAGCGTGTCCAAGTCCTTAACCAGGGCTAGAAATTAACGGTTGCCCGGGTGCCATTGACCACTCAAGGTGCTGCCGGGCAACCTAAACACCGAGTCATTTTGCCCGGCTTGGCAATCAAATACAGGTTAATACCAATAGACACAAAAAACTGGAGTAACTCCGCGGGTCTGGCAGCATCTCTGGAGAATAGGAACGTGACGTTTCGTGTCGGCTGCGGCGACTGTATTCCTCTAGTATCTTTGATTGCGGGGCAAAGATACTAGGTGCAGGGTGACGAAGGGTCGGAGCGAATGACGGGCCCCGAACAGCGGCAACAGCGGCAGCAGCGGGCTCCACCGCCTCCTCTTCCCGCACTCCGCCAGGCGGAAGGAGGCCTCCCTCTCTCTCTCCCTCTCCCTCCTCCCTCCTCCCGGCCTCGGCGTGCAAGAGGGGTTGTTTTGAAAGCGGGTGTTAGTGGATTTGCAGGCAGCGGCCGCTATCGCCCTGATAACGGCCGCTGCTTGCAAATCCGCCAACGGCGCTTTCAAAACAACCCCTCCCGCACGCCGAGGGCCGGTAGGAGGGAGGGAGGGGGAAGCCTCCTTCCGCCGTCTGAAGCAGCTGCACCAAAGATCCTATAGCTATAGGATATTTGAGCTGCACCGCTCGGCCCCGCACCTTGCTGGCGGCTGGCAGAGGAGGGGAGGAGGCGGCGGCACTTTGGCATTGGACAGGGACGGCCAAGGCAGCGGGGCGATGTTGTCCGAGGAGCGCTGACCTTCCTTCCTCCCCACCTCCTCTGCCCCTTCCCCCTCTCTTTCTCTCTCTTGTACGCCCCCCTCCACCCCTCTTATCCCCCGTACGCCCCCTCCACCCCTCCTCTCCATCCCGCACTGATCCCCATTCCCTCCTCTATTCAGTCCTCACTGACATCCCTGTGCTCCACTACCCATCTACCCCCCCCCCCCCCCCAAATCTATTCATCACCCTACCCACCTCGCATTGATTCTCCTGCCACCCCCCCCTCCGGATCCATCCTACACTGGTCCCCCAATTCATCCTGTACTGACCCACCTTCCCATCCATCCTGCACTTCTCCCCCCATTCATACTGCACTGATCCTCCCATTCATCCCGTACTGACCCACCCTCCATTTACCCTGCACCAAACCCCCCCCATCCATCCTGTAGTGATCTTCCCATTCATCTTTTACTGAACCCCATTCATCCTGTACTGATCCCCTCATGCATCTCGTACTGATCCCCTCATGCATCCTGTACTGATCCCTTATTCATCCTGCAGTGATCCCCTCATTCATCCTGTAGTGATTCGCCATTCATCCTGCACAGACCCTCCGATCCACACTGTCCTGACCCCCCCACATTCATCCTGTATTGATTCCCCCCCCATTCATCCTGTGCTGAGCCCCCCCCCATCCATCCCGTACTGAACACCCCATTCAAGAAGAATGGGGGGAACAGTCTGAAGAAGGGTCTCGACCTGAAACGTTGCGTATTTCCTTAGCTCCATAGATGCTGCCTCACCCGCTGAATTTCTCCAGAATTTTTGTCAACCCCCATTCATCCTGTACTGAACCCCCCATTCATCCTGTACTGATCCCCCCCCCATCCATCCCGTACTGATCCCCCCCATTCAACACCACTGACATCCCCTGTGCTCTCCCCTCACAATTTTACATACTCCAACCAACACGTACTAATTCACCTGCCTCAATCCATCCATTCTGCACCGATTGCCTTTTCAACCCCCCGCCATCTATCCACCCCGCACTGATTCACACATCCCTTGACCCTATTGTGCTTCATGGTCTTCAGAGTGAACATTGACTATGTTTGATAGCGGATGCAATCAAATGTGTTTTAATTCCCAATGTTTTATTTGTTTTGACACCTTTAAACATATTACCAAAAGAACATTTGTTGCTGTTATGCCCCTTTGGCCATCTCTTGTCAGTTAGTGTAATGTTTAACCTGTCAGATGGGTATAGCCTGTTTTAACAGCTATTATCATAAAATGCCTTTAGAAATTTCCTTGCAACCTGTATATTTTGTTGTGGATAAATTATGTGGAAAGCCAGCGTGTTTCTGTGCCAATAGCAATAACGACCCATGCTATGGCCATGTCATGGTAATTTTCGGTCCTTCACAGAAAACATGCTTGCATCAATCTGTAGTGTGTATGGTTAAGCATATATGTTACCATGGTCCAGGATTTATTGACACAGGTTGATCATATGTTGAATAATCCAACCACATTTTTGTTTGGAAGTGGAAAGAACTAATAGAAATTGCATTAATTGCAATGTGTAAAAAGAGTTGAGATATTGTATTATAATTTTGCTGCATGTCATTGTGGTATATATCATGTCTTGATTGGTGAATATGTTTAGTTTGTGAGTTATTTGAAGCAGAAATAATATGTGAATGTAGACAAAAGTGCTGGAGAAACTCAGCGGATGCGGCAGCATCTATGGAGCGAAGGAAATAGGCAATGTTTCGGGCTGAAACCCTTCTTCAGACTGATGGGTTGTGGCCTGAAACGTTGCCTATTTCCTTCGCTCCATAGATGCTGCTGCACCCGCTGAGTTTCTCCAGCACTTTTGTCTACCTTCGATTTTCCAGCATCTGCAGTTCCTTCTTGAACATAATATGTGAATGCTTCATTGAGCATAATTCCGACTGGTAACTACGCACTTCGTCCGAGCACATTATCGCACGCGTCATGCAAACCGTCTTAAATGACCACCTAAACTGTCATTTGGCAACCTAAAAAGCTCTCAAGGTTACCCGGCTGGCAACAGGGGAAAAAGGTTAAGCGAGAGCCCTGCCTTAACAATCTTATATGTTTCAATGAGATACCCTCTCATCCTTCTAAACTCCAGAGTGTACAAGCCCAGCTGCTCCATTCTCTCAGCATATGACAGTCCCGCCATCCCAGGAATTAACCTTGTAAACCTACGCTGCACACCCTCAATAGCAAGAATGTCCTTCCTCAAATTAGGGGACCAAAACTGCACACAATACTAAGGTACACAAAAATGCTGGAGAAACTCAGCGGGTGCAGCAGCATCTATGGAGCGAAGGAAATAGGTAACGTTTCGGGCCGAAACCCTTCTTCAGACTGATAGGGGGTGGGGAGAAGAAAGGAAAAAAGGAAAAGGAGGAGGAGGAGCCCGAGGGTGGGGGGAGGGGAGGAGACAACCAGATGGCTGATGAAGGGGAGGGGACAGCCAGGGCTAGCAGAATTGGGAGAATTCAACGTTCAGGCCACTCAGGGTGTAGACTCACACAATACTCACTGTGGTCTCACTAGGGCTCTGTACAACTGCAGAAGGACCTCTTTGCTTCTATGTTCGATTCCTCTTGTTATAAAGGCCAACATGCCATTCGCTTTCTTCACTGCCTGCTGTACCTGCATGCTTACTTTCATAGACTGATGTACAAGGACCCCCAGATCCCGTTGTACTTCCCCTTTTCCCAACTTGACGCCATTTAGATAGTAATCTGCCTTCCTGTTTTTGCTACCAAAGTGGATAACCTCACATTTATCCGCATTAAACTTCATCTGCCATGCATCTGCCCACTCCCCCAACCTGTCCAAATCACCCTGCATTCTCATAGCATCCTCCTCACAGTTCACACTGCCACCCAGCTTTGTGTCATCTGCAAATTTGCTCATGTTACTTTGAATCCCTTCATCCAAATCATTGATGTATATTGTAAATAGCTGCGGTCCCAGCATCGAGCCTTGCGGTACCGCACTAGTCACTGCCTGCCATTCTGAAAGGGACCCGTTAATCCCTACTCTTTGTTTCCTGTCTGCCAACCACTGTCTCAAATTTTTATTAAATGTACGTCATATGCATTTAAATGCATGTTCTTTTGAGATGGTCTGCTTAATAATGAATTTGACAATAATTGAACTTGTAAAACACATTAGAAAATAACTAGATCGGTATTCCAAAAAACGCAAGGAGTCACGGGATTTGTCAAAGATCACTCGCGATAAACACTCTCAGCAACAGTGTCGCCACATGCACACAGACCTGCGCCTCATCCGCAGCCAGGATCAAACCTAGGTCCCCGGCGCCGCAAGCGCTGCCGAACCGCTACTGGACCGTCTCCTCCCAAATTCCCCACCCCCGTCCGAGGGTTGCCGGAAACGTCCGGGACGAACCCGGACCGACAGGAGTCAGATGGGAGCAGCGACCCAGGCACACAGCCAGCACGGAGAAGAAGCGCCGACTCCAGCCCAACTCCACCGGGCCAACCGACAGCCCCAGACCGACGGGACACCGACCCGTCGCAGCGGCAGCCCACAGCCAGCGTGGAGAAGAAGCGCCAACTCCAATGCTCCGGGCCGGTGTCCCATCAGTCCAGGGCCGCCGGTCAACCCGGCGGGACAGGCAGAATCGAGCTGGAGCCAGCGCCTCCCCTCCGCGCTGGCCGCAAGCCTGGGCCGCCACTACAACGGACCGGCGGCCCGCCAGTCCTGGACCGCCGGTCGACACGGCGGAACAGGCAGAGCAAAACTGGAGCTAGCGCCTACCTTCCGCGCTGGCTGCAAGCCTGGGACGCCACTCCCGCCAGCACCAGGTCCACCCCGGACATCCCTGACCGCCCCCGGACAGGGACGGGACACTCGGGAGGGGACGGGAACGACCCAGCAGCAAATCAACAGCACCTGCAGTGCCGGTGATCCCGACCCAACCACGGACGAAATGCAGGTCTGCACCCATGCAGTAGCACAGCCGCCGAGTGTTTTTTATCGCGAGCAACCCATGACCTGGGCATGTGCAGTCGGAATACTGAACTCGCTTATTTTTGTTAGTGGTGAATTTAATATATATAAAATAAATGCATGACCTAGAGCTGGTGATTATGATGATGACATGCACAGTTTTTGTAACCAACATCATTACTTTGGGAAACATGATTCTAGCCAAATAAAACAAACCAGAATTTATTGACGGTGATATACCCTGAAGAAGGTCAATTCCTTTTGCATCTGTAATAAACACACTGATTTGTCAACATGCTGGAGTAATTCAGCGGGTCAGGCAGCATCTTGGAGAACATGGGTAGGCGATGTTCTGGGTCGGTGACATGGATAGGCAATGTTCTGGGTCGGTACCCTTCTTCAGACTGATTGTAGTGGGGGCGAGACGTTGTGAGAAAGCTGGAAGAGAGATGGGGATGGGATCAACTCTGGCAAATGAAAAGTAGATGCAGGGGAAGGGCGTTTTCATTGCCAGAGTTGAAAAGATGAAAAAGTGTGAGATGAGGATAGAAGATGTGCAAAATGTAAAGCCGGAAGGAGGAATAAAGGTGGGGGGAGATTGGGAAAGAGAGAAATGTGCACATCCAAGTGGAGCACAGGGAAATGGGTATGGGGGGAGAAAGTAAAGGGGGGGGGGGGGAGATGTGTTAGTAGGTTAGTTCCCTAAAATTGGAGACTTCAATGTTGAGTGTTGGATTGCACGCTATCAAAGCAGATTATGCTGTCGCTCCAGTTTGTGTGTGGTCTTGCTCTGACAATGGAGGAGGCAGTATGTCAGTTTGGGAAGTTTTTGTGATGTTATAAATATTGATCCAAAAAAGAACTTGTATCGTTGATGTAGTCACATACTCAATTCCATGATAAATATTCCTTACATTTTTATTTATGGAACGTGCTCATTTATATACTTTTCTGCACTACTGTTTTCAGAACTGTTTAAAAAAACAAAAAACGATTGCATTGCTATTGATGTGGTAGCCTTTATATCGGTGAGACCAAGCGCAGACTAGGCGACCAGCATGCGGAGCACTTGCTCCACCATTGCCATCTGAAGCTATTTTTATTCCTCTTCCCATTCCTAAATCAACCTACCTGTCCTTGACTTCTCCCACAGCTAGGGCGAGACCAAATGTAATCTAGAGGAACAACACCTCGTATTCCACGTGGGTAGTTTAAATCCCAATGCTATGAACAGTGAATTTGCCCAATTTCACCCACACCCCCTTCCCCTCTGTTCCATTCACTTTCCTATTAGTCTATCCAGGACCTCGCTTTCAACCCTATATTTTACCCGCTCCCCCACACCCCGACCCCATACCACTCAGTCTCGGGTGAAGTGTTCCAACCCGAAACACATGTCCATTTCCCTCCCATGATGCTGCCTCACCTGCTGAGTTCCACCGGCAGATTGTTGCTCTGGTTGATCATCCTGAGTAATCATATAATTGTTTTTGGAAAATCGCAGTTTCTTTTGTAATGGGTTCCACAGCTTCCTTTTATAATGGATTCCAGACTACAATGAGTCAGAATATGTAAACGCAATGCACGAGTTATGCAAAAACACCTTTGCTGACTTTTTGAGGTTAGTGACAACCACTGCAAAAGTTTTCATTCACTGCAGAATCTCAGCCAGATAGTAATTGGCTAATGGGTTTTGTGTTATTGACCAATTTCTGGAGAATAACGAACGACATTTGGACAGCAGAATTAAGGAATTGCAGATGACACAGTGCTGTGCAGCCTGCACAATCTGCACAGTAGGATCTTGATCAGTTGTGCAGGTGGGTTGAGGAATGGTTGATGAAATTTAATACAGAGAAACGTGAGGTGTTGCAGTTTGGGAAGTCTAACATTGGCAGGGCCTACATAGTGAATGGTTAGGCTCTGGGAGTATTGTAGAGCAGAGGGATCTGGGAGTGCATGTGCATAGTTCCTTGAAAGTGGTGTCACAGATAGATAAGGTGGTCAAAAAGGCTTTCAGCACATTGGCCTTCATCAGAGTATTGGGTATAAAAGTTGTGAGGTCGTGCTGCAGTTACATAAGATGTTGGTGAAGCCACATTTAGAGTTTGTGTTCCGTTTTGGTCAACATGTTATACGAAAGATGTCAAGCTGGATAGGGTGCAGAGAAGATTTATGAGGATGTTGCCAAGACAAAGGAGATAGTGATCAACTTCAGGAAGATTAGCGGTACACATACCCCAGTTTACATTGACAGCGCCGAAGTAGAGATGGTTGAAAACTTAAAATTCCTAGGAGTAAATATCACAAACAACTTCTCCTGGACTGCCCATATTGAAGCTATGACCAAGAAAGAACACCAATGCCTCTACTTCCTAAGAAGGCTTTGGAAGTTTGGCATGTCCCCTGCAACCCTCACCAACTTCTACAGATACGCTATAGAATGCATTTTATCGGGATGCATCACAGCTTGGTATCGGGAACTATAACATCCTGAAGCCGCGGTCTGCTGAGCTTCTAGCCGCGGGCGCGGCATGGACTTTCCATCGCGGAGTCGGGGATCCCTCGCCGGGGATTGCTGGAGAAGAGCACGCACACACACACACACACACACACACACACACACACACTCACTCAGTCACTCAGTCACTCAGTCACTCACTCACTCACTCACTCTCTCTCACCCAATACTAAAATGCCAAGTAACTTCAGAACGTGTTGAATATACAGTGTGTAAAACAAATGTTTAAAGCCTCCTGTAGAGGTTGCTGGTGCTGAAGCAAAAACGTGCTTTAAATAACATCCAACAAACACACTCACCATAGACAGAGCAGCTCTCCTGAATTATTCAACGGCACCTGCACTCGGCGCCATCTTGACGTCACCCTCTGAGTGAGCCATGACACTTCCGGATTTTATAGTCCCTCCCCCCTGCCCAGCAGAGAGAATGGCAATTTAAAAAAAAACATTAATATCTCTCTGATTTTACATCGATGGGAAAAATCCTCCTGTCCAGTCCGGCGGAGGGGTCTCTGAGCGAGGTGGCCAAAAATGACGTCCGTAAGTGGTGGCGTCCTCTCGGAAATCACATCGCAGTGAGTCAAAAGCGGTCAAGATCGGACTTTTAGTAATATAGATATCTATTTGTAATTTCAAAATCAACTCATAAATAGTCGTTATTAATCCGGTTCAAATGTAAAAAAAACTTCCAAAATTTCAGTTTGATGTGGTAGCTGAAAAAGGGGTAGAGTAGCCTTCAAAAAATGTCTAATTTGTAAATATCTAAAAAAGTGTGAATTAGGTAAGTTATATTTATTGGCGAGTTGTTCGAAAGACATAAAACAACCCTCCAAAAACAAATCACGAAAAGCTACTAATCCCTTCTTCCATAACAAAAAGACTTGATCAGTACTAGAAGGTTGGAAGAGAAAATTGGATAAAATAGGACTCGATAAGAAAAAATCATTTAGTCCAAAAAACTTATGAAATTGAAACCATATTCGGAACGTATCTCTTATTATTGGGTTAGTCGTATATTTATTCAATCTCGTAATTGTAAAAGGTAACGAGGCCCCTAGAATAGAAGCCAATGATAGCCCTTGTAAGGATTCACGTTCAAGGTTTATCCATCCTGGGCATTGGGTATCTTCTAAATCTTTTGTCCAAAATGTTAAATAACGAACATTGACTGCCCAATAGTAGAATCTAAGGTTAGGCAATGCCAAACCACCATATTTTTTTGATTTCTGTAAGTATTTTTTATTTAGTCTGGGATTTTTATTCTGCCATTTATATGAAGAAATTTTGGAATCTATAATATCAAAGAAAGATTTGGCAATAAAAATTGGTATCTGAAATAAATACAGAAATTTAGGTAAAATGAACATTTTAATAGCATTGATTCGGCCAATTAAGGATAAGGACATTGGTGACCATTTAGTAAACTGATGTTTAATATGGTCAATTAAAGGCATAAAATTAGCTTTAAATAAATCCTTGTGTTTCTTGGTGATCTTAATACCCAAATAAGTAAAACTTTCGGTAGTCAATCTAAGTGGAAACTGTCCATAATTCGAAACAAGATTATTTAATGGAAAAAGCTCACTTACTAAGATTTAGTTTATAACCAGAAAACTACTAAATTGATTAAGTAATGCTACTATTGCCGTAATAGATTTCTCAGGGTTAGAAATGAATCATTACAGATCATCTGCATAAAGAGATGGCTTATGTGTCTTATTCCTGTGGACAATACCAAAAAAGGTTCCAAAGCAATATTAAATAGTAAAGGACTTAAGGGACAGCCCTGTCTAGTACCTCGAAAGAGCCTGAAAAAAGGGGATCTCTGATTATTAGTAAATACAGAAGCCTGAGGTATATGATATATCAGCTTGATCCAAGAAATAAATTTTGGACCAATCTTAAATTTTCAAGTGTATTGAATAATTATTCCCATTCTACTCTATCAAATGCCTTCTCGGCATCGAGTGAGATGACACATTCTGGGGTTTTATTAGACGCTGTATATACAATATTCATTAATCTCCTAACGTTAAAGTATGAGTAACGATTTTGAATAAAACCTGTCTGATCTTCAGAGATAATTTGCGGTAAAATAATTTCCAATCTCATAGCTAATATTTTGGAAAGAATTTTGAAATCTACATTTAACATTGATATAGGTCTATATGATGTCACTTCAGTAGGGTCTTTATCTTTTTTAAGAATGAAAGAAATAGAAGCTTCATAAAAGATTGTGGTAATCTATTCCTCAAAAAGGCTTCTTTAAATACCTTGCATAGCCATGGAGACAATAAATTTGAAAAATACTTAACAAATTCTACTGTAAACCCATCTAAACTGGGAGCTTTACCAAAATGCATTGAAATAATTGCTTTCTGTATTCCTTCTTCCGTGATGGGTTCATCTAACAACAGACTCAGTTATAAATCAATAGACCAGCAACGTGTTGAAAAAAAAAATGCGAACGGATGACAGAACGGGATTTCTTCTACATCATAAGCTTGTTGTAAGAGGAAATCCTCCCTGACAACAATGGAAAAACCTGCAGGCTACTCACCCACCACCCCCCTACAGCCTCTCGAGTCCCACGCACAGCAGTCGGCAGATCTGGAGCGCCACTGATGGCAGGGATTGTAACAACGCTACATCTTTCCTATCCATGCAACCGTCCAAATGCCTTTTTAAATATTGTTATTGTACCTGCCTCAATTTCTTCCTCTGGCAGCTCGTTCCATATACCTACCGTCTTCTGTGTGAAAAGATGCTCCTTGGGTTTCTATTAAATTTTTAGCCTCTCACTTTAAATCTAATGCCATCTGGTTTTTGATTTCCCCCATCCAGGAAAAAGATGTGCGAGTTAAGTTATATTGGCACTAAGATGCAGCAGAAAACTTCATCAGTTGTCATGGAAGAGAGAATTTATTATGACTCCTAGATGCATACTCATTTATTGACGTGAATCTAACGGATTGCTGAGGTTGGGTTTGGTTTGATTACTCTTCCCCACACACGAATCATTGCCAACCCTCGCCAGACCATTAAATGACAATTTAAAAAAAAGCTGGTCATGCTATAGGCCGAAGATAAACACACAAAGTGGAGTAACTCAACAGGTCAGACAGCATCTCTGGAGAGAAGGAATAGGTGACTTTTCGGGTTGGGATCTTTCTTCAGACAGAGTCAGGGGTAAGCAAGCAGCTTGTAAGTTGTGAAATACATCTTTCCATCAGCATTTCATATATGAATACTTGGCACATTTCTTTGCATTATAAATATTCCCCCACAAAAGAAGCACTAATAATGTTTTTAAAGAAAGTTTTCATGTTTCAATGTAGCATGCATGTTAAGTCATTACACATTATAATTTCCCAACTGAAGAATGTACTTCAAGCCAGTGCTGGAACACTTTCAGATAAAAGATTTCAGAAGCAGAGTTTTGTTTTATGGATCTGCATTAATTTCACACTTACGCTGTTGTTTTTGGCCACAACTTTTTCCCAAATCATGTTGAGTCCACATTTGAGAAATTATCTTTAATGTTCTTTCCAAAGTTTTTGATTGCCAGAAACGCTCAATTAATCCCCCCCCCCCCCCCCCCCTGTTATTTGATTGCTATTTAATTGGAGCATCTTACCGGTAACATTGGATACCGGTGAGAAATTGGCTCTTTCCATTCTTTCCAAATTTGAACATGATACTATTTTTTGATGGGGAACTTGTGATGGAAACATGGACACTTTTGAGTATTTTACATTGAAAAGTAGCCAAATGAAAGTAAGAAAGTGAGAAAGTAAGATACTTGGAACTGTATGTGCTGGTTTACAAAAAAAGACACAAAGTGCTGGAGGAACTCAGAGGGTCAGGCAGCATCTCTGGAGAACATGGATGGATGATGTTTTTGCTCAGGACCCTTCTTCAGACTGAAAGTAACATCTCTTTGAAAATGGAGCCAAACATTAAAAAAAAAAGAAAAGTAGACTGCCACCTTCCTTCACAGATGACCTCCTAGCAGAACAGAACTGGATAACCTAACCCTGAAAGAGATTTGGGGGGGGGGGGGGAAGAAAAATGATCTATTTTGCCCACTGATCAAAATTCTTAAATACATCATTAAATAATAAATCGGACTCTTTGGGTTTCTCATTGTAATGCCAATTATACAGTATGTCTGTTTCCTATGAGGTAGAGGTGAAGACTACAAGGGATACCTGGAAGATCATGTTATGCTGTTTACACTCAAGGCTGTAAATCTTGTAAAGCCTGTAAATCAAGCTGTGTATCTGATGTGTAGTATCGTGGGTTACTGCACATCAGGAAGTAGGCTGTGACAACCTTGCCTCAAGCTGATCGGTTGCTTTCCTAATTGGTGAAATGAAGATCACCAATGCCTTTTGATTTCTACAGGTTAGGATCTTTTCAAGTGCCTGTAGGGATATTGCCCACCTTCGCACCTACGCAGGGATGTGTTATCATATAATTACCATAACATTGTGCAGTGAGATTCATCATACCAGAGGATTCTCTCTAGTTATCTCTCTAGTTGTAGATAAAACATGTTACCCTATGGGCATGAACCATTAGGAATATAATTACTGAAATGTGCCACTGTATTAGAATACGAGCATCTGGTTGAGCTATAATTCTAAATGGAGTTACTTTTTATCCGATGCAAGTCCAAAGATTGTCTATTCTTTTGAATTGCTTAAAAAAAGGTTGGGAATTTGGCAGTTAGGAACAACATGCACTTCACAGGATGGATTTTGCAGTATCTGACTCAACAGCTCAACATCACTATTATGTATATCCAACCAGTAGGATCACAAGGATCCCAAAAATACTAAAGCAATATAATGCAGCTGCAATTTCATCCTGGGCCTATCCATTGATAATTCCCTGCAGTCATGAATTGAAAAATTTGGATCTGTATTTGCCATTTCCTTAATCGCCTTGTTTTCTTAGTCCATTCGCCTGGTATGAAAGGAACATGAACTGGACATGTTGAGGTTAGTTTTGTTTTTGGGTTATTTATTTAATTTTGCTTCCAAAGATTCCATAAGAAAATCTTTGGGCATGACTTTTCCAAAGGCTTACTTTCCCCAATGTAACTTCAACCCATTCTCACCAATTGTGACCATTTAAGTGTTATTTTTTTAAGATTTGGGTATTCTTGGCAAGGTCAATATTTATTGTCCAGTTGCACTTGCCTTAAAAGGTGATAGTGGGCTAAATTCTTGAACTGCTGCAGTCCTTCTGATTGGCACTTCCAGGACTTGGGCCTAGTGAAGACCAAGGGATAGCGATATGTCTCCATGTCAAGACTTGGAGAGGAGTATGCAGATGGTGTTGTTCCTATGTGCCTGAAACTCTTGAACTCTACCATCAAGAGGAGGGAGTGAGGATAGAAGTTTGGTGGGATTGTGAGTTGTTATCCGAGTAGCCTAGGTGAATGGTGGAGGAGTTTAATGTTTGCGGTGGTAAATGAGATATCAGTCAAGTGGGTTGCATTGCTCTTGGGGGTGGTGTTAAGGTGCCACTCTGACAAGTACAGCATATTCCATGAAATTCCCAAAGTGCCTTTGCAGATGATGGAAAGAACTTGAGGTGACAGAAAGTAAGTCACTTGTCTCAAAATGTACAACCTGTGCCTTGCTCTTGTAGTCATACTATTTATGTGGGTCGTCCTAATGGGTTTCTGGTCAATGACGATGCCCAGTATATTCATATTGTGTGATTTGCCGATGATAATGCTATTGACCAACAATGGCAGGTGATTGAATTCCCTTGTGTTGGGGATGGTCAGTACCTGGCATTTTTGAGGCATGCGTAAGCGTCGGTATCTGATCCTTTGTGGCCAGGTCTTTCCCTATATCTCCTCGCCAGTATTTCACTTAAGTGGCCTATCTAACTGTGCGGCATGGGGTTTAAATGGCCCCATGGCTGGGTGGACTAGCAGTGGTTGCCATCTAAGCCATTGTGCAGATGTTTTCCTTGAGATAAGAAAAAATATCGGGTGGAATGAGGTAAAGAATTAAATTATTGTTTCCAATAAGCATTTGATTAAAGTTTTTTTTTGGATATATTAATTTCACTGTCACTCAAAATCATGTGTCATACAAATCTGTTTTGGTTTTTCCTTATATAGATTTCGCAACAGTAGTAACTGTGATGGAGAAAAGCATTGTGAGTGACTGCTCTCCTGCTACTGGTAGTCAGGATTTTGATGTTTTCAGTGCTATGGATTGGAAGGATGGAATAGCTACACTTCCAGGGAGTGATTTAAAGGTAAAACGTATAAAAGTCTAAATATAATATTGAAATGTTTTTAGCTGCCAGATTAGGAAACTTTATCCACTGCTGATATGTACCGAGCATTACTTGTCGCAAATGGACATGATTAGTGTGGAAAAACACTTTCTTGGGTTTTTAAGAACTTGTTATTTGTGATTGCTATTATGAATGACGATTGATATTATTAACATCTTTTGACTTCAGTTCAGAATAAATGAGTTTGGTGCATTGGAGATCATCACAGATGAAACAGAAGTAGATAGGATAAAAAAGGCAACTGCAACAACAACATGGAATGTGCCCACTGCACAGGAAGGTCAGTGCAGGATTTTGAGATGATCATCCATGTTTTTTTTACTGTGTGGTATTTTGTGCAATAATTTAATTTTGGATTATATTCCTAAAACTGGCCTTTGTTTTTAGCAAGGTACTAATTTGTAGCCTGAATTCCTAGAGCAACTAAACTTCTAGTGTTAATCAGCAGGAAGCATAATTTTCATATTCAATACCGAACATGAATTTTCATTCGATAGCAATTGCCAGTTTTTTCATGAATGGTAATTTTTGTCTCTTGTAATTTTGCACTTTTGGTTTGACAACTATCTAATAATATTGATGTGTAGTTTATCAAATACATATGTGACAATATTTTATGTTCACAATATTAATAAGCACTGCATTTTTGTCATTTAGTTTTATCTAGAAATTCCATTCCATCAAACATGGAGGAGCCACCCAGTATGGAGGGCATACTTTGCTGTGAGAATTGCGGTCATTATGGGATGACTGAGGAGTTTCGTCATGGAAGTAAATTTTGCAGTGAACAGTGTATGCAGCAAGCAAAGGACAAGTAAGTTCTCAGTTTTTAGGTTTACTAGAAGATTTCTTGTTTTTGCTTTGTGATCCAGTAGGCACAAAATTTGATCTTTTGAAAAACAAATAAATATATAGTTAATTTCTGAAGGGAAAAACAAGAATTCGGAGTCAAAAATAATAAATAGCCACTGGAGACATGGATAGGTCTTGAGTGAAGATGGACAAAGTAATTTTGAGGAGGCAAAATAAAAGCCTCTACTGTTTTATGCAAGAGCCAAAACAGTAACAAAGTTGCCTCACTGGTTATAGGTTAGAGCATTAAGCCATAGAAAGTGCACAGGAATTTTAGACACGTTCCTGTGCCTGTCTTTTTGAACTTGGACCAAAGTTTTAAATGGAACTTATTTCCATATTCTGGCATGTAGCCATTAAAAACAGCAACAAAAAACTAATATCATGACCAATAGGGTCATAAGGAAATTCTGGTGGACCTCTGAAGAAGCAGTCTTTATAAATATTCTTGGTGAGTGATGCTTTAGCCATAAAAAAAAAAGATTGTGGTGTTTCCAGCGACTCTGAAGTACCCATTCAATTGACCAATTGCAACATCTATTTTGGCAATAACGACTATAGCTCTTTAGTATTAAGGCCATTCCGGCTTGCTGAAACAGTGACCATACAAGGCTGGCTACAAGAGAGCAGATATGTTAAATGATGTTGAATAGGGTTTTATGACACTGGTATTGATTTTCTCCTCTAATTGAATGTTCTATATATTTCCTCTGTGGCACCATCATTGACTCTAAAAACAACACTTCTATTATCCTATTATGTAGCTATGTGCAGGGCCAATCTTCTTACTGCACTATAGTTGTTTAGTTAAAGCTCCAAATATTTGACATCTTTGTGCACTACAGTCTATGATGGTGTATTCAGTGAGAAATGACAAGTCATCTCTGCCAGTCACGTTTGCAAACGACATGTGATTGTGGAATGGTCTTAATCCTAGGGTTCCAGAGTGATCTCTAAATCGAGCTTTAAGAGAAAGCCACCCAGCACTTGTGTGGAAATGGGGTGGCCATAGTAAAAGTTGTGACCAGCAACACTTCCATCCTTCCAGATTCAACTTTCACTAAACTGTAAAGATTGTATATCAGAAGGAATATCCTCAACCATTCTAACACGATTCTTCTAACTAAAGATCCAAGAAGGTCTAAATTACCAATTTTGAAGGAGTCAGAAAAAAGGAACAGAGATGGGTCACCATTTTTCTGCAGGCCTTAATTTTTGCCATTAAATGTAGCAAAAAATGGTGCTTCATTTCTTCCTCCTTGGCTTGTAGTGTCATTATGAATGTCTCCATCCTTCTCCACCTCGTGATTAGTTTTATTTTGTTTCTCTAGGCTAGTTGTAAGCATATACATTTGCAGAATGTTGAACATTTTACAACAGAGACAGAAGTTATTTAACCCTATTATGTCTATGTTGGTGGAGAAAATAGCTGCCCAACCTGATCCCATCTACAAACGCTTGTCTGTTGCTCTTGAAGTTGACATCGATGTGCCCTTCAAATGTGATGCGCTTTTGCAGTGTATTCCAAACCCCATGTTTCACTGGGTGCAATTAATTTTCTTTACCTCTTCAACTCTTTGAACCTGTACTCACTCGTTCTCGTCACATCTGTAAAGAGTAATTGATCTCTTTTGCTCTGCCTCGGTCTCTTTATAATTTTTTTTTTTTAAATTCCCTTGCTTAAAAAAAACTCGACTTTTGTACAATCTTTCCTCATATTTAACATATTCCAGTCTTAACAATGTTCCGTAAATTTCCTCTGAACCCTTTTCAATCAATATTTTCGGTAATATGGTGACCAATACTCATTCTGTGACCTATTATTTCCAAGAATGCTCAACAGCCAATAAACTTATGAAACAAGTACAATAGTTTGGAATCCTGACACCTTTTCTGACCTGAAACTTTGCCTGTCCATATTCTCTGGAATGTCATTGTGTAATTTGCTTTGCTATGGTTTGAAATTATGCCAATAGAATTCCATGAAATTGCATTGTTCCACAAACTGCAATATATTTATGCACTTTGAGCACTAACTCTCGTCCCTCGTGCCTTGATTTTGTCTTGTGGGATGGAATCTGATTCAAATTAGTGAGGAACATTTAGCACCAGCGTCTGAAGAAGGGTCTCGACCCGAAATTCCTTCTCTCCATAGATGTTGCGTCACCCGCTGAGTTAAGGGCCTGTCCCACTTGGCCGTCATTTACGCGACAGGCCGGTAGTGACTGAGGCGCGACGGTCGCGCACGTCATCATGCGTCTACACAGCCGTCTGGAGCGGTTGACGTCATTTGAAGATAGACACAAAATGCAGGAGTAACTCAGCATCTCTGGAGAGAAGGAATGGATGATGTTTCGGGTCGAGACTCTTCTTCAGTCTGAAGAAGGGTCTCGACCCGAAACATCACCCATTGCTTCTCTCCAGAAATGCTGCCGGTCCCGCTGAGTTACTCCAGCATTTCGTGATAATCTCCAATTGTCTTGGCCCCGCTCTGGGAGTAGGAGTGGGGGCGAATCCGGATCTGCAACGGCCGTGAGCCCCAGGCCGAGCTCGGCGATCGTTTGCCTGCTTCTGCTGCTGTTGGAGGTGAGACGTTGCGCCGCACCAGGGTCTTGGGCCTGTCCCACTTTGGCCGTCAGTTACGCGACAGGCCGGTGGCGCGCGAAGATTTCGTGCAGGACGAAGTCCACACTCCTCCACACCACTCCACACCACTCCATGCGCCCGTCCCGCGCTACCCACACGCTAGCTGGTCGCGTAAATGGCGCGCGAATGATGGACAAGTGGGACAGGCCCTTTACTCCAGCATTTTGTGTCCACCCTTGATTTTGTAAAGTGGTTTCTCATCTATTCTGTGTTTAAATCACCCCTTTTAGTTTCTAGTTATTTAATCTTCGAGGTTACAATCAAATGGGAAACGAGCTACGTAAGTGGATCAGTCAACTTTACTCAGTTACTGAAAACATGTTCTTTTGGAGTAAGGAGGCTGATGCATTATTTTACTGTGAAAACCACCTAATTCTCCCTTCAGAGAAATAAGACGGTACTGAATAGGTCCTCTTCTAATCCAGGAAATTTAAGGGCATTGTACTTTTGAACAGGTATTGCCTCTCATGACACAGACCCACAATTAAGGACATCCTGGTGCTAAATGTTCCTCACTCACTTGAATCAGACTCCATCCCACAAGACATGATTGTGAACTGGAGTAGGCTAGTGCATTTCCTGACGTATTTGCGTGTACACTGGAATGACCCTAGCACATCTAATATGTAATTAATTTTTTGGAATCCAAATAATTTTTCTTCACATTTGCCTAATAATATTATTTTCACCACCGTGCGTAACAGGGGCTGGTAGCATTAGCCATAATATCTGTGTAAGCCTTGTTTTCCACCAGGACCTGCCTGTACATTTTAGTGAATAACTGAAGGTACAATCACCCAGAATTAAAATGCTTTGGCAGCCTACAAAGTGTTTTGACTAGCAGTGCCACTTAATATAAGGAAGGTGGCGAGTTCGGTATTCCGACTGCGCATGCCCAGGTGATAGGTCACAAGCGAAAAACAGTCTAGGCAACGGTGGTGCTGCATTGTGTGCAGGCTTGCGTTTCGTCTGTGGTCGGGGTCGGGCCCGCCTCTCCGTCGCTGCGGGTGCTGTTGAGTTGCTGCTGGGCCGTCCCCGTCCCCTCCCCGGTGTCCCCTCCCTGTCCGGAGGTGTCCTGGGTGGCCCTGGGCTGGCGGGGCGGCCCCGGACTTGCAGCCGGCGCTGCAGCCAATGGCTCCAGCTCGGCTTTGCCTGTCATGCCGGGTTGGCCGGCAGCCCTCCACCTCCACCTCCCTCCCCTCAGTCCGACACCGAGATCCTGCTGAAGATGGGCAGCAGCTGGCCCTGCTCGAAGACGGGCGACTCTGAGCCACTGCCACTGGGGTCGTCCTGGTCAGAGAGAAAGTCTGCGGATGGGCTCCTGCTGGCCATGGGCAGGCCGAGCACCCGCTGGAGCTGCTGGTGCTGTTGGTAATGGTGGTGCTGGCGGCAGCAGCAACTTCCTCCCCCTCCCTTGCCCAGTCCCAAGCCCAGAGTCCGGGCCAGCTCCAACTCCAGGTCGGGGCTGAAGGCCGCTCGCAGCGCGTCACAGTCGAGCGCCGGGCTGGAGGAGGCTGAGCCCAGGCTGGCGTCTGGCGCAGGCGAGGTTAGGGCCCTCGTTCCTCCTCGGGGTTGTGGATGAATTGGCATTGGGTACCGTAGGGGCAGAAGCTGGTGGTCTGCAAGGTACGGCTTGTACTTGGGGTGGTGGCTGAGGGAGCGCAGCTCGGCCAGGCCGTGGGCGAACAGGCACTTGTCGCCGTAGCGGCCCATCGGGTAGCGGGCTCCTCTGCAGTTGGAGCGGGGTTGGGCTGGAGTTGGCGCTCCTCCGCGCTGGCTGTGGGCCTGGGGCCGCTGGTGTCGTTGGTCCGGGCTGTCGGTTGGCCTGGCGGGAGAGGCGGAGGTGAGTTGGGGTTGGCGCTTCTCCGCGCTGGCTGTGGGCCTGGGGACTGGTGTTCTGTCGTTCCGGACATCTCCGGCCATCCCCCAGATGGGGATGGGACACTCGAGTGGGGTGGGGGTGGGGGGGGGGGGGGGAAACCGTGGACGCTGGGAACACAGGTTCTATCCTGGCTGCGGATGAGGCTGTGTGCGTGCAGCTGCCGAGAGCCAGTCCAGTCTCCCCCCTCCCCCCTTCCGGTCTCCCACTCGTATCTGCCCCCTCCATCTGCCCCCTGACATGACAAACCTGAAAAAAGACAAAAGATCGGACCCAAACTATACTCACTGAATCTACAGCGCTTCGTTTAATTTTTATTTATAGCGTTTGACCTTTGACAAATCCCATGATTCCTTGCATTTTTCGGAATACCAAACTCGCTTATTCAACCAATAGATCTAGCTGCTGATATATGGGACATGGTCTCAAGTCTGGGACACCACTGTGTAAGAAGGAACTGCAGATGCTGGTTTAAACCGAAGAAAGACACAAAAAGCTGGAGTAACTCAGTGGGACAAGCAACATCTCTGAAGGGAAGGAATGGGTGACGTTTCGGGTTGAGACTCAAAATGTCACCCATTCCTTCTCTCCTGGGATGCTGCCGGTTCTGCTGAGTTACTCCAGCTTTTTGGGCCTATCTGGGACATCACTGTTCTTTAGAAGTCAATGCCTTTGTTACAATTTTGCCTGTGACATGCATGACGTCTCGGGCACATGGTCGGGCACGGGTTAGGGTACTTTTGTGCGTGATTATCATTGTCTTATGTCATTAGGCTGACAGAACAGTGGTCCTCTGTGTTATATACCACTTCAAAGTAGCGTTGAGAATAGCAATGGTTATTCTGGCTTGCACATTTCAACCACTGAATAGAAAGGTTTGGTAAAACCATTTTAGACTACGTTGAATAGGACATGAAGGTTACAACTGTCAGACTGAGCTGAGACTTGGTGAATGGCACATTACAGTGTCTACAAATCCACTTATCACTCTAAATGGTGTATATTCAGAACAGCTCAGAGATGTGGTTCTTTGGCAGCAATACAATCTATAATAGCTGCCCAGACAAATTCGTTATTCTCTACTTAATGCCAGAACTGTCCTGATTCATCCCGAAGCATGTGGACATATATGACGACCACCACAGTATAAATATGAGGTATTCACCTGATGAGACTAGCCCCTCTATAGTCAGAAATCATGAATGACCAATATGATCAACTCCTAACATGACCTTACCATTACAGAATCAGTCTTCTGCCAATTTGAAATTGGAATAGATGGAAGTCACAGGAAAATTCTGTGTTAGCCAGTCAAGCCTCAGTTTAAAAAGGGTGGTTGATGGTGGCCAATTCTTGCCTCCAGAACGAAGAGTGAAGGTAGTCAATTTCTGAAGAAAGTTTCTTTAAATCTTGCAGCAAATACATATTTATTTCTGTGCTCCAACTGCCACAATTCTCTCACTGCTTTTTCCTCTTGTATTTCTGCATCAGACATGTATTGACGAGAACAAAAGGAAGACACAGAGTACAAACTCCTGCTGTAATGTAAATGCTGTGAGACAGGCACTAGTGGGATGGCTACTAATATTAGCTTTAGCTAGGTGTTTTAGAGAGGCATGTCGGAAATGGATAGCAGGCCACGAGAGGAGCATGCTTAAAAAAAGATGTTGGCAGAGGTGCAGGTGGAAAACTATAGAAAGGTAATTGCAGAGGTTAACCAGATGGTAGATTGGGAAAGAATAATGCATAACAGTATTATAGTTAGAGGAAATAGAACTGGAGGAGGTTGCAGAAACCAGGAATGAACTGTGGAGAAGAAAACAAATTAAATGTTTACGTAGGCAGATGCACATCAGGGGTGGGTTTTTTTCTTTAGATTCTTTTCTTGTATGATTACCAACAATGCAATTCTTTTTAAGAGATGCTGCTGAGCAGTGAGCAATGCACGGCAGCTTTAACTGGAGTTTGGCACTCCCTTTTGCAGGTCCCTTGCTGAAGTAAGCAGTGGCAGTCACGGTAAAGTTGGCATGCTGCCTGAATTGCAATCCAGGGCCTCAGGATAGTTTCCCTTTATGATCCTGCACCTGGTTACAAGGCTCTTGAATTTACCCCCCATTAACTTTCTGTTGATATTATTTTTTATTATTTTGCTGCAGGGTATCTATGTCAAAAAAGGAACTACCAGCATACAACAGCGAAGAGGTTTCTAAATACAATCGAAAAAAAAGACAAAAGCCAGCCCTGTCTTTAAAAGGAGATATTAAAGAAAATGGTGTGATGTTGAAGGAAGAGGAGGAAGACGTTGTATGTATTAGTTTATCTTTTTCTGTTTGGGAGAACATAGCAGAGGCCAATCAAAATTTAGTGTTCAAAGAATAAATGCTGAATACCTGCTAGATTTATAATATTTTCTGAGCATGTTGACACTTTAAAATATCACTGTAGCTCATCAAAGACCAGGGATACAACATGAGATATTCCCGGAGAAACTCAGTGAGTTGTCGGGGAGTTCTGCCATCTACCAAATGTGTAAGTAATTTCCTCCATCTCTTAAACCATGTGCAATTAACTAGAATTAAATCAAACCTTCATAGGAATACTAAATGAAAAAAATATAGCTTGTCTGTTTCAAATCTTCATTTTTCGAATGGAGATGATTAGGTTCTTTTGAAAAGGAGGAAATGTTGCAAATAAACTAACATTATAATTATTAATTGGGATGTTGTGCTAAATTTCACATCTTTGACATCTCTTTCTCTAAAGTATATCCTATCCTAGTAACATGGAAAATGGGCTCTACCAATTGGGTCTATTTAAACCTAATCCTGAAATAGGGTTTTGTAGTTTGAGTTGTTATGGAACCGCAGTGTATTTTTTGGGACCAAACAGTCATCTATTAGGTCCGATAGTGCCCTGACCTCCTGGAATTTAGCTTTTTAGTTGTTACCATATCATTAGAGGTCTGGAACTGAGTGACCACAGGCAAATCCAAATTGATCATTGAGGGATTGATAGATAAAGGGGGTGGTTTTGAGCTTGGGATTTATGATGCAGGTCTGCAAAATGGAGAATGATGGAGACTTGAAGGAGAACAAGTAAGTAAATAAAGCATAGGTATCCTGCACAACTCATATTTTCAATGTTGAACGGCTGTAGAGGAAAAACAATCATTAAAAGTTAGTGAACTGAAATGTCCCTGGATTGGGCTTGTATGAACTGATTTCTCTTTGAAAGGCTTTAAAAGAGTGTCGTCCAAGAAATGACCTGCCTATCTGACATAGGAAAATGGCTGATCTGTGCAAGCACGATTCCTGACAGGATGTGTCATGTAGATATTTTGGAGTGTTCATTCAACATAGAAAGCATTTCAGTCAGACTCCACTATGGAATTTTAGAATTTTCACAGAATTTCAGTTACTTTTAGTTGCTGGGACTAAAGTTGTATAATAAATAACAAAATCAAAGTTAAATTACTGCCAGTGTGAAAATGCAGTTTAAAATAATTTGTGCTGTGAGCAAAACAAATTTCGGCTTTGAAAATTCCTGCCGGTGTAACTGCGGATATTCATCTGTTGAAGCTAATTCAACATTTGCAAGAATGCAGTGTGAAATGGGGACGCCCAGAATTAATTGCAGTTTTAATGATAGCAAATTGGAACACAGAATACATGAGTTCAATGAAAATCAAATTGTTGGAAATCTGAAATAAAAACATTAAAAGGGTTGAAGCACTCAGCAGGCCAGGCAGCATGTGTGGAAGGAGAAAGTGTTCACATTTTGGGTCAGAGACCCTTTGTTAGTACTGGGTAAAAGAGATGTTAGTTTAGATAGAAGATGTTAGTGGACAAGTCTCCATGCATGGTCAAAGGTCAGGGTCTCTTCTGGATAAGATTCTTCCCTTTACTGCTGGTAAGTTGACTCTCATCCTGCTGAAGATCAGACCTGAAGCAATATCCCAAACCTCACTGATTTGACAGGAAATTGTAAGGTGAAGAATAGGTGGTTATTTTTTAAAGCTTAAACAGCTTTAAACCTTAATGTATCAATTACGTGTGGAAGGTAGACAAAAATGCTGGAGAAACTCAGCGGGTGAGGCAGCATCTATGGAACGAAGGAATAGGCGAAGTTTCGGGTCGAGACCCTTCTTCAGACATGAGGGGGGGGGGCGGGAAAAAGAAAGGGAGAGGCGGAGACAGTAGGCTGTGTGATAGCTGGGAAGGGGAGGGGAAGGAGGGAGAAAGCAAGGACTACCTGTCGTAAAGTTGGAGGGAAGGAGTTTTTGTGTGGGTTTTTTTGTTAACCATTCTGAAAGAGACTTAAAACTTGTTTTTAAATGTTAAATCCAGACCATGATTCTGGGATACAGTTTGCCATTGAGATTGGCTGACAATATCCAGATAGAATAAGTGGGGTGGATGAGGGAACTGCTGGCACGATTGTGGGTGGAGACGAGGGGTCAGCAAGGCCTAGCTCTTTTAACTCTTAGATTTATACCAACATTTCTATTTGTGCAATGTGAGATTTGTGCGCTGAGTTCAAGGTAAGATACCCTATGCCACAGGATTTAAAAGATCAGAAACAAAATTTGAAATAGTCATGTTTTACTTAATAATACAACAAAATCATTTTTTTGTCTTCTCTGAAATTCCCTTGCAGGTGGAATTTGATTGCAGGCACGTTGAGAGTGGTGAACCTAATTCCTTTTCAAGGATTGTTCTTGTTCAATGCATGTAGGTTTTGAGCAGTGGATCTGTGCTCGGGTGGCGCAGCAGGTGGGGTTATGGAAAATCCAGTAACTCTACTGTGTGGTCACGCTATCAATCTACTATTCAGAAGGTGAAAATGTTTGAGAGCAGATAAATACAGATCAGTGGCAGCTGGCTGGAAGATTTAGTATGCTAATTGACCAACAAAGTCCGTTAAAGAATGTTAATATAGCTGCTACACTGAGCCTATTTGCAGCTCAAATTTTCTTAATATTGCTTTATTCACAACGTTACAAATTTTAAATAGTCTTCTGCCAGAAGTAAGCCAGCATCAGCCAGTGTCATGAAAGTCCTTATGAAAGGAATATCTTGGTAAACTGAGAGTGCGATAAAGTGTTGCTGCTGGCTCTTTCTGTTGTGTGCATTCTTGGTGGTTAGGACCAATGTATATTCTGGATACATATGCGGAGGTGCTTGGTCTTTCCAGTACATTTGGCATGTGAATTTGGCTGGAAGCATTGTAACCCATTTTATTGCCTTGTTTTCCAAGGATTAGTTTGGACGGGGTGGGCAAGGTTCTGCTTACTGGTTATTATATTTTAAGTTTGGTGACCGCCATGGTTAGGAGAATTTTCAAACCAAAAGAAGGCCTTGCTAGTTAATTAAGTGACTGGTTTAACATAATTTCATTTATGCAATTTAGGAAGAGAAACCGGGAGAGCTGAAGATGCTCAAAGTAACACAGAACAACCAAGCTCGTGCTCGGAGAAAAAGAAAATGTGACTCTGGATTACTAAAACAAAGTAAGTTGCTGAATAAAAAATTAGGGCCAAGATCCAATTAATAATCAATTAATGACCAAATAAGCCTGGGAAAGAAAAGTGCAGAGCTTCCTTTTCTACTTTCTTGTTTGTACTAGTAGATTTAAATTATTTAAAATATTATAACATTTTAGAATTGTGCTATAAAGATAACTAATTTATATTCTTCTGATTTTTACTGCAAGCATGCTGCTAAATCTATCTTCTTTGTTTAAAATTGTTTACTTTGTAAATAAAAACTGCCTGAAGTTGAAGCCCCGTGCTACAGGAAAACCAGAGGAAATTAATCCCATAGGTCTTCTAATATCACATAATAGAAAACTTTTATGCTCTTTTTTTATTATATTTTTTTTATTTAACATAATACATTCTTTGTACAACTTCCTTTTTAAAATTTTTTAGAAAGAGATAAGAAAGAAAGAAATAGTAAAGAATAGAGGAAAGTAGTGTGTGTGGAAAAAAAAGAAGAAAAAAAAGGAAAAAGAAGAGAATAAGAACTAGTAAAGAAAAGAAATAAGCAGGAAAGTGAAGCAGGAGGGAGATTATCCACTCGCCACAAGTCGATGCTTTTTTATATTCTTGATCATCTTTCACACATACCTGAAACTTTTAATTTTTACGATACTGTTGCACCACATGAATCCCAAAAATCAATAAATGGAGACCAACTCGTTAAGAATTGGTCTTGATTGTCTATTAGGAGGAGTCTAATTTCTTCCAGGTGGGTTGTGTCCAACATATTACTGATCCACATTTTGAATGTTGGTATAGTAGCATTTTTCCAAAATTTGAGTATAAGTTTTTTTGCTATTATTAAACCATAATTTAAAAATGAATTTTGGGGTATATTTAATTTGTTCCCATCTCCTATTACTCCGAATATAATCATTTCAATATTAGGTTCCATTTTAATCTTAAATAGACTAGTGAATATATCAAATATATCACACCAAAATTTATGAAGTTTTGTGCAAGAAACAAAAGAGTGTGTGATATTAGCATTTTGAGAAAGACATTTGTCACAGATGGGAGAAATATTTGAATAGAATTTTTTCAACCTAGTTTTTGAATAGTATAATCTGTGTAATATTTTAAATTGAATTAAATTGTGTCTAGCATTAATCGAACATTTATGTGTATATATATCAAATACTTTTCCCATGTTTCTTTAGAAATTTTTGACATTAATTCTTTTTCCCAGTCTTCTCTAATTGCCTCTGTTGATGGCAATTCTCTGTTAAGAATACTATTATATAGATATGATATTAATTTTTGTGAGTCCGCCTTGTGAGTTCTTCCAGTGGGTCTATCATTATGCTCTGAAATCTTGGTATATATTTCTTCATAAAGTCACATATCTGTAAATATTTAGTATTGGTTGTTATTCAGATTAAATTTTAATTTTAATTGTTGAAATGATAATAAATTTCCCATTTCATACATGTCACCCACCTTTTTAATTCCCAATCTTTCCCATTGTCTATATGTTTTATCCATAACAAATGGTTTAAATACCGGATTATTCACTATTGGTGTTAGTGAAGATAGGTTTCTTAATTTTAAAGTTAATTTTATTTGTTTCCAAATTCGTATTATATTATGTATAATTGGATTCTTCTTGTATAATGTATTGTTCAATTTTATCGGGGAGAAGAGGATCGCTCCTAAATCGTATGGAGAACAATCCTCTTTCTCCATTCTTATCCATTCCATCTGTTGAGAAGGACTATCCAACCAATAAATTATATTCTTAATATGCACTGCCCAATAATAATATAAAAAATTAGGCAGTGCAAGTCCCCCTACCTCTTTAGGTTTGCACAAGTGGTTTCTTTTAATTCTATGTGTTTTATAGTCCCAGATAAAATTGGTAATATTAGAGTCTAATTTTAAAAATATATATTTTGGTATATATATATTGGTATGGATTGAAATAAGTATATTATTTGTGGTAGAACTATCATTTTTATAGCGTTTATTCTGCCAAGTAATGATAATGGGAGCGTTTTCCAAAATTTAATCAGAGCATTCAATTTATTTAATAAATGAGTAAAATTAGCGTTAAATAATGATTTATATCTTCTAGTAACTTGAATACCCAGATATTCAAGTTACGTTGCAATTTTAAATGGAAATTTTAATAGGTGATTCGCTTTCTGGGGCTTTAGTGACATAATTTCACTTTTGTTCCAATTTATTCTATATCCAGAAAAAGAACCAAATTCCTCTATTAAGTTTAGTAAATTCGGGATACTCGTTTGTGAATTTATAATATATAAAAGTATATCATCCGCATATAATGAAATTTTGTTATTAGAGTCATTAGTATTATATCCCTAAATATTCAGATGCGTTCTTATCCTTTCAGCCAAAGGCTCTATCATAAGGGCAAATAGCAGGGGTGATAAAACACATCCCTGCCTATTGCCCCGTGATAATTGGAATTTTGGAGATAACATATTATTAGTTAATATTCTTTTTTTTTTTTAATTTAATTTTTATTAGAAGCAAACATATTATAAAGTATAGTAACATATTATAGTAAAAAAAAAACTTTTCATATACATCAATCATACATTATTAAAATTGTCAATTGTCGATTAATTCTGCTTCTAGTGTTTTTTTTAAATATATACAATACAATTTTGTCTTTTGGACAAATTTGTCATTTGGACCCCGTTGAGGTCCAAACGAAATGTTGTTTCTGCAGCCATACATTACAAAACGAAGAAGACCCGAGACACAACACAATTTACACATACATCCATCACAGCGCTGTGATGGAAGGCAAAAAAACTTATCTCTCTACTGCACTCCCCCCCCCCCCCCCCCCCGATGTCAGAGTCAAAGTCAAAGCCCCCGGCGGGCGATGGTGATTATCCCGTGGCCATTAAAGCCACGCCGGTTAATGCAAGGTCGCGCACCGGGTCTTGGTGTTAGAGCCCCGGCGTGCGCTCGCAAAGTCCGGCGGCCATTCCAAGCCGCGCGGGGCGACGATGTAAAGCCCCGCTCCAGGTGCTCTTCAACCCCGCAACTCGGGCGGGAGAAGTCGCCGCTGCGGAAGCACCGAAAAGCGGTCTCCCCCCAGGGGACCCGCGGGCTTCCGGTGTTGCCGTCTGCCAGACCCGCGGTTGTAGCCTCCGAATCTCCGGGGGTTGGGTAGCAGCAGCGATTGTTTCCACCACAGCTCCACCCGCTCCGGACTCGGCCAGCCCCGTGACGGTGAGTAGTCCGCAGCTCCGCAACTGGAGCCCCAGGTCGTTCCTGCTGGAGGCCGCTCCACGTTGCCCAGCCCCAACGACAACGGAGACCCGACAAAGAAAAGGTCGGGTCTCCCGTGCAGGGGAAAGATTTTAAAGTTCCCCCCCCCCCACCCCCCCCACACACATACCCCGACAAAAATAAATAATAAAAAAACCGACATAAAAATGTATGTAAATATATAGATAGCAAAAGAGAGATAGAAAGAAAAAAGAATTACAAATATCAAAAAATAGAGATGGAATGAATTACTTATAATACGTCATTGGAGATAAGTTCGTAGGTTATGAAGTATAATTTTACATCTGAGTTCAAGCTTCAGTTGGGTTTTCGTGCTGGGCCAATCTATCCCTTCAGATAGTTAATGAATGGAGCCCATATTTTAACAAAAAGTTCTTGTTTGTCCATTAAGACAAGTCTAATTCTTTCTAGATGTAGGGTCTCCGACATTTCCACAATCCACATTTTAATTGTGGGGGTTATAAGGCCTTTCCAAAATTGTAATATTAATTTTTCCCCAGTTATTATACTGTAGTCAAGGAAGTTTCTTTGGCTTGTTGTGAGTGTTAAACTTTGTTCTGATATCCCAAGTATTATTAATTTTGAGTCTGGATCCAATTTAGTATTAACAACTTAGAAATTATTTCAAAAATATCAGTCCAGAAATTTTTAATTTTTGTACAATTTGCAAAAGTATGTGTTAAATTGGCCTCTAGATGCAGACATTTATCACAGATAGAAGAAATATGTGGGAAGATTCTATTTAGTTTTATTTTGGAGTAATTATTAGTTAATATTCTTGCCATCAGTTTATCATATAGTAATTTTACCCATCTAATAAAATTATCTCCCATATTAAATTTTTGGAGTACTATGTATAAATACTGCCACTCTACCTGATCAAATGCTTTCTCTGCATCCAAAGATATAACTGATAAGTCTTCCTTTTCCATTTTATGTGAATACCTTATATTAAAAAGTCGTCTCAGATTATTAGATGATTGTCTTTTAGATATAAACCCCGTTTAGTTTATCAATTTATTAATATATTTACTCAATCTTCTTGCTAAAGCCTTTGCTAAAATTTTCTGATCTGTATTTAAAAGTGATATGGCTCTGTACGAGCCCGGATCTTCTAAATCTTTATCTTTTTTTGGTATAAGCGTGATTGTAGATTCTGCTAGTGTGTCTGGTAATTTCTTTTCGGTAAAAGCATACGTGTATAATTTAAGTAATCGTGGGACCATTAACTCCTGAAATCTTTTATAAAATTCATTATTAAAACCATCTGGCCCTGGTGTCTTCCCATTTTTCAGTTCTTTTATTGTTTCACTTATTTCTTCACTTGTGATCTGAGCTCCTAATTCCTCTTGTTCTAAGATATCCAATTTTGGCAAATTACAATTATCTAAAACATTTATAATTTTATTGTCTTCTATTTTAGTTTTGGATGTATATAAATTTTGATAGAATTGAGCGAACCTTTTATTAATGTCCTTAGGTAGAGTTAATAGTTCCCCATTCTCTGATTTGATTTTAATAATAATTTTTTCCTTTTCTTGCTTCTTCAATTGTCGCACTAGAAGTTTATGTGGTTTATCGCCAAATTCAAACTGTACCTGTTTTGTAATCTGAAATAATCTTATTACTCTTGCCGATAATATTCGATTAAGTTTAAATTTCAATAATGTAATCTTATTATGTTTATCTATAGTTGGGTCTTTTGCATTATCTAATTCTAATAGTTTAATTTCCTTTTCTAACGTCCATTGTTCTGTCATATTCTTTTTATTTTGAAAACTTTGATATGAAATTATAACTCCACGGATGAATGCCTTAAAGGTTTCCCATAATAAAGATGGTGAAATACCTGGTGTCTCGTTTGTCTCAAAAACAAAATTCATTTGTTGTTTTAAATACTTGTAACCTTGTGGGTTATTAGCTATTTGTGTGTTAAATCTCCAAAAAGATTTTATACCTGGCATTCCCTCAAGTTTTAAAGTAAAAGTCAACGGGGAGTGATCAGAAATAATACTATTATGATATTTAGGATTAATCGTGTATGGTATTAATTTTGTAACCACTAAAAAATAATCAATTCTTGAGTAGGTTTTGTGTACCGATGAGTAGAACGAGTATTCCCTACCAGTTGGATTAACTATTCTCCATACATCTGTTATATTAGTGTTTTTTATATATGTGTTTAAGAATTCGCTAGTCTTGGATTTGACGCTACCCGTCCTTAATTTTATTGATTTGTCTAAATATGAATCTACAACACAGTTAAAGTCCCCCCCTAATATTACATTTTGGTAATTATACTCATATATTATATCCATAATTTTCTTTAAAAAATTGGGGGTTATCAAAAATTGGAGCATAGATATTTATCAGAGTCAGTGGTGTGCTCTTATGGCAGTTTTATTTAAGCTGTGTGGTCGTCTAATTGTTGCAAATGTTGGACAGGTAACCAAGTTTGCTCCTAAGTCTTGATTGATAATATGAGTTTACAGTTAACCATTTTCATTAGATAGGAAATTGACGTGATTGGCTGGGATACCATTTTACGCCCCGATGTGGTGTAGAATAAAATAGGGTCCAAAGGCAGGATTGGATAAGTGAGGTAGGTTGTAATTAAAATTGCTCCAATTTTTTAACCCAATTTTGTGGGCTTTTTTTTCTGAACCATTGGATGGAATATTTTTCTGATAAATAGATTTGGAAAATTGAAATTTTAAGGTGTTATTGGACAGTACAATAGCTCTTAAGACAGATAATCAATCTGATTATAAAAGCTTTATTTACCACATATAAATAGTTGTTGGGTAACTTAGTTTTGTGTAATTTAATCCTGTTTTATAAGACTGCCAAAATATATTATGCATTTAGAAACTAATTTGCCCAATGTTCTATACTTTATTGTTACTTTACAGCTTTAACGTTTGGAGGAAAGAGAAAAAACTGGTGTTGGGCTTCTTATTTGGAAGAGGAGAAATCTGTGGCGGCACCTACTAAGCTTTTTAGAGAGGTTAGAATTATACAACTATAAAATGATATATCGGGTCATGTGGTCTGCACAGTGTGTGGTACAATTTACATGCCATTGCTTTAGAGATTACTATGCATCCTAATCAATGCATTAGATATAGCAGCAATAGGTCAATCACCTTTACAACATCAAGAAAATGCCATCCCGTCAGAGGTTCCGTTAAAGTTTGGATTTAGGACCTTCATTGGCTTTGGAGAGAATTGGGTAATGATGGAGGCTTCAGCCTGGCATTCTGGATAGATAATCACTGTGGGTGGGCTTTGGTGCAGGTGGTTTGAATCCCTTCATGCATATGTGGGTAGACTGGACAGTCTGAAGAAGGATCTGACCTGAAACGTCACTCATCCTTTTTCTCCAGAGAGACTTGCTGAGTTACTCCAGCACTTTATTTTGTCTGATATAAACCAGCATCTGTAGTTCCTTCCTTTGCACACCTGGGTATCGGGGAGAGGAGCAAAATTAGGAAACACTTGGATGATTGGGCGGGAGTGGTAATATCTGGAAAGTAGTTGAGATGTTGATGGTTGTAGATCAAGTCTTGGACTTTGGTACGTCCATGATGCAGAATGGGAATGCGGCCAGGGATTTGGACTCGCTGGATTTAGGGGAAGTGAGCAGGAGATGGGGGAATAGTGGCAAATTCAGTTGTAGCAAGAAGGAAATGGCAATGTCAATGCACAATTGGGGATGAAGTAAAGTGGGTGGTCTGAAGGATGAGTTGTTATTCCAGGCAGGTGTTCCAGTCTAACACTGTTCTTGAAGACCATGCAGTTCCAGGAATGCCCAAAAATGATTGCTCCAGGCTATTCAAGTTCCCCTACAATGCTGCAAACAAAGTATTACATGGGAAATTATGCTAAAATTACAGAATACCATGACGGGACTACAAGGATGACTTCTGTGCACAAGTATCTTTGAATTCCTAGAAGGTTGCATCACCGTTATGATATGATCATGACTGGGATGGGCAAAGGGTGGGGGAATGGGGAAGGGTGGTGGAATTGTGCAACGCTGAAAGAAAAGTAATGCAATTAATTTTCTTGCACTAAAATGTGAGCCAATATTTGCAGGCTTGATGTGCAACTGCGTCAAGTAAAACAAACCACGTGATTTTAACCAAGCTGAGTACCATTACACTCCTTCATCTGCAGCAGACCAATTTCATTATGTGTGCTCTTTACTGATATATAAAAGTGTAAAACTTATCTCCCTAAAAGTAACAAAACATGTTTGAACAATTCTGTAATCAATAGATAATAAGCAGCAATAAAATATTTAATTGAATAAAGATTGGTCTATGGAGACATGGACATTTTGGACAAATGTAGAAACATCGCATATTGAGTAAGTTTAGCTGCTCCAACTTAGAGCCACATAAATGGGAACTGCACATCTGTCAAGCTTGCCCTTGGTGATTATCAGCACCATGGACTGCATATATCAATCACTATACCATTGGGGTGGGTTTCCACACTCAGAGTATTAGTAAACTGAATAACCATGATAACCAATCAATGAGGGAAGCAAATTAAATTACATGATTACTGAAATATATAAAAAAGGTTATTGGAATATTTGGGGGATCGGAGACTTCTGGTCAGTAGTCACCTCAAGTATTGTGATTGTTCAAGTACTAGTGGACACTTGCGCCCAAGGTGTGGAAAAATGAATCTATCTCTGAAATTTGCTGTTCTTTCATCTCTCTCCTCTTTTATGATGATTCTTTAAATTATTACTTCTATCCTTTTGGCTTGGGGCCAGTTTCAAACTGATTTTGATCCAGTAAAGCACTTTATTTTTGCTGTTTTTCAAAAAACAGCCATATCCTTTGTTTAGAATGTTCTTGTTTTGCTTCTGTAGACCATCGTTATTTTGTACTATGAAAGTATGTTTCTAACATTCTTTCATTTTATTTCAGTATCAATCATTTCCACAGAGCAAAAATGGATTTAAAGTTGGAATGAAACTTGAAGGGGTTGACCCAGAACATCCATCCATGTACTGTGTTCTTACTGTGGCTGAGGTATGGCATTTAATATCAATTACTAATAACATAATTGGAAATGGAAATAATTACCTTGGCAATCATAATGGAGTAGATAGTAGGGGAGTAACAGCAAACCCTATTTTCAAAATGTTTATGATGTTTCATTTTGGTTCCAATGAAGTCTTCACTTCATTTTATATAATAATAAATAATAATAATAATAAACTTTATTTCAGACTCAAGGTCCAGACAAGGGACAACATTACATAAAAATGCATTGCATATTAAAAAATATCATAAAGTACATATAGAATCTTAGTATATCACATAAAAGCATCATAAATTATATATTATTAAAAAAAATATATTATAAAAAAAACACAATACATGAATTAAAATCCAGAATAAAAGAATGATCAATGTCCTACAACGAGACAACGATACAACTGGGATTCGTAGCGTGTAGTGCTAAACCTTATGTTTGACAAGGCCACAATAATTACATTTTTAGAGTCATTTATCCTGCAAATGAATTTATACATATGATTTCTTAGGATAGCTTCTAAAGTACTGACTCCTGCAGCCACAAACATGTTACTAGCACTACACCATCTAGGTCTCCTTAGCAGTGTTCTCATGGCATCATTATATGACACCTTTAGTCTCTGCAAACTTGTCTTTCCATAGTTCGATCACAGGTGCGCAGTGTAGAGTGGTGTGCAATATGCTCTAAATAGCGACATCTTCACCACATCTGCACACGCACCAAACTTATGCAAGAGAATATTCACCTGTACATACAACATGTGTCGTTGCCTATAAATATCCTCATCATCTGTCATTTGTTCTGTAATAAAATGCCCTAGATATTTTACCTTAATACAGATACTAAGATTATTGTCAGACAATTTAAAATCAGGAAATTTTAGACATTTATCCTCTTTGGTTTTACGGATCATAACTGCACACTTACAAGCATTATATTTAATATCATGTTCCACACCATACACAGAACATATAGTAAGGAGCTGCTGTAGTCCAGCGCTAAAGACCACAAGATCATCTGCATACATAATATGGTTCACTAAAATATTACCAATCATGTACCCAGTATTACATGCTTTCAATTGTTTGGACAGATCATCAATATAAAGATTAAAAAGGACTGGGGACAAAATTCCCCCTTGTCTAACACCATTGCTAACCCCAAATGGGGCTGAGACCCTATTGCCCCATTTTATTTGCATAGACTGGTGGGCATACCAGTAAGCCAGAATTCTCACAATGTATTTAGGCACCCCTCTTTGACTCATTTTAACAAACAGCTTTCTGTGATTAACACGATCAAAGGCTTTGGAAGCATCAATAAAGCACATAAGGATTGAAGAGTTTTTGCCTCTATATTTGTTTACAATCTCCTTTAGGGCATATATGCATAAGTCAGTGCCATGTTTAGCTTTGAAACCAAACTGGTTATCTGTGGAGTTAACAAACTCATTTATTCTATCCAGCAGAACTCTTTCTAAAACTTTTGACAATATGCTGGCTAAAGCTATGGGCCTGTAATTATTTAGGCTACCTACTTTACCAGCTTTGTCCTTAATGACCGGCACTAACGGAACAGACAACATTGAGTCTGGTAACAAGCCATGAATCATAAAGCCAGTAAAACAAATAGCAAGGAGAGGAGCTATCCTCATACTCGCATACTTAAGATGTTCAGCAGAAATATGATCCAAGCCACTTGCTTTGTTGTTGGACAGCTTGTTCATGGCATGATACACCTCATGTGACATAATCACCATTGAGTCATTACTCTCAACATTGTCTACCCTATACAAGTCACCTGGAACACAGTTGAATAAAGTACTATAATGCTGTCGCCATAACTCCGCGATATTAGCTGTTCCGGAGATTCCATCTACAGTGCATGGTAGAGATGTTTTGCAACTGTTAAGAGCTCTCACTTCTTTCCAAAAAAGAATTCTTCAAACCATGATGATTGAAAGTTGTCAGCAAGTTATGGCTTATTATCAATTAAGAAGTGAAATTTAACTAAACATGTTTTTCAATTTGTTGTATTATTTTATGCAGCTCGAGTGCAATAATTTATTTCCATTATTTACCATCAGAAAATGTTTAATACATCTATCCAGCAACATGTTCTGGTGCTCTTCTTGCTGTCATTCATACTTCTGGGATTATGCTTTATAAATTTATCACCTCAATGTTTATCAAACTCTGACCTGTCACAAATCACTCCTGGAGAGGGCTCTGCAGTGGTGTATGTTTAGCAGTGGTTACATGATTCTTTAACTCCTTTATCTGTTTCTAATTGATGTATACAACCCCCCAGAAAGTGGTTTAGAGATAGTGGATTCCATCACGTCTCTTCTGCTGTAGAAATGGGCAGATAAATAGTAGATGAAGTTTAATCCGAGCAAGTGTGAAGTGCTGCAGGTATGGAAGGTTGTATGTAAGGGGGAAATATATAATTAATTGCATAACCATTAACAACATTGATGTACAGTGGGATCTTGGGCTCCAAGTCCATAACTCTCTGAAAGTGACAACACAAGCAGATGGAAGGGTAAAGAAGGCATATGGTATGCTTGTCTTCATTGGATAGGAATTGAGTATAAAAGTCAGGACGTCATGATGCAGCTTTATAGGACATTAGTTAGGCCACGTTTGGATTATTGTTTGCAGTTCTGGTTACCCCATTACAGGAATGATGTAGAGGCATAGAAAAGGGTGCAGAGGAGGTTTACCAGAATGATCCATGGATTAAGTAGTATTAGCAAGAGGGAGAAGGTGGACAGACTTGGATTGTATTCTCTGGAATGCCAGAGGTATCAGGGAGGCCTGATAGAAGTATATGATATTACGAGCCATTGGGTAGGGTAATAATCTTTTTCCCGGGATGGAATTATCAAATACGAGAGGACATAACTTTTAGGGTGAGAGGGGCAAAGTTTAAAGGAGAGACATTTTTTTTTTTACAAAAAGAGTGGTGAGTGCCTGGAACGCGCTGCCGTGGTTGCTGGTGGAGGCATATATGATTGTTGCATTAAATACACTTTTGGATAAGAACATGGAAATGGAGGGATATGGATTATATGCAGGCAGAAACAAATTGGTCTTGGCATCATGTTTGGTACAGACATTGTGGGCTGAAGGACCTGTTCCTGTGGTATTGTTCTACAGGATCTGAAGAAGGGTCTATACCCAAAACGGCACCCATTCATTCTCTCCAGAAATGCTGCCTGTCCCGCAGAATTACTCCAGCATTTTGTGTCTTTTGTAAACCAGCATGTACAGTCTATCTTCGGTTTAAACCAGCATCTGCAGTTCCTTCCTACATGTGTACTGTTCTATGTTCTCTACAAATAGCAGGGAAAACTTAAATTTTGTCATTTTTTGTAATGTTTGCACATTTCCTGGTAAATTTGGACATGGCATTTCCTGCTGCGATTCATCCTAACACATCATGTCATCTTCCCATTGTACTATGCATATATTGTAACATCAACAATGAGCACAGCTTGTATCATTTACTTAACATCATAAATTGGATTAAAAATTCATGATTTATACCCTGCATAATTTACACATATTAACAAACAGCGCATCACAATTAGAAGTAATATAAGTGATATCATATGCTGCACCCCTTCTCCACATCCCCCTTTTCTATTCTCCAAACAACTCTTCACTGCTCCACCCTATGGATATCACTTGTGTGTTAAGAAACATCCTTTGTCTTTTTCATTTGTGTAATTTAAATATGGCAGCCCTCTGTTTGGATCAATGTTCGATGAACTGATTACCTCAGACCACCTGCTTTAATCTGATCCAATGTTGCTGCTAATCATGGGGGGCTCTTCTTCTCTCAACATTATTGGTGGGAGGCCTGTCTGGTTCAGAAAATCTATTCACTGTTAAGCCACACCTTTAAGATTAAAATCCTTCTTCCATAACCCCCATCTCTCATATTTGTCTATTGACCTGCTTTCCAGAGGTCAGTACACAAATCCTTGTCTAGCATGCAGTAGTGCGGAAAGTACAGATTTGATGTTAGCATGGGATTGAATTAAAGTAACTTATTGCTACAGCAAGAATGTCTCAATATTGTGATTTTCTTGACTGCACATTGTTTGGTGTTTGAGCGATGTATCGTGTGCCTGAAAGGGGTAAAATAAAATTTCCATTAGCATAATGAAAAGAAAAATTGCATGCTTGTGATATTCTGGTTCCAGAAACGAGCCCAAATAAAGTCTGTCTGCAATATATTTTAATCAAACTTGGACTTTATTTTTTTTTTAATGCAAAGGAAATTGTGCTTTCAGTTGGATCTCTCGGCATTAAAAAAAAAAAGAATTTAGACAACACAATGTTGTTTTGAAAATGGCTTTATATTTGGTTTGAGAATTTCATCATACTCATTACAATACCAATTAAACTTAGTCTTTCATTATCGGTGTTAAATGGTTTTGGGTCTAAGTTTGATTGGCATTGTTAAATGTTCTTTGCTGTCTGAAAGCAGACACACTTCCATTAATTGGGTTGATGTCTGCTATTCACCTACGTTTTACATTTTCACTCTTAGTAACCACATCTTTGCAGACCATATCTAATTGTGGGTGACAAGGCAAATTACTGATGACATTCTCACTCTGGAATGTCAGCTATTCTAGGCGTTAGAATCCAGGAGTCAAACCTCAGACATTTTTTATTGCAATGTACGTAACTATGTGGGAAGCTTTATTGAAATATATTGGCACAAAATTACTGATGAAAATAATGGTGAGTCTTCAGCCTTCACCATTATGGTGGACCTTTGAACCTTTGAAATTTGACTTCAACGTAGAATAACAGGTGCCGTTAAATACAGAATATTCCAGTATTGGGTGAATTTATATGATCTTTACCACAGCAAATAATAGAAAACAGGGAGAGTTTGAGTGGATGATAATGGAACTTTGGTTGTCATGGGTGAGGGATTATCAGCCAGTGGTTATACTTGCTGTGTACCATTTGGTTAATTTTTCCTCCCCTGCTGAACTGATACGAACTTCAACCTTTCAGAGAAAAGTGTTAAACTTTCAAAGAATAGCTAAATATGTCTGCCTTTCTGTTCCTGAAAACCACCTTTCTGTTCCTAAAACTTATTTTCATTTATGTTAATGAATTTATCATTCATTAACCCTCAGCATAATTTCAAAATCATTTATATCTTGTTTTTGTTATCTGTTTTAAGCCATCAATAAGTTCCATTCTTTATTTCCCTCTCTGTAATCTATTCAAGAAGTTGATTACGTTCTTCTCACTTCCTGGTTTGTCATCTGTCAGAAAGTTTCAATGACAGAGACGGAGACGGGGGATACGACAAGAAAAGGTTGCATCCCCCCCGAAGGAAGAGACTAAAAACAAGTTTCTCCCGTCCCCCACACATACACAACTAAAATAAACTGAAAAAACTTAAACAACAGGACAAAAGAAAACAAAAAAAGAAAAGACAAATGGACTGCAGGCGAGCCGCAGCTGCAGGGCAGCGCCGCCACTTCCGGACACGTTTTTCTCAAGTTTATTGACGATGCAAAAAAAACCTGAAATCAAACTGCTTGTTCAAGAGACGTCACAAGGAGGTTTTCATTCACACAAAAAAAATCAACCATATCTGTAAACAAAAAATAAATATCAATAACCAACATCATAAATAACATATAAACAAACGAAAAAAGATAATAACTACCACAAAACATTAATTGTATATTGACAATGTTGAAAAGGCATAAGATAAATCAAGGCAATATGTCCTATGAACAAATATACAGTGGGTTGGAAAAGTTTTCATACCCCTTGAACTTTTCCACATTTTGTCACGTTACAACCACAAACGTAAATGTATATTATTGGGATTTTATGTGATAGACCAACACAAAGTGGTGCATAATTGTGAAGTGGAAGGAAAATGATACATGGTTTTCAATTTTTTTTACAAATAAAAAACTGAAAAGTGTGGCGTGCAAAAGTATTCAGCCCCCCTGAGTCAATACTTTGTCGAACCACCTTTCGCTGCAATTACAGCTGCAAGTCTTTTGGGGGTATGTCTCTATCAGCTTTGCACATCTAGAGACTGAAATTTTTGCCCATTCTTCTTTGCAAAATAGCTCAAGCTCAGTCAGATTGGATGGAGAGCGTCTGTGAACAGCAATTTTCAAGTCTTGCCAGAGATTCTCAATTGGATTTAGGTCTGGACTTTGACTGGGATATTCTAACACATGAATATGCTTTGATCTAAACCATTCCATTGTAGCTCTGGCTGTATGTTTATGGTCGTTGTCCTGCTGGAAGGTGAACCTCCGCCCCAGTCTCAAGTCTTTTGCAGACTCTAACAGGTTTTCTTCCAAGATTGCCCTGTATTTGGCTCCATCCATCTTCCCATCAACTCTGACCAGCTTCCCTGTCCCTGCTGAAGAAAAGCATCCCTACAGCATGATGCTGCCACCACCATGTTTCACAGTGGGGATGGTGTGTTCAGGGTGATGTGCAGTGTTAGGTTTCCGCCACACATAGCGTTTTGCATTTAGGCCAAAACCGTCAATTTTGGTCTCATCTGACCAGAGCACCTTCCTCCACACGTTTGCTGTGTCCCCCACATGGCTTGTGGCAAACTGCAAACGGGACTTCTTATGGCTTTTTTTCAACAATGGCTTTCTTGCCACTCTTCCATAAAGGCAAGATTTGTGGAGTGCACGACTAATAGTTGTCCTGTGGACAGATTCTCCCACCTGAGCTGTGGATCTCTGCAGCTCCTCCAGAGTTACCATGGGCCTCTTGGCTGCTTCTCTGATCAATGCCCTCCTTGCCCGGTCTGTCAGTTTAGGTGGACGGCCATGTCTTGGTAGGTTTGCAGTTGTGCCATACTCTTTCCATTTTCGGATGATGGAATGAACAGTGCTCCGTGAGATGTTCAAAGCTTGGGATATTTTTTTATAACCTAACCCTGCTTTAAACTTCTCCACAACTTTATCCCTGACCTGTCTGGTGTGTTCCTTGGGCTTCATGATGCTGTTTGTTCACTAATGTTCTCTAACAAACCTCTGAGGCCTTCACAGAACAGCTGTATTTATACTGAGATTAGATTACACACAAGTGGACTCTATTTACTAATTAGGTGACTTCTGAAGGCAACTGGTTGCACTGGATTTTATTTAGGGGTATCAGAGTAAAGGGGGCTGAATACTTTTGCACGCCACACTTTTCAGTTTTTTATTTGTAAAAAAATTTGAAAACCATGTATCATTTTCATTCCACTTCACAATTATGCGCCACTTTGTGTTGGTCTATCACATAAAATCCTAATAAAATACATTTACGTTTGTGGTTGTAACATGACAAAATGTGGAAAAGTCCAAGGGGTATGAATACTTTTGCAAGCCACTGTATGGGTCAAGGCAATGTTATTTTTGAAGCCAATTTAGATAATGAAATTTGCTTCTCTAACGTGAAACCTGTACTTGTCTTTTGGTACACACATACTAAATTTGCAGTCGAACTTTAGATAAACACACGGATTTAATCTTCAACTGAAAGGAGACGATTTCTGTCTTTGCTCTTTGCTCTAAATAATGTGGGTGAATGAGGGACTGTGCCTGCACGCCAGGAAGCACAGACAGGACTGATGGAGACCGTGCATGCGTCTGTACTCGAGTGAGTTACTTGATGATGCATGAATCCGTCACGTACAGTTCCTGTCCACTGGCCACTAAAGGATATTTCACACTGGCGCCGTATAGACGTCACTAAATATATTCCCTATGGTTGTTATACTTGATATAATAATGATACAACCAGTTGAAGACTTCATTATAATACCCAAGAATTTTCCAGGAATATGCTGAACGTGTATAATAAAATTACAAATATGAAATTAAACACAAAAATGACTTTAAAAAATGCATTTGCATATGATTAGGCTATTTATCACTATTTCTCTCGGAACCCCTAGCTGCCTCTCGCGGAACCCTAGGGTTCCAGGGAACCCCGGTTGAGAAATGCTGATCTGAACACACAAATAAACAGGAAGGGAATGGAGGGCATTTGAAGGTAGATGGTATTACAGGGCTCTCACTTAACTTTTTTTCCCTGTTGCCAGCCGGGCAACCTTGGCAGCTTTTTAGGTTGCCAAATGACAGTTTAGGTAGTTATTTAAGACTGCATGACGCGTGCGATAATGTGCTCGGATGAAATGTGTAGTTACCAGTCGGAATTATGCTCAATGAAGCATTCACATATTACTTCTGCTTCAAATAAAGTCACAAACTAAACATATTCACCAATCAAGACATGATATATACCACAATGACATGCAGCAAAATTATAATACAGTATCTCAACTCTTTTTACACATTGCAATTAATGCAATTTCTATTAGTTCTTTCCACTTCCAAACTAAAATGTGGTTGGATTATTCAGCGTATGATCAACCTGTGTCAATAAATCCTGGACCATGGTAATATATATGCTTAACCATGCACACTACAGATTGATGCAAGCATGTTTTATGTGAAGGACCGAAAATTACCATGACATGGCCATAGCATGGGTCGTTATTGCTATTGGTACAGAAACACTCTCGCTTCCCACATAATTTATCCACAACAAAATATACAGGTTGCAAGGAAATTTCTATAGTCATTTTATGATAATAGCTGCGACTATACCCATCTGACAGGTTAAACATTACACTAACTGACAAGAGAGCGCCAAATGACATAACTGCAGCAAATGTTCTTTTGGTAATATGTTTAAAGGTGTCAAAACGCCACATTACCGGACTTCAGATTAGATGTTCGTGTTGTGAACAGCAATGAAGATACCCAGTTTGTACACACCAGATTAAATGTTTTTAATTGATAAACACTGTTTCCATCATTCCCACTACAGAATTAACGTTAAAATTTCAACTGAAATATCATCTGACCAAATTTGTGATGTATATGATCGACTGTAGAAATGAAACCTGGATAAATCCAATGTATAGTTGTGAATGTTGCTCATTAAATAACTACAGTATTGATAATCCATATTAAGAGCAGTGATTTGCCGTTAAAATGAATTCTGTAATAACGTGTCAACGGTAGCAGTGACAATCGAACACCGCTGTTTTAATGTTTCACGTGTTCACAATTTAATTAATCCATCTTTATGGACTAAAACAAATAATAACATTGGGAATTAAAACACATTTGATTGCATTCCATTATCAAACATAGTCAATGTTCGCTCTGAAGACATTTCCAGCACAATAGGGTCAGGGAGGGGGGTGTATGTGAATCAGTGCGGGGTGGATAGATGGTTGGGGGGGGGGGGGGGGGGGTTAGAAGGCAATCGGTGCGGAATGAATGGATTAAGGCAGGTGAATTAGTACGTGTTGGTTGGAGTAGGTAAAATTGTGAGGGGAGAGCACGGGGGATGTCAGTGGTGTTTGATGGGGGGATCAGTACAGGATGGATGGGGGAAGACAAAAATGCTGGAGAAACTCAGCGGGTGAGGCAGCATCTATGGAGCGAAGGAAATAGGCAACGTTTCGGGACAAGACCCTTCTTCAGACTGTTCCCCCCATTCTTCTTGAATGGGAGGATCAGTACAGGATGGATGGGGGGGAGATCAGCGCAGGATGAATGGGGGGGGGGGATGAATTGGGGGACCAGTGTAGGATGGATGGGGGGGTGGCAGGAGAATCAATGTGAGGTGGATAGGGTGATCAGCGCAGGATGAATAGATGGGATGGGGGTAGATGGGGGGGGGGATGTCAGTGAGGACTGAATAGAGGCGGGAATGGGGATCAGTGCAGGATGGAGAGGAGGGTCCCAGGAGGGAGAGGAGGGAGAGGGAGGGGAGAGAGATAGAGAGTTGTTTTGAAAGCGCCGGGCGGGTGCGGGAGGAGGAGGCTGTGGAGCCGCTGTGCGGGGCCCATCATTCGCTCCGACCCTTCATCACCATGCACTTAGTATCTTTGCCCCGCAATACAGCCGTCGCCGACACGAAACGTCACGTTCCTTTTCTCCAGAGATGCTGCCTCACCCGCGGAGTTACTCCACTTTTTTGTGTCTATCTCCGGTACAAACCAGTATCTGCAGTGCAAAGCCGGGCAAAATGACTCGGCGTTTAGGTTGCCCGGCGGCACTTTGGGTGGTCATTGGCACCCTGCCCCTGTGCTTTACTAGAATTGAGCTGGGGCCAGCATCCTAGCAAATTAATTAGAACTGTGGATAATATTTCAAGTTAAATCAAGATCACGGAGACATGGCTCCAGGGTGACCAAGGCTGGGAGCTGAACATCCAGGGATATTCAATATTCAGGAGGGATAGAGAGAAAGGAAAAGGAGGTGGGGTAGCGTTGCTGGTTAGAGAGGAGATTAACGCAGTGGAAAGGAAGGACATTAGCTTGGAGGATGTGGAATCGGTATGGGTAGAGCTGCGAAACACTAAGGGGCAGAAAACGCTGGTGGGTGTTGTGTACAGGCCACCTAGCAGTAGTAGTGAAGTTGGGGATGGCATCAAACACGAAATTAGAAATGCGTGCAACAAAGGCAAAACAGTTATAATGGGTGACTTCAATCTACATATAGATTGGGTGAATCAAATTGGCAGGGGTGCTGAGGAAGAGGATTTCTTGGAATGTATGCGGGATAGTTATCTAAACCAACATGTCGAGGAACCAACGAGAGAGCAGGCTACTCTAGACTGGGTATTGAGTAATGAGGAAGGGTTAGTTAGCAGTTTTGTTGTGCGTGCCCCCTTGGGCAAGAGTGACCATAATATGGTTGAGTTCTTCATTAGGATGGAGAGTGACATTGTTAATTCAGAAACAACGGTTCTGAACTTAAAGAAAGGTAACTTTGAGGGTATGAGATGTGAATTGGCTAAGATTGACTGGCAATTAGTTCTAAAAGGGTTGACGGTGGATATGCAATGGAAGGCATTTAAAGACTGCATGGATGAACTACAAAAATTGTTCATCCCAGTTTGGCAAAAGAATAAATCAGGGAAGGTAGTGCATCCGTGGATAACAAGGGAAATCAGGGATAGTATCAAAGCAAAAGATGATGCGTACAAATTAGCCAGAAAAAGCAGCATACCAGAGGACTGGGAGAAATTCAGAGACCAGCAGAGGAGGACAAAGGGCTTAATTAAGAAAGGGAAAATAGATTATGAAAGGAAACTGGCAGGGAACATAAAAACTGATTGCAAAAGTTTTTATAGATATGTGAAGAGAAAGAGATTAGTTAAAACAAATGTAGGTCCCTTGCAGTCAGAAACAGGTGAATTGATCATGGGGAACAAGGATATGGCGGACCAATTGAATAACTACTTTGGTTTCGTCTTCACTAAGGAAGACATAAATAATCTGCCGGAAATAGCAGGGTGCCGCGGGTCAAAGGAGATGGAGGAACTGAGTGAAATCCAGGTTAGTCGGGAAGTGGTGTTGGGTAAATTGAATGGATTAAAGGCCGATAAATCACCAGGGCCAGATAGGCTGCATCCCAGAGTACTTAAGGAAGTAGCTCCAGAAATAGTGGATGCATTAGTGATAATTTTTCAAAACTCTTTAGATTCTGGAGTAGTTCCTGAGGATTGGAGGGTAGGAAACGCAACCCCACTTTTTAAGAAGGGAGGGAGAGAGAAAACGGGGAATTACAGACCAGTTAGTCTAACATCGGTAGTGGGGAAACTGCTAGAGTCAGTTATTAAAGATGAGATAGCAGCACATTTGGAAAGTGGTGAAATCATTGGACAAAGTCAGCATGGATTTACGAAAGGTAAATCGTGTCTGATGAATCTTATAGAATTTTTTGAGGATGTAACTAGTAGAGTGGATAGGGGAGAACCAGTGGATGTGTTGTATCTGGACTTTCAGAAGGCTTTCGACAAGGTACCACATAAGAGATTAGGATACAAACTTAAATCACACGGTATTGGGGGTTCAGTATTGATGTGGATAGAGAACTGGCTGGCAAACAGGAAGCAAAGAGTAGGAGTAAACGGGTCCTTTTCACAATGGCAGGCAGTGACTAGTGGGGTACCGCAAGGCTCAGTGCTGGGACCCCAGCTCTTTACAATTTATATTAATGATCTGGACGAGGGAATGGAAAGCAACATCTCCAAGTTTGCGGATGACACTAAGCTGGGGGGCAGTGTTAGCTGTGAGGAGGATGCTGGGAGACTGCAAGGTGACTTGGATAGGCTGGGTGAGTGGGCAAATGTTTGGCAGATGCAGTATAATGTGGATAAATGTGAGGTTATCCACTTTGGTGGCAAAAACGGGAAGGCAGACTATTATCTAAATGGTGGCCGATTAGGAAATGGGGAGATGCAGCGAGACCTGGGTGTCATGGTACACCAGTCATTGAAAGTAGGCATGCAGGTGCAGCAGGCAGTGAAGAAAGCGAATGGTATGTTGGCTTTCATAGCAAGAGGATTTGAGTATAGGAGCAGGGAGGTTCTACTGCAGTTGTACAGGGTCTTGGTGAGACCACACCTGGAGTATTGCGTACAGTTTTGGTCTCCAAATCTGAGGAAGGACATTATAGCCATAGAGGGAGTGCAGAGAAGGTTCACCAGACTGATTCCTGGGATGTCAGGACTTTCATATGAAGAAAGACTGGATAGACTTGGCTTATACTCGCTAGAATTTAGGAGATTGAGAGGGGATCTTATAGAAACGTACAAAATTCTTATGGGGTTGGACAGGCTAGATGCAGGAAGATTGTTCCCGATGTTGGGGAAGTCCAGGACAAGGGGTCACAGCTTAAGGATAAGGGGGAAATCCTTTAAGACCGAGATGAGGAAAAACTTTTTCACACAGAGAGTGGTGAATCTCTGGAACTCTCTGCCACAGAGGGTAGTTGAGGCCAGTTCATTGGCTATATTTAAGAGGGAGTTAGATGCGGCCCTTGTGGCTAAGGGGATCAGGGGGTATGGAGAGAAGGCAGGTACGGGATACTGAGTTGGATGATCAGCCATGATCATATTGAATGGCGGTGCAGGCTCGAAGGGCCGAATGGCCTACTCCTGCACCTATTTTCTATGTATCTATGTAAATATTATGGGATAGTCCTGGTGAGGGAAAATTTAGGATTTTAAAGAGAAAGGACAAGATGATAGTGTCAGGGAGTGGTTGATGACAACCAGGATTTGTCAGATGGGTCAGTGTATACCCCATATAGGTATAGCTCCAATTAAAAACAATATTTTACTAGCACATAGCATTTACCGCAAGATTGCTGAATTAAATTAATATAAATACATTTGCACAATCAAATAACCATACTGGAGATGGTAATGCAAAGTGACCAGGTTATTAATGAAATATTCCATAATTATTCAAATGTTGATGACAAATAGAACATTCTGTACCTTTTTATATCTCTAGTTTCTCTCTCCCCTGACTGTCAGTTTGAAGAAGGGTCTCGACCTGAAACATCACCTCGTCCTTTTCTCCAGAGATGTTGCCTGACCAGCAGAGTTACTCAGCATTTTGTTTCTATTTTCACTTGCACCATTTAATTCACTCCATGGATATCTTCAGGAGTGCTCGCAAGCCAGATTTTTGAATATCTTTGTCCATGCTTTTGTGCCTTACAGAGGATGAGGGAAAGATTGAGGCAAGAGAGGCATTTTGACAACTTCTAGACTTTTGTTGCAAAGAAGATCCTTTCTCAGAAGGGTTTCGGCCCGAAACGTTGCCTATTTCCTTCGCTCCATAGATGCTGCTGCACCCGCTGAGTTTCTCCAGCATTTTTGTGTACCTTCCTCTCACATTGCTGCTTTTCTCATATTTCCACTTGTTATTGGTTCCATGCAATGTACCACAAAGTCATACGTTAGTAGTTCAGGATTTGTGGTGCATGGTGTCATCCACCACCTTTTTCTGATATCAATGTGAGTGTTGCAAATTTGTGGATACTTGACCCTCCAAACATTGTGAAATAAGGGCAAAAAGTAGAGTCTTCATGGAACTGGAAACACCTTTTCAAATTCCTTTCACCTTCCTTACTCACTCACTTAATTGTGCATTTTTTTTCTCTGCTACTTGGTGTTTTTTCAGTTTAAGTAATTTAAAGGGTTGATGCTTTTATATGTTTAATGTTTGATCTATAAATGATTTAACTTCTCAGGTGTGTGGCTACAGAATAAGACTCCACTTTGACAAATACTCTGACTGCTATGACTTCTGGGTGAATGCAGACTCGCCAGATATTCACCCTGTGGGATGGTGCGAGAAAACTGGACATAAGCTTAATCCTCTCAGAGGTAGGTTTCAGGCATGCCTTGTGTGGATCATTTTCAAGTGTTTTTTTCTCTAATAAACAATGATCAAATATTACTGACAAACATGGGAAATTGCTGTCTTTAACCACTCAAAATATACTGCCAAATACCATTAAACAAACATTTGAATCATGTTCTCTTTTAACTTGGTTAATAGGATACTGAATGTCAACCAAGCAGAACGTGCCATAAAAATAGATGGTATACAATGCTAAAAAACAAAATCCTCATGAACCACAACTTTATATTTTTAATCGCTACCTTGTTTTGGACTTGAACAGTGAAAATTTCAAACTCAACAGAAACGACCACCTGGTTGATTACGTCTGTCCCATTGCAGCATTGATGTTGGTTTATTATTGTCACAAGTACTGCGACATACTGAAATGCTTTGTTTTGTGTGCTATCCATTCAAATCATACTCTACATGAGGCCAATCAAGCCATTCAGAAGTGCAGAGGAAATCAATATTTTTTTTACTCATAGGTTTAGTCAAAGTAGGTCGTAGTCGGTCCGCATGTTATTCGTAGGCAATACAATACCGTTTATTGTAATTTGAACCTCAAATGAAGTTCAAACAAAATTTGGTTTCTGCAGTCATACAAACAAGTAAAAAGAACCAAGACACAACACAATTTACACAAACATCCATCACAGTGAATCTCCTCCTCACTGTGATGGAAGGCAAAGTCTTATCCCTCCCCTGCACTCCACATTCTCCTCCCGATGTCAAAGTCAAAGCCCCCGGCGGGCGATGGTAAATATGTCCCGCGGCCATTAAAGCCGCGCCGGGCGATGCAAGGCCGCGCTCCGGGTCTTGATGATGGAGCCCCCGGTGGGCGCTAGCAAGTCCAGCAGCCATTTAAAGCCGCGCCGGGCGATGTAAGACCCCGCTCCAGGTCATCTTCAACCCCGCAACTCGGGCGGGAGAAGTCGCCGTTGCGGGAGCCCCGAAAAGCGGTGTTCCACCAGGGACCCGCGATCTCCTGATGTCACCGTCCACCAGGCTGGCGGCTGGAGCCTCCGAATCTCCGGGGTCGGGCCGCAGCAGCACGCCACCACAGCTCCTCCCGTTCCGAACTTGGCCAGCTCCACGATGGTGAGTAAGTCCGCTGGCTCCGCGACTGGAGCCCCAGGTCGTTCCGGTTGGAGGCCGCTCCACGGTGCTAGGCCCCAACGACAACGGAGACCCGACTGAGAAAGGTCTGGTCTCCCATGCAGGGAAAATATTTTAAAAGGTTCCCCCACCCTACCCGCCCCCCCCACCCCCCGCCCCCCACACATACCCAGTTAAAAAAACACTATAAACAAAACTCAAACGAAACAAAAAAAATCGAGGGTGGTCGAAGGAAGTCGTAGATAGTCTTCAACATAGTCGAAGGAGATCGAAGGAGGTCATCTTCACTCTCCACCATTCGGTGTCCAATTTTCCCGAAGCTAATCGAAGCTAGTCTTCTACATAGTCGAAGGATGTCTTCAACATGACACTTTTTCAAACTCTCCTAAATTTTTCCAAACTCGCCTGTTAGATCGTCGGAGTGGGACAGGCCCTTTAGACTTACAGGGAAAGTAATTCATTCAGTAAACCAAAGACCAGGCCATCGGGGGTTTTCAAATACAACATTATCCAAACATATAAAGACTGTTTTAGGTATTCACTGTACCCAAAGACAATTCGCGAATGAAATCATCTCCACCATGACATTCGCACTGCACCCGATGTCAAGACCTTCAAGACCATGCTGGAAATAATCGATATTAAGACGCTGTCTTCTACGGCCCACTTTAATATTTAATTGCGACTTTGCACATGACCCTCCTAACGTATGCGACAACCAGTGATGGTGATCGTACGTCAAGATAGAGATACAGAAATAAAGTCCAAGGGCCATAATGGGATAGGTTGGAAAATTGGGACTACAATCCTAATTTATGGGAGGAAGATTCAGAGTCTTATAACATTTGAAGCTGTTCCTAAATTTGATGGTATGTAGTTTAAAACTTTTATTTATTTTGCCTGGCGGGAGAGGGGAGATCAAGGAATGACGAGTGAAAATAGTCTTTGATCATATTGGCTGCTTTCCTTAAGCAGCATGAACTGCAAATGGTTGGTGATATTTACACCAAGAAAACCAATGCTGTAAAGGCAATGTTTTAAGCTATTTGTGCATCCATTCAGCAGGTAGATTATCCAAAGCAACGGAAAGCATAAAGTGTCTTTAAAGAACATGTACTGATTGACTCACTCCTGCCCTGTAATGAAAGGGAAATCTGTACCTGAAAGTATTTTAAAAATTCCGCGTTGGAAATCTGAAATAAAATCAGAAACTCAATAGATCAGGCAACACCTGTGAGAAGATAAAGTTCATATTCTTGGTCATTTTGGAGAGCAAGTACAGTTGAATTTCCACTTTGTGCATTTAACATTCAACCCTCCTCCAGCTGTACTGGAATGTTAAAATTATCGACAGTTATAAAGATATTCAGATATTATGAGCATTTTTAGTTCAGTAATTGGAAACAAATAGAACTCACTTGTGTTATTGTGAAAATCACATTTCTTTTCATTTTTTGTGATCATGAAATGAGTCATGGGCCTGTCCCACTTAGGCGACATTTTAGGCGACTGCAGGAGACTATGCAGTCGCCACATGGTCGCCACATGTCGCGGGTGGTTGCCGGGGAGTCTCCTTCCCGGTCGTGAGGAGTTCACGCATTCTGGGAACTAGTCGCAGCCTCATTATGGTCGCCTTGAATTTTTCAACATGTTGAAAAATTTGTGGCGACTAGAATGAAGCCGCCAAGGAGAGTAGTGAGAATTCGCGAGCCGTAGGTGGGTCGCCAGGTGGTCCTAATGGGTTGCCAGGAGTTCGAAGGTTCTCGGCGATTCTCGTAGGTTGGAGCCGGTGCTGACCGGTGAATTTCATTGGCTCATTGGGAAAAAAAAGGTAAGCAGTAGTTTTCAGAACCAAGGTTAACTGACCGGTAATGTTAAATGTCTGCCGAACTTCACAGCCGTGTATCTCTGGTTTCTTAAAAGTTGTCTGCACTCCTTCTACCCCCCTCCCCTCTCCCCCCCTCTTTTAAAGGACTAAGCGTACACTGTGCTTTAGCCATCTTTTTACAGCGTCAACCTTCCTGTTCATCGCAATGTGTGTCTGTATCACCTTGGCTTTGCACCGTGTGAATTTTTTAGACAGGGCAAGCGGGGGGAGCGCTGTGTAAAAAATTCACACGGGCTGGTGAAGGAAGCGATGTGTGTGTGTGCCTGTGTGTGTGTGTCTGTGTGTGTCTGTCTGTCTGTCTGTCTGTCTGCATCCCTCACTCCCTCCCTGTTCCCTGTTTTTAAGGCGACTGCCGGCCACTTAACAGTGGCCGGCAGTCCACTGAAAAAACGCATAAGTGGGACAGGCCCATAAGTATTTTAACTGCACCTGCTTTGAAAATGAAGTGTAATTGGGAAGTGAAAAACATTTCTATCTTGGATCAGTTTTCTTTTTATGAACTTGTTAATGTTTTGGAAGTGAATTAAATCTGTTTATTGCATGTTAAAATTGTATGTGAAATCTGAAAAAATCAAATGCTGAAATTGGCATGTCTCCATTCAAGGATTGATAATTAGTTGTCTGCAGATATACTTAGAATAGCTTAATAAATATTCCTAGTACCAAGAAACAAAAGGAATCACTTCAATGACATTCGGATGAAGAGTAGGAAACAGAGAATAGGCTTTAAATAGTAAAACACACAGTGCTGGAGGAATTCAGCAATAAGGCAGTAACTGTGTAGGGGATGGATAGAAGATGTTTCTGATCGGGACCCTTCACACTCATGGAGTGGGGGAGGGGAGGCTAGAAAAGAGAGGCGAGGGTGGGGTAAAGCTTGGTAAGTGATTGGTGGATAAGGTGAGGGGGTTGGTGATAGATGGATGGAGATGATGAGAAAGGTGAAAAGAAGATAAGAGTGACAGGTAAGGAAAGAATTGGAGTGAATTGTGAAGGCAAAGGGAGGGATATGGATGGAAGAAGACGGGAGGGGATGCAAGGAAATATGGGAAGGGAGAGGAGATGGAAAAGAACAAGGTGACAAGCGATGGAGAGATGGGTGTGCACTGACATGGGGTTGGGTTGGAGGGGGAAAGAGGAGGTTGGAGGGGTGGGTATTACCATAAATAGGATAATTCAGTGTTCAAATCATTGGGTTGTAGGCCACCCAAGTGGAATACATGGTGATGTTCTTCCTGTTCATTTATCTCCTTGTTAGTGGAAAAACAACAACAATATTTTCAATAAATTTGTACAAAAAGCATGCAGCTGATTTCATATTTTAATTGTTTAAGAAAGAAGTGCAGATGCTGGAAAAATTGAAGGTAGACAAAAAAGCTGGAGAAACTCAGCGGGTGGGGCAGCATCTATGGAGCGAAGGAATAGATGACATTTCGGGTCGAGACCCTTCTTCAGACTCCCTGTTGCTGATCAGGACCTTTCTTCACACTCATGGAGTGGGCTAGAAAAGAGAGGCGAGGGTGGGGTAAAGTTTGGTAAGTGATTGGTGGATAAGGTGAAGGGGTTGGTGATAGATGGATCTCGACCCGAAACATCACCTATTCCTTCGCTCCATAGATGCTGCATCACCCGCTGCGTTTCTCCAGCTTTTTTGTCTACCTAATATTTGAATTGGATGTCAGGGCATTGACTGCAGAGATGCTACTGACCTGCTGAGTTATTCCAGCACTTTGTCTTTTTTTTGTAAATTAGCATCTACAGTTCCTTGTTTCTACATTCAATACAGGAGTTGGACATTGTGTTGGAACTGTACAAGTCATTGGTGACCGTACACCTGGGGTATTGTGTACAGTTCTGGTTGCCCAGTAATAGGAAGGATAATATTAAGCTGATAAGGGTGCATTAAAATTCACAAGGATGTAACTGGGACAAGAGGGTTTTAGGAACAAAGAGAATCTGGATAGGTTTGGAGTTTAACCCCCGGAGCATAGTAAGTTGAGGGGGTCCTTGTAACCGTGTGTAAAATCATGAGGCATAAGTTGGGTGCTCATAATCTTTTTCCCAGGGTAGAGACATCAAAAAGTAAAGGACATAAGTTTTGTGAGAGAGGAAAGATTTAAAAGGGACTTGAGGGGCATGTTGTTCACACTGGTGGTGGTGGGCATATGGAATCAGCTACAGAGGAAGCTGTGGAGGTTGATACAATTACAACGTTTAAAAAAACCCATTAGAAAAGGTTTAGAGAGATATGAGCCAAACGTAGGCAGATAAGACTAGCTCGGTTGGCATGTATTGGTTGGGTCTGTTTCAGTGCTATCTAACTGTGACTCTAGTATTTGCAATAAAATTGCAATAACATAACTTCATTTGTAGATTTATTATCTTGGAAATGCAGGTTAAATACTGTAGACTATTTTATGCGAATGCTTATTTTGAATAATAAATACATGCACATTAACGTGCAATTTGTACTGACTAATAATTGTTGGATGAGCATTTTTAGGATAACATCTATATTCAATGCTTATTATATGACCAATTGTGGAAATATTGATGGATATTTCTGTCAATTTTCGCAAGAATCAACAGTTCAAAAACGTATGCACATTCATGTTGGGTCAGGCTCCTCGAGTGCCAATTACTGGTTATTTTCAATGAACTCATGGCCCACAATGTGAGCCATTTACTTGCTTATTATCCTTGCCAAACTGACAATGGGGTTCAGCAAGCAGCTTGTCAGGTGAATCAAATGTGATTCAGATCTCATTATTTGAAGATATGTGTCACCTTCACATTGAGTTTTTATTTATTTTTCTGTTAAAAATGATCAGTGTATGTATTTTTAAACTTGAGTTAAAAAAATAAATTGTAATCGTATTGCATTGAATAGAATTTCTGCATTGTGGTAAATATAATTTTTTCTTCAGATCTCCTTTACATTCCGAAGAATGACCTGGAGTTTCTTGGTCTCATTCATATGCCACTTAATTATGATCAGATCACTTTTAAATAAATCTTTACAAACAGCATTTTGCTGATACCCAAGTGTTTGAAGTGTCTATTTGCAATATCTATTTGAAATTGAGTTTTGACAACAAACTGGCATCAGATCAAGCTTTAACATTATTTCCCCAATAACTGGTAATTATCAGCAATGGAACTGAACATAAATGAGTTTAGGTAGACAAAATTGCTGGAGAAACTCAGCGGGTGAGGCAGCATCTATGGAGCGAAGGAAATAGGCAATGTTTCAGGTCGAAACCCTTCTTCAGACTAAGTTTAGTTTAGTTGAGAGATATTGTGAGGCAATAGGCCCACCTCCCCATCGAGTCCCCGTTGACCAGTGATCACCCGTACACTAGTTCTATCTGAAACACTAGGGACAATTTACAGAAGTCAATTAACCTGCACGTCTTTGGAGTGCGGGAGGAAACCAGAGCACCCGGAGAAAATCCATGCGGGGAGAACGTACGAACTCTGTACAGATAGCACCTGTAGTCAGGATCGAACCCAGGTCTCTGGTGCTGTAAGGCAGCTACTCGACTGCTGTGCCACTGTGCCATTCTCTCTTTACACTTCATGAATAACATAAAACTTTATATCTACTCGCTCCCATGTAGGTCCAGTGAAAGCCTGAGTACTGTTTATAAAATAGCATGGAGCCAGGATTATTCAAATCAATAGTAAGACTGCAAAAATGTTAGAACTAATAGTGTTTCACAAGGACAAGAGGCAGCTGGTAATGGTATGAACATTCAGTGACTAGATATTGGATACAAAACAAACCTCATTCTTCTTCAATCTCCAGATAATATTTACCTTCAGGGGGAAAAATCGGAAAATTCCGCATTTGTACGTGCAGTTCCATTCAGACACTAGAGCCATATAATATATTTGTTATCAGTTCATGTGCCGAGCGATATGTATTTATAAGTTGTATAGGGCTCTGGTGAGACCACATCTGGAGTATTGTGTGCAGTTTTGGTCTCCTAATTTGAGGAAGGACATCCTTGTGATTAAGGCAGTGCATCGTAGGTTCGTGAGATTGATCCCTGGGATGGCGGGACTGTCATATGAGGAAAGATTGAAAAGACTAGGCTTGTATTCACTGGAGTTTAGAAGGATGAGGGGGAATCTTATAGAAACATATAAAATTATAAAAGGACTGGACAAGCTAGATGCAGGAAAAATGTTCCCAATGTTGGGCGAGACCAGAACCAGGGGTCACAGTCTTAGAATAAAGGGGAGGCCATTTAAGACAGAGGTGAGAAAAAACGTTTTCACCCAGAGAGTTGTGAATTTGTGGAATTCCTTGCTACAGAGGGCAGTGGAGGCCAAGTCACTGGATGGATTTAAGAGAGAGTTAGATAGAGCTCTAGGGGCTAGTGGAATCAAGGGATATGGGGAGAAGGCAGGCACGGGTTATTGATTGGGGACGATCAGCCATGATCACAATGAATGGCGGTGCTGGCTCGAAGGGCCGAATGGCCTCCTCTTGCACCTATTTTCTATGTTTCTATGTAAGTTGAAACTCTCCACTCTTTTATTCTTTGCCTGGATATTCCTGTGTTCGAGCATTTTTTGAACATGTGAAGATCCATATTAATTAACTAATTTTAACTGAGATCTGAAGGTGACAATCTGCAGCTAATTAATCTTCTAGCGCAACTTCTGCGATCTCCGTTGGCAGTGGGTTTCTGGATTGTGGATAGTTGTCAAAAACTTTGCATGACCCGAGGAATATGATTGGGGTCGGTTTTCTGTGGTCTGGCCCCAGTTGGGGTCCTAAGAGTGCTGGATCAGAGATTTTCAAACAATTAACAAGTGCGTTATTTTGCAAACTACAATAATCTACATGTAATAATCTGTTTTATGGCATGCTAATAGATTTTATATTCTATAAATCTTTATGCAGACATGCCTGTTATAGTGATTGGAGCCCATAAGGTCAGAACAGATTAAATTGATGGACTAAGAAAGATTTATAGTGTAGTTCGCAAGGCATAATGGAGTGAAACCCAGAATTTTTCAGAAGACTTGCTGAATTCTTTAATCATCCTGTAAATGTTTTTTCTGTGCCATGTGCTCCTTTTAATGAACAAATAAGGATCTGTTAATGGCTTGTGCACATATGTGTTTATACAAAGCTGAGTGTTAATTTTATTTGCTCCAGGCTACAGAGAAGATGAGTTTAACTGGCATTCATACTTAAAGATGTGCAAGGCTCAAGCGGTGCCAAAGTCTCTATTTGAAAACCAAAACACGGTAAGAAGCAGCAGGTTTTCAAACATAGTGAATGGAAAAATGATGGCATGTCAACAACTGCCATACTATAAATCGTTTTTGTGAATTACACTGCCACCTCTAAGTGGAATGATATTTCTTGCAAATCGAAAATTGAATTGAAGCTGTTTGGGGCACTGTGTTGGTGGGTCCACACAGCGGCTTCCCCGACTCCACTCAGCGGCTTCCCCGGCTCCACACAGCGGCTTCCCCGACTCCACTCAGCGGCTTCCCCGACTCCACTCAGCGGCTTCCCCGACTCCACTCAGCGGCTTCCCCGACTCCACTCTTGCGGTCTCAATCAGCACGGATTGTGGACTCAATCAGCGCGGCTCACGGACTCGTCCCCGCCTCCGGGGCTTTATTCTCCTCGCCCTGGTGATTGACAGCGGGTGCCGGAAGGGGCGTACCTTCATGGTGAATGACAAGTGAGAAGACCAATCTGCTGATCTCAAGATTTTTTAAACCTTCATAACTTTTGTAATATTCCACCGATCGGAACGATATTGTGCGCTTGGAGCAGAGGAGAACGGTGAGTAAAGTGACGAAAAAATACTAGCGTGCCGTTTTTGCCAAACTTAAAAACAACGCAAACCGGAAGAGGACAAGATGAGAGTTTTAAGATATACTAGACCAAGTGCAGACCCTTTGTGTCTGTTCCCGCAACGCGCGGTTGTGAGGGGAGGGGGCGGCCTGGGGCATCACACACACACTAACCAACCTTTCACACACACACACACTAACCACCCCTCACACACACACTAACCACCCCATTGATATTATATTAATAAGGGAGGGAGGAGAGGGGTAGGGTCGCCCAGCAGCCGTCGGCCTCAGAGTGAGCCTCAGCTCCATGGCCTCGCATCCTCAGCGCTTCAGACCCCGAGTACGGGGAGGGGGGGGGTGGAGTGGGCGGGCGTGATCCCGAGTGAGCCTGCTGGCCGCCAGCGAGGATGGCGAAAAGCAGCGGGGGAACAGCCGATCTGTGGCTTCCGCCAGCGTGACAGAGCCGGGGTGGGGGGGGGGGGAGAGTGGAGGAAACTTTTATTGCTGTTTACCAACATGAGAACCAAAGTTGTGCCAATGAAAGTCAAATAAGCCATTATGAGACTTGAGAAACAAGAATAAAACTGTTAGACATCAGCCAAACCTTAGGCTTACCAAAATCAACTGTTTGGAACATCATTAAGAAGAAAGAGAGCACTGGTGAGCTTACTAATCGCAAAGGGACTGGCAGGCCAAGGAAGACCTCCACAGCTGATAACAGAAGAATTCTCTCTATAATAAAGAAAACCCCCAAACACCTGTCCGACAGATCAGAAACACTCTTCAGGAGTCAGGTGTGGATTTCTCAATTACAACTCTCCGCAGAAGACTTCATGAACAGAAATACAGAAGCTTCACTGCAAGATGCAAACCATTGGTTAGCCGCAAAAATAGGATGGCCGGGTTACAGTTTGCCAAGAAGTACTTAAAAGAGCAACCACAGTTCTGGAAAAAGGTTTTGTGGACAGATGAGACAAAGATTAACATATCACAGTGAAGGCAAAAGCAAAGTATGGAGGAGAGAAGGAACTGCCCAAGATCCAAAGCATACCATCTCATCTGTGAAACACGGTGATCGGGGTGTTATGGCCTGAGCATGTATGGCTGCTGAAGGTACTGGCTCACTTATCTTCATTGATGATACAACTGCTGATGGTAGTAGCATAATGAATTCTGAAGTGTATAGACACATCCTATCTGCTCAAGTTCAAACAAATGCCTCAAAACACATTGGCCAGCAGTTCATTCTACAGCAAAACAATGATCCCAAACATACTGCTAAAGCAACAAAGGAGATTTTCAAAACTAAAAAATGGTCAATTCTTGAGTGGCCGTCAATCACCCTTTCTGAACCCTATTGAGCATGCCTTTTATATGCTGAAGAGAAAACTGTAGGGGACTAGCCCCCAAAACAATGTGTCTCTGGTATTAAAATGTAAAATGCTTTTACTCATTTCCTTCCTACCTCAACGTCTTATTTAAATAAAAATAATGTGTTTAGTTTTAAAGGAAACCAATGTCTATTTACTTGTTCCTAGTTTTATATTTGATTAGAGCACTAAAATACAGTTTGGCTGATAGTAATATGATTCTAGAATAGACCATTGATCAAAAAACAGTCAGGTTTCATGATCTATGACCTCACTAAGCTATTACAGAGTTTAGTTTAGAAATACAGCACGAAAACAGACCCTTTGGCTCACAGTCAGCGCCGACCAGCGATTCCCGCACCCCAACACTATCCTACACACTAGGGGCAATATACAATTATACCAAAGCCAATTAGCTTACAAACCTCCACATCTTTGGAGTGTGGGAGGAAACCGGAGATCCCATAGAAAACTCATGCAGGCCACGGGGAGAACGAACAAACTCCGTACAGATAAGCACCCGTAGTTAGGATCGAACCCGGGTCTCTGACATTGTTAGGCAGCATCTCTCCCGCTGTGCCACCATGCTCCCCCTGCACCACCACTGAGTGGAACATTTGCAGAAACCAAGAACATCTATGATGGTATTTCTGCTGTTGCAGAATAAATATGTTTCATCATTGTACTTCAAGCAAATATCTTTTTTAATCTCTTTGTTTTAGACAATTACCCCTTTGGGCTTTCGATTGGGTATGAAACTGGAAGCTGTTGATAAAAAGAATCCAGAATTTATTTGTGTGGCAACAGTATCCGACATGGTTGATAACCGGTTCCTGGTGCATTTTGACAACTGGGATGAAAGTTATGACTACTGGTGAGAAGATTATACCGTTGTACCTTTGTATGGATGCTTTGTGAATGTTTTGACCACAAGAGGGCAATAGTACTCCAGTTTTATACAGCTGTACAATTATTCAAGGATCAAAGAACAGGTATATTGTTTGTTCATAGCTGATCAGTTCAGAACATTTTCTTTAATAAATAATGTAGATTTCTCGACTCTCATTTGACTCATGAAAGACGAAGATAATTTTGTGGACCATTCCAATATTTGAAAATTTGAAGTAAAGGCAGAAAATGTTGACATCACTTGTCAGGCAGCATCTGTAGAAAGAGAAAAAGTTAATACTTTACGCTGTGAAATGTTAACTGGTTCCCTCTTTGCAAGTGCTGCCCTATTTTAGCATATAAATGTATAGTTTGCCTTTTTAGTTGGCTGTGATACAGCCTACACATGTGAAATTAAACTTTTCTCAATTATCTTATGATGATGATGATGCTGTAGGATTTCAAACAATAATATTGTCTCTTCACCTGGGTGAACTGTTTATTCTACAGGTGCGATGCCACAAGTCCTTACATTCACCCAGTTGGATGGTGCCAGCAGCATGGGAAAATCCTCACAACCCCTCCAGGTGAATGTCTTCAAAATCTAGATTATTCAGAAAAATTATGTGGAATAGATTTTATGACCTAGTTGTCTTGTTAAGGAGCACACCCAGCAGGTCAAACCATTATGAATTCCCATCCGTAAATTCTAATGAATGGAAAATCTTCCTGAATTTACTGATCTATGACCAAGTTGTGTGAACAAATCTCTCACCCAGAGCAGTGTATTAAAAAAAATCAATGGAGAGAGGTAATCTCAAATTCCCCAATGAAAATTCACAAAGCATCTGAAAATATCTGTGTGTGTATTTTGATTTTAAAAATAATTTCATTTAAAAAAAAAAGACTGTCAATGCTTAAATACTATAATATAATATCAACATTTGGTAAATGTTTTATTTAAGCTGCTTTAAATTATTGCATTTAACCTTAAGTAAAAATGATAACAGACATTTCGTGGTTATATTTTAGCATTTAAAAACCGCTACATTTGTGATCTGGGCTTAAAAATACAAAACAATTGTACTTACAGTGGCTTGCAAAAGTTTTCATACCCTTTGAACTTTTCCACATTTTTGTCACGTTACAACCACAAACGTAAATGTATTTTATTAGGATTTTATGTGATAGACCAGTGGTGCATAATTGTGAAGTGGAAGGAAAATGATACATGGTTTTCAAATTTTTTTACAAATAAAAAACTGAAAAGCGTCGCGTGCAAAGTTATTCAGCCCCCCTGAGTCAATACTTTGTAGAACCACCTTTCGCTGCAATTATAGCTGCAAGTCTTTTGGGGTATGTCTTTACCAGCTTTGCACATCTAGAGACTGAAATTTTTGCCCATTCTTCTTTGCAAAATAGCTCAAGCTCGGTCAGATTGGATGGAGAGCGTCTGTGAACAGCAATTTTCAAGCCTTGCCAGAGATTCTCAATTGGATTTAGGTCTGGACTTTGACTGGGCCATTCTAACACATGAATATGCTTTGATCTAAACCATTCCATTGTAGCTCTGGCTGTATGTTTAGGGTCGTTGTCCTGCTGGAAGGTGAACCTCCGCCCCAGTCTCAAGTCTTTTGCAGACTCTAACAGGTTTTCTTCCAAGATTGCCCTGTATTTGGCTCCATCCATCTTCCCATCAACTCTGACCAGCTTCCCTGTCCCTGCTGAAGAAAAGCATCCCCACAGCATGATGCTGCCACCACCATGTTTCACAGTGGGGATGGTGTGTTCAGGGTGATGTGCAGTGTTAGGTTTCCGCCACACATAGCGTTTTGCATTTAGGCCAAAAACGTCAATTTTGGTCTCATCTGACCAGAGCACCTTCCTCCACATGTTTGCTGTGTCCCCCACATGGCTTGTGGCAAACTGCAAACGGGACTTCTTATGGCTTTTTTTCAACAATGGCTTTCTTCTTGCCACTCTTCCATAAAGGCAAGATTTGTGGAGTGCACGACTAATAGTTGTCCTGTGGACAGATTCTCCCACCTGACCGGTGGATCTCTGCAGCTCCTCCATGGGCCTCTTGGCTGCTTCTCTGATCAATGCCCTCCTTGCCCGGCCTGTCAGTTTAGGTGGACGGCCATGTCTTGGTAGGTTTGCAGTTATGCCATATTTCCATTTTCGGATGATGGATTGAACAGTGCTCCGTGAGATGTTCAAAGCTTGGGATATTTGTTTATAACCTAACCCTGCTTTAAACTTCTCCACAACTTTATCCCGGACCTGACTGGTGTGTTCCTTGGGCTTCATGATGCTGTTTGTTCACTAATGTTCCCTAACAAACCTCTGAGGCCTTCACAGAACAGCTGTATTTATACTGAGATTAGATTACATACAAGTGGACTCTATTTACTAATTAGGTGACTTCTGAAGGCAATTGTTTGCGCTGGATTTTATTTAGGGGTATCAGAGTAAAGGGGGCTGAATACTTTTGCACGCGACACTTTTCAGTTTTTTATTTGTAAAAAAATTTGAAAACCATGTATCATTTTCCTTCCACTTCACAATTATGCGCCACTTTGTGTTGGTCTATCACATAAAATCCTAATAAAATACATTTATGTTTGTGGTTGTAACGTGACAAAATGTGGAAAAGTTCAAGGGGTATGAATACTTTTGCAAGCCACTGTAGCTGCTGGTTTCCTTGTCTCAATTTTTTCCATTCACATTATAGATTCACAATATGCATATGGAAGTGTAAAATTGATGAGCTGGTGAAAATAATTAATATAAAATTGATTTCTGATAAGTTCAGACATTGTAGTTTTTCTTTAAAAGATTAGACTTATTCTAGCACAGAATAAGTTATCTCAAGTATTTTAATAGAATAATACACATGTCAGTTGTATTGACAGCGAACAAGCTGAGAACTCAAACTGCTTGCTTATCCCAATATTCTGATTCTTAATTGAAGAACTGGGAAAATTTAAAGAAATTATTTTGGTTTGCTCATGACATGTTTATTTAATTTATTTAGATTATCATGACCCAAAACATTTTTCATGGGAGAAATACTTAGAAGAAACAAACTCTCTACCTGCACCTGCACGGGCTTTTAAATCTGTAAGTAATGCCAGAATAAATTAGTCATGATCAGTGTTCAATTTAATATAGTAAGATTGAATTATGACAAATGAAATCTCTGTTGGCCACTCTGTACATTTTAATCATGCATAAATCAATGCCAAATTTAATTCTGTAGTGTTCATCAAATTTTAGTTTTTCGCCCATTGTCTGAAACCCATTCCTGTGGCATATATAAGTATGAAAACCTTGTTAACCTGAATTAAAATCAATCTTGTATAATGCTAATTTGTAGCATTTTGTTGATTCATACAATGAAATATGGTGACCTAGAAAGGCGTTGGTGCCAGGAAAGATGTTAAATGAATGATGCATGATGGGTTTTGTATTTAATATTTTGTTGCACACAAAGCTCAAGGTAATGCAAGGCTTGTTGCATTGTGTCCATGTTTAACAGGCTCAAATGATTTTCTTCTGTTTTCACTTCAGAGCAAGGAAAGAGAAACTTCACCTAGGTCTTGGGTTGGGTTGCTGCAGACTTGCAGTCAGGTCATCAGTCATTGAGAGAAAGGAGGATGGAAGATTGGACATCAAAGACAGAAAGCAATGGAGGCCAATTCACAGGATGTTTTCAACAGAGAATTAGATTTAGCTCATAGGGCTAACAGGATCAAGGGATATGGGGGGGGAAGCAAGAATGGGGTACTGATTTTAGATGATCAGCCATGATCATATTGAATGGCGGTGCTGGCTCGAAGGGCCGAATGGCCTACATTTCACCTATTTTTATATGTTTCTGTAAGATGAATCACTGCGAGGGAGAGATTTGAGTTTGGAGCGTGTGGGGAAAGGTCAAGGTTGAGATGTGAAGATGAGAGGAAGTGCTCTGTTTGGAGAAGAGATTTTGCAATAAAGGATTTGTTAACTTGAAGGGCATTTTAACTTGAAGGGCACCTTTGTGCAGCAGATAATGTGTGCCATTTCCCACAAGATTAGAACCTATCCAGTCATTTCACCTTTAAATCTCACCATGTCAACCTTGCATTTGTTAGTGCAGTCCTGCCTCTGCATGAGTGGTCTGTGCCAGTTAATTTCATGGAAATTATGTACTAAGAAGCATTGTGTGCTATTGATGCCACTGCATTTGTTTGTTGAAAGGCTCGGGTGCATAGGGAACCAGGAAACAATTAATGAATTCTGAGATTAATGTAATGAGTTCCTGATCTAATTCATTGATTGAATTCAAGTAACACTTAAAAATAGCACCTTTCAATAAATGTTATTTTGAATGCAGCTGTAAATTCTGCTCAGTTTTAAATCACTTCTTCAAATTTTAAGTTTGAGGTTAAAACTGGAATTCATATAGTGTGATTTGGGCATCAGATTTTGTGAAGGTTGCCGATGGAAAGCAAATCTAAATAAGTCTTTGTTTCTTTATTTTGTTTCAGCGGCCCGCACATGGATTTCTCCCAAACATGAAATTTGAGGTGGTTGACAAACGGAATCCAATGCTTATCAGAGTAGCATCAGTCATAGACACAGATGATCACCGAGTAATGGTGGGTTGTTGCAGAAGACATTTGTTCTAATTTAATTATGGTTGAAATATACAGTTGTTTCAATCATTCTTCTAATTGCACAATTTTTAAAAGATGGTTCTGTTGATCCAATGGATAATTCAAGCAGTTGGCATTTATAACTCAAGTAAGGTATTATTTTCTGTTAAGTATACTGAACACATCTAAAGCATAATTGATTTCCCTTTGAATTAGTGTTTTCCCATTGTTCTCACAGTGTATATTTGGATTTTAGAAACAGCACATGTCAGGAAAGGTATAAGTTTAAGTAGCAAACATAATGGATAATGTATCTCTACATAGCCCTTAGTGCAATTTTTTATTAATGTCCTATTAGAAATCTTATGTTAATTACATTGATCATCCACATATAGTTTTGTCAAACATTGATCAGTTTTTGCTCGATGTCGGTTCATTTTATGTTTCAAACTTAAGTCTCTGGTAATTGGTACCATTAATGTGCAATGTTGTTGCTGTTAAACACTTGGTGTTTCCAATCATTTATAGTTAAAACATATTTTGGACATTTAAGAAATTTTATAAATGTTCCGTCCAATTTAGCATCATAAAATATATCCATTCAATCACCATTTACATACCTGCCAACTAGTCCGATTTTATCGTATTTGTTCCGATTTTTAAGTTAAAGTGAGAAAAATTGGAACAGTACGATTTTAAAATGAGGTAAAAAAAACAGCCAATCAACCGCTGACTCTAAGGGGGTTGCGTCCAATCACCGACCAGCTTCTCTTAAAATTCCCGTCCAATCAGCCGCTGCCTTCAAGGGCATTGTGTCCAATCACATAATGGCTGGTCACTCGGTGGCCAATCAGTCTCTGTCTCCGAGGGGCATTGCGGCCAATCACTGACCAGCTTCCCTTACTGAAGCAGAAGATGGCTGCAGCCAAAATCACTTTTTCTCTGCTGTTTGCACACAGTGCTGGGCAAAGAGACATTTCAGGTAACATTCTTTGTAAAGATTTTTTTAGCTGTATGAAGTCATTTATTTCATGAAATATTTATCTTTTAGGGGTTATGCCGAGGTGAGAGAGAAATGAGAGAGAGATCGTGAGAGAGAGAGGGAGGGAGGGAGCAGGAGGGAGCGAGGGGGAGGTGAGGTGAGGGGAGAGGGAGAGAAAGAGAGAGAGAGAGAAAGAATGAAATATATAGAGATTCCAGCCTCTTATCATTTCCTCAGGCAATGGGGAAATGTTGCTACCAAATGACTTTCAATGATAAACTTCTGGACAAATGCAAGAAAGCAGCTATGACATATAATACACAATAAACTGTATTACAAATACACAATAAACAAGTTATGCATTCTTGTACTCTTACATGGGTATGACTGCACATCAAAAATAAAAAAACATTTTAGCAAAATGGTACCGCGTAAAAATACTGATTTCCTCAGCAAAATACTGATTTTCAGGTACCAGAATACTGAAATGCTCTGAGAAAACTTGGCAGCTCTGAATATATCGCAATATCGGCAAACTACTAAAAAAAACTTAAAATCCAGGAGCTAAGGCAGGTCCCTGGACCCCACCCGTAATGGGCGATCGCCTTCGGCGCTCGCACTCCGTCAACCCGTGCACTCAGAGTAAGATTTTTCATTTTCAATTGTTGGCAGGTATGCATTTTTGTGTCATCAATACAATTTCTATTTTCAGGTTTTTAAAAGAAAGAGGGGTTGGATTTAGAATATGTACTCTTTCGCCCTACCCCCTCCAACAGACAAAAGATGAACTTTTAACTGATCAAGCTTTCTAAGCATGTGCATTGTGCACTTTTTCAAGGGTCCAATAATAGCCTTAAGCTATTGAAATGATGGAATGCTGTTCACTCAAGCTGTGGTTTAGATGTATGCCTATTTCCCATAACTATGGGGGTGATAGGTGCAGAAGTTACGGTTATACTACAGAATACTTTTACCCTAATTAATATTTCAAACAAGTGAGGCGAGGGCATTGGTGATGGGAGTGCGAAAGACATGTGTACATTCAGGTTAGCCAGGCCGTTGGCAAGGTACCACATAGAAGGCTGATCTGGAAGGTGAGGTCACATGGAATTGAGGGCAAGCTAGCAATTGGATACAAAGTTGGCTTGACTGTAGAAAGTGGAGGGTGGTGGTAGAGATTTGTTCTTGAGAGGAGACCAAATCACAAGAGCTCCAGACCAGGACACTGAGAGTAGGAGAGAGAGTAGAAATTAATGACCGACCGTACGACCGTCCGGAGAAAGATTCTAGAGGCCCATGGCTTCAGGGAGTGGTGGTTCTGAGGGTGGTGGGTGGCAGACTGTAGGTAAGGAAAAGGGGGGCTCTAAGAGAGAGGCATCGAGCGAAAGACCCGAAATGTCAGGAGACGAAGGAAGTAAAGTTAGGAGAACTAAAATTATTGAAGAATTCGTCGTGCTGTTTAAAGTTAAAGGAACAAATCAAGGAGATGCAGGATTTAGAGCAGTGAATCCATTAAAAATTACCACCGCTTTGGAGAGCCAGATAGGTAGGGATTTTCAGGCCAAGATTCTGTATAATGGGATGTTAAGAGTTTGTTGCAAAGACAGAAAACAGTTTAATGATGCTAGGGGTGTGGGGAAGTTGGTGGTCAAGGTGGAGAGTTTGGTCCCTAGAGGAAGAGAGCAGGGAATAAAGGGAGTGGTGTATGGGATGTATGATGGCTTGTCTGAGAAGGAGATCTTAGAAAATGTTAAGGGGGCCCAGGTAATTGATGTTGTGAGATTTAAGAGTAGGAATGGAGTCAGGGACCCGCCGGTCCTGCTTACGTTCAAAGATGGAGTACTGCCACAGAGAGTGTTTCTTGGGAGTATGGCGTATCAAGTGAGGGAGTACATTAAACCACCGTTGCGCTGCTATAACTGTCAGAGGTTTGGACATGTTGCTGGGTCTTGTCGGGGTAAAAGAAAGTGCGCAAAGTGCGGTGGAGATCATGCAATACAAAATTGCAAGGCAGAGGCTCCTAAGTGCCCTAACTGTGATGGGGATCATGCAGCAGGGTTTCATGGTTGTGAGCGCTTTGTTCAGGCGAAGCGAGTACAGGAAGTGAAGGATCAGAACAACGTGTCATATGCAGAGGCAGCTCAAAGGGTGGCTAGAGAACGCGGAGATGTGAGCGCTGGGACTAGAGTGGTGCTAGGAAGCCAGATCACTGTGCCAAACTTGCCGTCGGCTTTTCCATCTGACATGTTGATTTTTAATAAGGAGTCATTTCTGTCTTTTGTTTCTGATGTGCTGGTAGGAGCTAAGAAAGCAGCTAACCGGTCAGATATCATCAGGTTAGTGGTGGGGGCAGCTGAAAGGTTCCTCAGTGTAAAGCAGTTGCCAGAAAAGTTGCATCAATACATGACGGAGAGTCAGTGTATGGAGAGGTCACAGTTGTCGAGAGCTAGCAGTATGGAGTATGTCAGTGAGGTGGATGATGGTGATCCTCATTAACACCATAATGTTTTATATACTTCAATGGAACGCCCGGAGTCTGATTGGAAATGGTCAAGAGTTAAAGAGATTTGTTGATGAATTTAAAGAAGCACCAGAATTAATATGTATCCAAGAGACATGGTTAAAGCCCTGTCTAGATTTTGTAATCCCAGGTTATGAATGTGTGCGATTAGATAGGTCTGATAGATCAGGTGGGGGTTGTGCAACTTTTGTTAAGACTGGGTTGCAGTATAGGAAAGTTGATATTAATTCTAATCTTGAAGTTTTGGCTGTGGAAGTTTGGAGCAGCCAGAATTCTATCATTGTGATAAATTATTATAACCCCTGTCAACCCTTGATATTGTCAGATTTTGATGAGATAATGGAGAAGGTAAGGTGTCCTGTTATATGGATTGGAGATTTTAATGCGCATAATCCTTTATGGGGTAGTGATCACAGGGATAAAAATGGTGTTATTGTTGAAGAATTTCTAGACAAGTATGAGTTGGTATTGTTAAATGATGGAAGGCCGTCTAGGTATAATATTGTGAGAAACACCTGCAGCCACATAGATTTATCAATTGCTTCATCAAATTTTGGTGAATGGGATGTAATGGATAGATATACACTGGGTAGTGATCATTATCCAATTTTATGTAGGTTTGGTAGGGATTTGAGGAGAGAAGTGGAAAAGAAAGTCCCTAGATATAACTTTTATCAGGCCAAATGGGATAAATTCCAAGAGAACGCTCAAAGTTTAGTTGGAGAGGTTAATAGTGAGGGTTCTGTAGATAATTGGAATACTTCCATTAGTCTCATGATTCATGAGGCAGCTTGTTGTACTATTCCTGTGAAGCAGGAACTTAGGTCCCGTATGTCTGTTCCTTGGTGGAATAAAGAATGTGATGAAGCTGTAAGGAATAGGAATATAGCCTATCGAAAATTAAGAAAGTATCCAATTTTGGTCAATGCAATGGAGTACAAGAGGCTAAGGGCAGTAGCAAGACGAGTTGTAAAGGATGCAAAGAGGAATAGTTGGAGGAAGTTTTGTGGTACGCTAGGCCCGGAAACTCCAGTAAGGCATTTGTGGTCAGCTGTGCGTAGAATGTCAGGAGTATATAAAAGAAGTTTGTTACCAGTGTTGCAGAAGGGTGAGGTGGTAGCAGTCACCAATAAGGAAAAAGCAGACATGTGTGTTGACAGTTTTCAAGCAGTGCATAGATCAGAGAGCATGGGAGTGGAGAGGTGTAGAAAGAGAACTGAGATGATGGCAGTTAATCAGTGGAAGCTGGAGAGGAGTTTAGTAAATGATAATACCTTTAATCTGTTTTTTACCATAAAAGAGTTGAAGGATGCAATTATGTCTGGGGCAAATACCACCCCGGGGAGAGATAGGTTGTCGTATGAGTTATTTAAACATCTGGATGATATTGTACGATGAAATCTTAGCTTTGTTTAATACTGTGTGGGCAGAGGGTTATTTACCAAAGGAATGGAAACATGCAGTCGTGGTCCCTATTTTAAAACCGGGCAAAGAGGCATCTGACCCTAGTTCATATCGTCCTATAGCGCTCACAGCAGTGCTCTGTAAAATTATGGAGAGGATGGTAACCAACAGACTAGTTTATTTTTTAGAAACCAGAGGACTATTTGTTGATGTACAGAATGGCTTTAGGAATGGAAGGTCTACAATGGAGTCTGTATCAGTTTTGGATCAGGATATTAAAAGGGCATTTAGAAGCAAGGAAACAGTAGTGAGTGTATTCCTTGATATTGAGAAGGCATATGATTCTTTGTGGATTAATGATTAAAATTTTTGACTTGGGAATCAGGGGACGAATGTTCAACTGGATTAAGGATTTTTTATTGAATAGAACAATACAAGTAATGGTTGGTAGTGTCAGATCGGAGTCTGTAGAAATAGAGAATGGAACCCCGCAGGGAAGTGTTATCAGTCCAGTTTTATTTAATATCATGATAAATGACATATTTTGTAAATTAGAGAGAGGATTTGGTCTGTCTTTGTTTGCAGATGACGGGGCCATCTGGAAAAGAGGTTGTAATGTAGAGTTTGTTTTAAAACAGATTCAAAGAGTGTTAGTGTCTGTAGAGGAATGGGGGAACACATGGGGCTTTAAAATCTCTGCCTCTAAGACTAAATATATGGTATTTGGTTTTAAAAGAAAGTTACCTAAGTTAGGGCTGTATATGTATGGGTCTCTATTGGAGAAGGTAAAGGTTTTTAAGTTTTTGGGTGTTTGGTTTGAAGAGCGTATGACTTGGGCTGTGCATGTAGGTAAAATTGTGTTGAAGTGTGAAAAAGTTCTGAATGTTATGAGAAGTCTGGTTGGGTGTGAGTGGGGGGCCAACAGGGAGACAATGTTGCTAATTTATCAGGCCATGATCAGATCTTCTCTTGACTATGGGTGTTTTGTGTATGGGTCTGCGTCTAAAACTGTTCTGGCTAGGCTAGATGTGTTGCAGGCAAAGGCTTTGAGGCTTTGCTGTGGAGCCTTCAGGACTTCCCCAGTCCCTGCCCTGATTGTTGAAATGGGAGAAATGCCCTTATGGTTAAGGCGCATTAAGCTAGGGTTACATTACTGGGCTAAACTTTGTGGGTGTAATGATACCTTCCCAGCAAGGTGTTTGTTGCAAGAGGTTGATGATGGTAACAAATATAACACATTTTTTGTCATTATAAATCAGTGGGCTAGGAAGCTGGGTTTGGAACAAGGGGGGATTATAGAGCATACAATAAGGCTACCTGTGCCCTATTGGGTTCTTCCTGAACTGTTTATTGAGCTTGCTTTTCTTCAGGAAAAAGATAAGCGCGAGGTGACTCCAAGAATAGTGGAATATCTTAATTCAATCAGTGAGAGTACTTTGATTGTTTTTACAGATGGATCTAAAGATCCAGTTAGTGGGAGAGCTGGGTTTGGAGTGTATGTGGAGCAGCTTGGGTTGAAGATTGGCCGGCGCATTTCTGATGGAAGTTCTGTTCTCACGACTGAATTAATGGCAATTCAATGGGCTCTATGGTGGATTGAGGAAGCCAGTTTTAGAGAAGTCATTATCTGTTCTGATTCTGCAGCTGCTCTTGAAACATTAAGAGTAGGGAAATCTAAAGCTCGTCCTGACATTCTAAATGAAATCTTGAGTGTGTTTTCTAGAATTGGGTTTGCGTGTAACATCACTTTTTGCTGGGTTCCCGGGCATGCTGGGGTGAGGGGGAATGAGCAGGTGGACCTCATAGCAAAGGAGAGTTTAAGAAGAGAAATAGATATCCATGTATCATTGGGGAGAGTGGAACTGAGAGAAATAATTAAAGAGGGCTTAACAAAAGAATGGCAGAGAGGATGGGAAATGGAAGTCAGGGGTAGACACTACTTTTCTATACAATCTGAAGTTAGGAAAATATGTTTCTGTACATCTCTGTCCCGTAGGGACAGTTAAACTGTAGATTGAAGTTGGGACACTGTGGGTTAAATTACTATTTGTGCATTGTAGGGAAACATGTTTCTGGCTTGTGTGAATGTGGGAGTAATGAGACAGTTAAGCATGTTTTCCTAGAATGTAAAAAGTATAGGGTAGAAAGAAAAGTATTATTTGTTAGACTGACAGGACTTGGAGTTGAGGCTTTTTCTGTTTTATCTTTGTTTGGACACAATGAGAAACATCAACTGATATCCAGGGCTGTTCTTCAATTCCTGCAAGTTACAGGACTGTATGTAAGAATTTAGTTCAAACTTTGACCTGTGGAGGGCAGTAATACGCTTAGCAGCGTCTACACTGCCGGAATCCTACAAGAAGAAGAAGAAGAAGAAGAAGAGATTTGTTCTTTTCAGACTGGAGGCCTGTAACAAGTGATTTACCACAGGGATCAGTGCTGGGTCCACTGATGTTCATTATTTATATTGACAATTTGCACATGAATGTAGGTGGCATGATTAGTATTTTTGTGAATGTCCCTAAAATGGTAGTATAGTGGACAGTGAAGAAGATTATCTTGGACTACAACAGGATCTTGATAACTGGGCCAATATACCAAAGAATGTCAAATGGAGTTTAATTCAAATAAATGTAAGGTGTTGCATTTTAGTAGGACAAACCAGGGGACGATTTCCACAGTAAATGGCAGAACCCAGGTGAGAGTTATAGAACAGAGACCTAAGGGTGGAAATATGGTAATACAGGGTGGTAAAGAAGCCATTTGGCACTTTTGCCCTGGTCGGTCAGGATATTCAGTACATGAGTTGGAGCACCATGTTACAGCTGTATGAGATGTTGGGAAGGCCACATATAGAGCACTATACACAGTTTGGCCACCCTGCTATAAGAACAATGCTATTAAACTGGAAAGGTGCAAAAAATGATTTAAATTTATTACTAGGTCTGGAGAGTTTGAGCTACAGTGAGAAGCTGATTAGGCTGGAATTTGTTTCCCCAGAATATAGGAAGCTGAAGGGTGACCTTGATAGAGGTGTATAAAATCATGACGGGCATAGGCGTGAACAGGTACAGTCTTTTCAGCAGGGTAGAGGAGTCTAAAACCTGAGGGCTTAGTTTTAAATGAGAGGGGGGGGAATTTAAAAGAGACCCAAAGGTAACTTTTTCACACAAGGTGGCACATACATGGAAGGAGCTGCGAGAGGAAGTGGTAAAGATGGGTGCAATTACAATATTAGATAGGTATATGGGTAAGAAAGATTTGGAGGGATATGGTGCAGTCAGATGGAACTAGTTCGATTAAAGAACTTGGTCAGCATGGACGAGTTGGGCTAAAGGACCTGTTTCTGTGTTGCGTTGTTCTATGAAGCAGTGTTCATTTTGAAGCAAATGGAATTTTTAAAATCTGTGCTTTAATATCCACATTCTACTGCCGAACACTTAACAGAAATGGAAGGTGCAGAAGGAACGTGGTCATAGTCCCTTTCTACTGAATTAAAAACAGATGCTTTACGTACTCAACAGATTACATGTTATAAATGGAGAGAAAAACAGTGAATGTTTCTGATCCAGAAAGTCCAAAATCTGGACTTTCAAAAAGCCGTTGACAAGATCCCACACAAGAGATTACTGTGCAAAACTAGACCACAGGGTATTGGGGAGATGCAACGAGACCTGGGTGGTCACTGAAAGTAAGCATGCAGGTACAGCAGGCAGTGAAGAAAGCTAATAGCATGTTGGCCTTCATTGCAGGAGGATTTGAGTGTAGGAGCAAGGAGGTCCAACAGCAGTTGTATAGGACCTTGGTGAGACTGCACCTGGAGTATTGTGTGCAATTTTGGTATCCTAATTTGAGGAAGGACATTATTGCTTTTGAGGGAGTACAGCATAGGTTCATAGAAACATAGAAAATATGTACAGGAGCAGGCCATTCGGCCCTTTGAGCCTGCACCGCCATTCAATATGATCATGGCTGATCATCCAACTCGGTATCCTGTACCTGCCTTCTCTCCATACCACCTGATCCCTTTAGCCACAAGGGCCACATCTAACTCCTTCTTAAATATAGCCAATGAACTGGACTCAACTACCTTCTGTGGCAGAGACTTCCAGAGATTCACCACTCTCTGTGTGAAAAATGTTTTTCTCATCTCGGTCCTAAAGGATTTCCCCTTTATCCTTAAACTGTGACCCCTTGTCCTGGACTTCCCCAACATCGGGGACAATCTTCCTGCATCTAGCCTGTCCAATCCCTTAAGAATTTTGTAAGTTTCTATAAGATCCCCCCTCAACCTATCCAGTCTTTCTTCATATGAAAGTCCTGACATCCCAGGAATCAGTCTGGTGAACCTTCTCTGTACTCCCTCTATGGCAAGAATGTCTTTCCTCAGATTTGGAGACCAAAACTGTACGCAATACTCCAGGTGTGGTCTCACCAAGACCCTGTACAATTGCAGTAGAACCTCCCTGCTCCTATACTCAAATCCTTTTGCTATAAATGCTAACATACCATTCGCTTTCTTCACTGCCTGCTGCACCTGCATGTCTAATTTCAATGACTGGTGTACCATGACACCCAGGTCTCGTTGCATCTCCCCTTTTCCTAATCGGCCACCATTTAGATAATAGTCTACTTTCCTGTTTTTGCCGCCAAAGTGGATAACCTCACATTTATCCACATTATACTGCATCTGCCATGCATTTGCCCACTCACCCAGCCTATCCAAGTCACCTTGCAGCATCCTCGCATCCTCCTCACAGCTAACACTGCCCCCCAGCTTCGTGTCATCCGCAAACTTGGAGATGTTGCATTCAATTCCCTCGTCCAAATCATTAATATATATTGTAAATAGCTGGGGTCCCAGCACTGAGCCTTGCGGTACCCCACTAGTCACTGCCTGCCATTCTGAAAAGGACCCGCTTACTCCTACTCTTTGCTTCCTGTTTGCCAGCCAGTTCTCTATCCACATCAATACTGAACCCCCAATACCATGTGCTTTAAGTTTGTATACTAATCTCTTATGTGGGACCTTGTCGAAGGCCTTCTGAAAGTCCAGATATAACACATCCACTGGTTCTCCCTTATCCACTCTACTAGTTACATCCTCGAAAAATTCTATAAGATTCATCAGACATGATTTACCTTTCGTAAATCCATGCTGACTTTGTCCAATGATTTCACCACTTTCCAAATGTGCTGCTATCCCATCTTTAATAACTGACTCTAGCAGTTCCCCATTACCTATGTTAGACTAACTGGTCTGTAATTCCCCGTTTTCTCTCCCCCTCCCTTTTTAAAAAATGGGGTTACATTAGCTACCCTCCAATCCTCAGGAACAACTCCAGAATCTAAGGAGTTTTGAAAAATGATCACTAATGCATCCACTATTTCTGGGGCTACTTCCTTAAGTACTCTGGGATGCAACCTATCTGGCCCTGGGGATTTATCGGCCATTAATCCATTCAATTTACCTAACACCACTTCCCGGCTAACCTGGATTTCACTCAGTTCCTCCATCTCATTTGACATGCGGTCCCCTGCTATTTCCGGCAGATTATTTATTTCTTCCTTAGTGAAGACAGAACCAAAGTAGTTATTCAATTGGTCTGCCATGTCCTTGTTCCCCATGATCAATTCACCTGTTTCTGACTGCAAGGGACCTACATTTGTTTTAACTAATCTCTTTCTCTTCACATATCTATAAAAACTTTTGCAGTCAGTTTTTATGTTCCCTGCCAGTATTCTTTCATAATCTATTCCCATCCTCGAAATTTGAACTATCAAGGGGCAATAGACAAGGATGTTCATTATCACCGCTGTTATTTGCTTTAGTAATTGAACCCCTTGCTGAAAAAATAAGAACACACATGGATATTTACGGTTATAATACAAAATATTCAAATAACAAAATATCCTTATATGCCGATGATGTACTATTGTACATCACAAAACCACAAATTAGTATACCAAATATATTAAATTTAATTGAGGACTTTGGATCCTTTTCAGGATATAGAATAAACTGGAACAAAAGTGAAATTATGTAGATAAAACCAAAAGACTCAACACACCTCAGGAAATTCCCCTTTAAAATAGCTACAGAAAAATTCAAATATTTGGGAATTGAAATTACTAGAAATTACCAGGATATGTTTAAAGCCAATTATAATCCCTTACTTAAGAAATTAAATAATATGATTACATTCTGGAAAACACTTCCGATGTCCTTAATAGGCAGAATAAATGCTATAAAAATGATTTTCTTAACACAAATCCTATACCTATTTCAATCTATACCTAAATATCTCCCAAAAAAGTTTTTCAAAAAATTGGACTCAGACATTACAAATTTTATATGGGATTATAAATCCCATAGAATACAAAGAGCACACCTTAATAAACGAAAAGAGTTGGGGGGTCTCGCGCTCCCTAACTTTATGTATTATAAATGGGCAGTAAATATTAAAAATATGATTCACCTGCTGGACAATTCTGCCCAGCAGGTGGACTGGATTATAATGGAAAAAGGGGACTGTTCCCCGAGTAATATAGGAGCGATTATTCTCTCTCCAATAAATTTGAATAATAAAAATTATAATAAAAACCCAATTATAAATAGCACAATTAGAACATGGAAACAAATAAAACAGAATCTAAAATTAAGAAACCTATCTCTCTCAATACCAATAGTTAATAACCCATCGTTTAAACCTTCAACCATAGACAAATCATTTATACAATGGGAAAGAATAGGAATCAAAACGCTCGAAGATCTGTATGAATTGGGAAAATTACTATAATTTCAACAACTACAACTGAAATATAATCTGAAAAATAATCAATATTTTAAATATCTACAAATTCGTGATTACCTGAAAAAATACACAAAAGACTATCATAATATGCCTTCCGACTTACTAGATGAAGCAATGAAGACAAAGGCGGAATCAGCTAATCTAATATCGTACTTATATAATATCATTTTAAACATAGAAATACCCACAACAGAAGGAATTAGAAGAGACTGGGAACAAGAATTAGCTATAAAAATTTCAAAAGAGAGCTGGGATAACCATTTACTACAGGTGCATAAATGTTCGATCAACGTACGACATACGCTCATCCAATTCAAAACATTACATAGACTATATTATTCAAAAACTAAATTAAATAAAATCTTTCCTAATGTTTCACCAATCTGTGATAAATGTCTATGTCAAGAAGCTACCATAGCGCATTCTTTTGTTTTTTGTACAAAAATCCAAAAATTCTGGTATGAAATATTTGATATTTTCTCAAAATTAATTAAAATAAAACTGGTACCAAAACCAGAATGGATCATTTTTGGAATATCGGAAGGTATCCCTGAATTAAACGTGTATCAGAAGAACTTATACCAATTACGGGCTAATAATGGGAAAAAGGCTCATACTTAAATTCTGGAAAAATGCGCCCACACCAACAATAAAAATGTGGACATCAAATATGTTGGAAACATTACATCTGGAAGAGATGAGATTCCTCTTAGCAGGGAAAGCAGACCAATTCCAAAAGACGTGGTCTACGTTTTTGGACCTATTACAAGCATGAGGTGCAATAGTAATTTAAAAAATAAATAAATAAAGAAATGGTATCAGGACCTGGTAATGGGAGGTAAAACAATAAAAACAGACTTGGTTGGTGGTTCCCTTTCTGCGATTGTTCCTACTTTCTTTTTCTTTCTTTTCTAGGATCTACTTTCTTACTTTACTTCCTTCTCTAACTTCTTTTCTAAGGGGCTTTCTTTTCACAACACTCTCTTGCACCTCACGACTCTTGCGCACTTTCTTTACTTTTCTTACTTCTATCTTTCTCTTAAAGCTCAAAAAAATGAAGCGGTATAAAAAATGTATTAAGATATAAGTGTTGTGTATTACTGTAATTTACCGTACTAATAAAAATAATAAAAATTTAAAAAAAGAATCTATTTTCCCTTTCCTAATTAAGCCCTTTGTCCTCCTCTGCTGGACTGAATTTCTCCCAGTCCTCTGGTAGGCTGCTTTTTCTGGATAATTTGTACGCTTCATCTTTTGTTTTGATACTATCCCTGATTTCCCTTGTTATCCACGGATGCACTACCTTCCCTGATTTATTCTTTTGCCAAACTGGGATGAACAATTGTTGTAGTTCATCCATGCAGTCTTTAAATGCCTTCCATTGCATATCCACCGTCAACCCTGTAAGAATCAATTGCCAGTCAATCTTGGCCAATTCATGTCTCATACCCTCAAAGTTACCTTTCATTAAGTTCAGAACCCTTGTTTCTGAATTAACAATGTCACTCTCCATCCTAATGAAGAACTCAACCATATTATGGTCACTCTTGCCCAAGGGGCCACGCACAACAAGACTGCTAACTAACCCTTCCTCATTACTCAATACCCAGTCTAGAATAGCCTGCTCTCTCGTTGGTTCCTTTACATGTTGGTTTATAAAACTATCCCGCATGCATTCCAAGAAATCCTCTTCCTCAGCACCACTGCCAATTTGATTCACCCAATCTATATGTAGATTGAAGTCACCCATTATAACTGTTTTACCCTTCTTGCACGCATTTCTAATTTCCTGTTTGATGCCATCCCCAACTCCACTACTACTGTTAGGTGGCCTGTACACAACACCCACTACGTTTTCTGCCCCTTAGTGTTTCGCAGCTATACCCATATCGATTCCACATCCTCCAAGCTAATGTCCTTCCTTTCCATTGCGTTAATCTCCTCTCTAACCAGCAACGCTACCCCACCTCCTTTTCCTTTCTGTCTATCCCTCCTGAATATTGAATATCCCTGGATGTTCAGCTCCCAGCCTTGGTCACCCTGGAGCCATGTCTCCGTGATCCCAACTATATCATAATCATTAATAGCTATCTGCACATTCAACTCATCCATCTTATTACGAATGCTCCTTGCATTGAGACACAAAGCCTTCAGGCATGTTTTTACAACGCTCTTACCCCTTATACAATTATGTTGAAAAGTGGCCCTTTTTGATTTTTGCCCTGCATTTGTCTGCCTGCTACTTTTACTTTTCACCTTGCTACCTATTGCTTCTACCCTCATTTTACACCCCTCCGTCTCTCTGCTCACACATTTAAGAAACCCACCACCTCTTATTCTCTTTTTATTATTTTTTTCTTCTTTCTTCCCTACATGTTGGGTCTGAGTGCTTCCCTTCTCTGCCTCCTGCCTCACACACTGTCTACTAGCTTTCTCTATTTGAGTCCCTCCCCCAAACCGTTCTAGTTTAAAGTCTCCGCAGTAGCCTTTGCTAATCTCCCTGCCAGGATATTGGTCCCCCTCGGGTTCAAGTGCAACCCGTCCTTTTTGTACAGGTCACACCTTCCACAAAAGAGGTCCCAATGATCCAGAAACTTGAATCCCTGCCCTCTGCACCAGTCCTTCAGCCACGCATTTATCCTCCACCTCGCTCCATTCCTACTCTCACTGTCGCGTGGCACAGGCAGTAATCCCGAGATTGTTACCTTTGCGGTCCTTCTCCTTAACTCTCCTCCTAACTCCCTAAATTCTCCTTTCAGGACCTCTTCTCTTTTTCTACCTATGTCATTGGTACCTATGTCATTGGTACCTATATGTACCACGACCTCAGGCTCCGCTCCCTCCCATTTCAGGATATCTTGGACACGTTCAGACACATCCCAGACCCTGGCACCAGGGAGGCAAACTACCATCCGGGTCTCCAGACTGCATCCACAGAATCGCCTATCTGACCCCCTAACTATAGAGTCCCCTATTACTACTGCCCTCCTCTTCTTTTCCTTACCCTTCTGAGCAACAGGGCCGGTCTTTGTACCGGAGGCCCGGCCGCTGTTGCTACCCCCAGGTAGGCTGTCCCCCCCAACAGTACTCTCTAACAGGAGTACTTATTGTCAAGGTGTACAGCCACCGGGGTACTCTCTAGTCCCTGCCTCTGCCGCTTGCCGCTCCTAACCGTGACCCACTTGCCTGCCTCCTGTGGTCTTGGAGTGACCACCTCTCTGTAACTCCTCTCTATGACTTCCTCACTCTCCCTGACCAGACGGAGGTCATCGAGCTGCTGCTCCAGGTTCCTAATACGGTCCCTTAGGAGCCCCATCTCAATACACCTGGCGCAGATGTGCACGTCTGGAAGGCTATCAGATTCCTTGACCTCCCACATCTGACATCCAAAACAGTAAACTGCCCTGGCCCTCATACTCCCCCCTTATCCTGGATACAATACAAAGTACAATACAATACAATACAAACTGCTGGAAGAAATCAGCAGGGATCTGACTTCCAATCAGCTGCTCCCTCTTGTCCGCTTCCACCAATCAGCGGCTTCCTCAAGCCCACTTGTTTTGAAATGCGAATGGAATGTTGGAACGTTACAGATTTGGGTTCCTCCTCCCTCTGCGACCGCTCCAACCGCTCCTGGGCCTTTGTAAAAAAACAAGCCCCGCACTCGGGTTTTAACCCTACCGCTCGGACGTTGCTCCTCCCTCTGCAACCGCTCCAACGGCTCCTGGGCCTCTGTAAAGCAAAGCCCCGCACTCCGGTTTTAAGCCTACCGCTCGGACGTTGCTCCTCCCACTGCGACCGCTCCAACAGCTCCTGGGCCTCTGTCCAGGTTACCAGGTTCATGAGGTTAATTCCCGGGATGGCGGGACTGACCTATGATGAAAGAATGGGTCGACTGGGCTTGTATTCATTGGAATTTAGAAGGATGAGAGGGATTCTTATAGAAACATATAAAATCCTTAAAGGGTGGACAGGCTTGATGCAAGAAAAATGTTCCCGATGTTGAGGGAGTCCAGAACCAGGGATCACAGTTTAAGAATAAGGGGTAGGCCATTTGGGACTGAGATGAGGAAAACCATTTTCACCTAGATAGCTGTGAATCTGTGGAATTCTCTGCCACAGTAGGCAGTGGAGACCAATTCACTGGATGTTTTCAATAGAGAGTTAGATTTAGCTATTAGGCTTAAAGGAATCAAGGGATATGGGGGGAAAAGCAGGAATGGGGTACTGATTTTAGATCAACTATGATCATATTGAATGGCAGTTTTGGCTCGAAGGGCCGAATGGCCTACTCCTGCACCTATTTTTCTATGTTTCTATAATGCTGGAGTAACTCAGTGGGACAGGCAGCATCTCTGGAGCGAAGGAATGGATGCCGTTTCAGATCGAGACATTCTCTCCAGAGATGCTCCCTGTCCCGCTGAGTTACTCCAACATTTTGTGTCTACCTTCGATTTAAACCAGCATCTGCAGTTCTTTTCTACACGATGTTTCAGATCCATTACATTTTTAATCAAAAGCTATATTCTTTACTCTACATAATTAAACTTTGAGAGTAAACATAGTCTTTCAAAGAAAAACAATTGGACAGGAAAGAGAGGGGTAAAATATTTCCTCTGGCTTATTGCCTCCTCTGGGAATTGTGAGTGAAATCTGATGGCTGATGTGGAGGTATTTGGATCCAGAACGGATAAACGCATCAGTGAGTGAAAGAATAGATGACTAGAATAGAATAGTGCAACATAACTAGCAAAGTAACAAACACATATCCAATAATGTAATTGATACCATAACAAATACTAAAATCGCTGAGAGATTATTTCACCACTAAATATGAAACTTTTGACCCTTTAACATAAATTGGTATTTCAGGTGAACATAGATCTTAGAACAATATATTTACTGTGCTTGGCAAAAATACATTTTCATAATAATGTGATGTTTTAATTTGATTGTAAACTTATTATTTATCTAGATACATTTTGATGGATGGAACCATGATTATGATTACTGGATTGATGCCGACAGTGCTGATATCCATCCTGCGGGCTGGTGCGCTAAAACTGGTCACCCTCTTCAGCCACCCATCAGTAAGTTCCATCTATTAAATCTTCCACCACGTGAGATTCATATTCATCTTATTTGTGGGTGCTTAGAAAAATAATCAAGTAATGATTTTCATTCACAGCAAATGTTTATTAATCAATACAGCTGCCATTTGCACAATTCCTCTGTACCCTCCAGAACTTTATTTTAACATCATCTGTTAGAAAAGTACAAAAACAATTTTGGTGATTGTTCAATCCTACCTTTAATTTAACCTCTCATGTTGGGTATGTATAGGGAAGGCATGAAACCTAGAATAAGAATATATGTAATATATTATTATCTGGGAAATATTTGTTTTAAACGTTTTATATGAAGAGGTTTGTGAATGATTAAAAATGATTCTTGACATTTTAAGGCAACTGGTGGTCCGGCCCTTCCTGTTGCCCGGACAAAATCCTCCCCCCCCCCCCCCCCCCATGAAAATGTGGCGCCTAGGCCAGTTGAGGCCGATCTCAACCTCATTTGCCCCTGCAGCTGGGGCTCTGGAACTCCAGCCCGGCTGGAGTCAGCAGATAGGTTCTCATGCCCGGGACTCTGGAACTCCAGCAGATCTGTAACTCAGCCCCCCAAGGCCATTACCCCTGTTGGTCCGGCAAAATGGGTAATCCAGTAAGGTTCTGGAACCAAGGGTGCCGGAAAATCGATGGTAGACCTGTATCCTGAAGATGTGCATATTTGCACATAAGATTGCTTAATTGGCCACTGTGTTTAGATAAATACTAGAATCTAGGTGGCATTTATGAGAATATGGGGAGAATAGGTTAATAAAATTAGTGAGGATTCGAGCCAGTATCGAATTGATGAGGTGAAATTACCTTTTATGGCGGATTTGCAGATTTAACTGTTTGTGTTTTGCCGCAAATAGGCCCATTGGATCTGGTGGAAGCTTCAGAACAAGGAGGATGTCCTACTCCTGGCTGTAAAGGCATTGGCCACATTAAAGGAGTGAAACATTCTGGCCATCACAGGTAAAAGAATAAGTGCTTGAAAAGAGAACACTTGTGTTACTATATTCAGAGTTGAATTTAGTCTTATAATTAGTTTTATGGGAATCCAGAGACTTCAGCACAAATGCCAGGAATTCCAATGCATTGCAGAGATTAATTCTCTCTTTTGGGTTGGTGCAGAAGCTCAGGCCCATCAGGATGGAAACAAAAGTTCCCTTCGCACTATTTTAAAAAAAATGTTGGGGACCTTAACATCTTTATTATTCCTCAAACAACAGCACTGAAACAAATTAATTGGATGCCATCTTAGTGCCTGTTCCTGGGAGCTCATGGTGCTTAAACTAACCTCCACATTTTACATTGCAACTACATTTCAAAAACTGTTTGATTGGCTGTTATCACTTTTAGTAGTTTATATATAAATGCAATTTATATTGTGATATTTATAAACCGTCTTCTTTCCGTGTTGAGTATCTTATCCAGAGTGTTGTTTATGGCTGATTTACACTTTCTACAGACTGCATTGCGCTAGAGCAAGCCCACTGTCTGGAATCTTCACTGGCAGTCCGCTCTGAACTTTTCTGAGTTGGCTTCGGAGGATGTAGCTTGCTACCTTTTCCCATCGACCTGTTCAACAAGGTCTAAACAATAACTAACTGGATCTCAGGCAGAGGTGGAGCATTGCTTTTTGCCAACCCTGCAATTGAATTTGTGTTTTGAATGAACTAATATTGTGAGCAATTTTGGGCAACCATAACTGAGGAAGTGCTGGCTCTGGAGAGGATCTAGAAGAGGTTTAAAAGAATGATCCCAGGAATGAGTAGGTTAACCTATGATGAGTGTTTGTCGGCACTGGGCCTGCACTCGCTGGAGTTTAGAAGAATGAGAGGGGATCTCATTGAAACGTACAGAATAGTGAAATGCTTAGATAGAGTGGATGTGGAGAGGAGATCTCCACTAGTGGGAGAGTCTAGGACTAGAGGACGTTCTTTTTGGAAGGAGATGAGGAGAAATTTCTTTAGTCAGATGGTGGGGAATCTGTGGAATTCTTTGCCACAGTAGGCTGTAGAGGCCGTCAGTGGATATTTTTAAGCCAGAGATGGATAGATTTTTGATTGATACAGGTGCCAGAGGTTATGGGGAGAAGGCAGGAGAATGGGGTTAGGAGGAAGAGATAGATCAGCCATGATTGAATGGTGGAGTAGACTTGATGGGCCGAATGGCTTAATTCTACTCCTATCACTTATGACCTTATTTGTGTAAATCCAACTTTATTGTAAATCGTTCCATACACTTAAAAAACATTTTTCAAACTTATAACAAAAGTACATTTCATGGTATTTATTAATTGTTTGATTTGATTTGATTTAATTTATTGTCATTGTCTTCAATTAAGAGACAACGAAATTCTCTTTCCCTTACAGTCATACAAAAAATAAAATTAAAACCCCCTCACAAAAACACAGAACACAGTAGTCCACAACACAAACATCTCCACAGCAACACCACAGTTCCCCACTGTGAAGGAAGGAACCAAAGTCCAGTCAACCTCCTCACTAATGTTCCCCAATGTTCACCCGTGGTCGGGGCCTCCCGAGCACCCCGTAGTCGCCACCCCGTAGTACGGGCGGCCCGATGTTCAGGCCCTCTCGCCGGGAACGATGGAACCCCGATGTCGAATGGGAGAACATCCTCAGCGGCCTGGACCTCTGAATCGGCCACCCTCCACCGGAGCCCGAGGCTCCCGATGTCCACAGGCCGCGCTGGGCGGAGATTCGTGCTGGCGACCCCCGACAAAGGGTCCCAGGACTCCACGATGTTAAAGTCAGCGCCGCCCGAGTTGGGAGCTCTGCACCCACAGCTCAGTGATGTTGGACTACTGCACGACAGAAGAGGGAGGAGTTGTACATTTTGATAGCGACAGGGAAGAAGAATCTCCTGTGGCATTCTGTCCTGCGTCATGGTGGAACCAATCTGTTGCTGAATGTACTCCTCAGGTTGGCCAGTGTGTCATGGAGGGGGTGAGCTGTATTGTCCAGGATACTCTGCAGTTTGAGGAGCATCCTCCCCTCCAAGACCACCTCCCATGAATCCAACGCCACCCCCAGGACGGAGCCAGCCTTCCTCATGAGTTTGTTAATTCTATTGGCGTCCACGGCTTTCTCCTTGCTCCCCAGCACATGGCAGCGAAGAAGATGGCACTGGCTACCACCGATTGGTAGAACATCTGCAGCATCTTACTGCAGACGTTGAAGGAACGGAGCCTCCTCAAAAAGTACAGGCGGCTCTGTCCCTTCTTGTACAGGACCTCAGCATTCCTGAACCAGTCCAGTTTACTGTCCGAGTACACTCCAAAGTATTTGTACTCCCTGGTACACTGTGACATCCACACCTTTGAAGGATACAGGGGACAGGGGGTGTTCCTCTCGTCCTAAAGTCCACCATTAACTCCTTAGTCTTGTCGATGTCTTCCATAATTATTTGGTATATCTTTGCCGATCTTGTATATTTGAATAGAGCTGAAGAAGGGTCTCGACCCCAAACATCACCCATTTCTTCTCTCTAGAGATGCTGCCTGTCCTGCTGAGTTACTCCAGGATTTTGTGTCTATTTTTGGATAGAGCACTGTTCAACCACACCAGATCAGGAGAAACCTATTGAGCACGAGTGCCATCAGTACTTGCTAGCACCTGTAGGAAGCCAGAAATGTTGGAAAATTCCAGTGCCTGTGATGTCACGTTTCTCTCATTGCAATCAAAGGAGATTAAATTATTTCTCACTCAAATGCCAAATCTTCGGGATCTTCCAGTGCAGCAGCGAGCAGTAAACTGAGAGAACTGTGTTAGCAAATAACTCAAAGATCCAGCAGCAAGGAAGTTCAGAGTAAAGGTGATCTAGAGCATGTACAGGCATGAAACAATGGCTGAAAGTCTTCCCTCCATGGTTGGTCAATGACATAATGTCTTCGGTAATGGAGGTAATCAATGGTACCATGACTGAGGCACCCAGTAAATGAGCATCTTTGCAACAATATGTTGGCAGTATTCATTGTGGCATACTTTGAGCAGCCTGTAGTTGATCTTGAAGCAATCTAACCAAGTACTCTGATGTCTTCAGACTGTTGCTTCAAATAGTGATAGCAGCAATGCAGTAGCATTGAATGCCCGAAACATCAGAATGTTACTGGTAGATAGGCAAAATTAAACATTTATCAAACCACCTTTACTCATAAATATACGTCGGGGAGCACTTCGGGTCCAGTGATCACAATACCATTAGTTTCAATATAATTATGGAGAGGGTCAGAACTGGACCTAGGGTTGAGATTTTTGATTGGAGAAAGGCTAACTTTGAGGAGATGCGAAAGGAATTGAAAGGAGTGAATTGGGACATGTTGTTTTATGGGAAGGATGTAGAAGAGAAATGGAGGACATTTAAAGGTGAAATTTTAAGAGTACAGAATCTTTATGTCCCTGTTCGGTTGAAAGGAAATAGTAAAAATTGGAAAGAGCCATGGTTTTCAAGGGAAATTGGACACTGTTCGGAAAAAGAGAGAGATCTACAATAATTATAGGCAGCATGGAGTAAATGAGGTGCTTGAGGAGTATAAAGAATGTAAAAAGAATATTAAGAAAGAAATTAGAAAAGCTAAAAGAAGATATGAGGTTGCTTTGGCAAGTAAGGTGAAAGCAAATCCAAAGGGTTTCTACAGCTATATTAATAGCAAAAGGATAACAAGGAATAAAATTGGTCCATTAGAGAGTCAGAGTGGACAGCTATCTGCAGAGCCAAAAGAGATGGGGGAGATATTGAACAATTTATTTTCTTCGGGTATTCACCAAGGAAGGATATTGAATTATGTGAGGTAAGGGAAACAAGCAGAGTAGCAATGGAAACTATGAGATTCAAAGAAGAGGAGGTGTGGACACTTTTGAAAAATATGAAAACGGATAAGTCTTCAGGTCCTGACAGGATATTCCCTCGGACATTGAGGGAAGTTAGTTTAGAAATAGCAGGGGCTATGACAGAAATATTTCAAATGTCATTAGAAACGGGAATAGTGCCGGAGGATTGCCGTACTGCGCATGTTGTTTTCCGTTGTTTAAAAAGGGTTCTAAGAGTAAACTTAGCAATTATAGATCTGTTAGTTTGACGTCAGTGGTGGGCAAATTAATGGAAAGGATACTTAGAGATAATATATATAAGCATCTGGATAAGCAGGGTCTGATTAGGAACAGTCAACATGGATTTGTGCCTGGAAGGTCATGTTTGACTAATCTTCTTGAATTTTTCGAAGAGGTTACTAGGGAAATTGATGAGGGTAAAGCAGTGGATGTTGTCTATATGGACTTCAGTGAGGCCTTTGATAAGGTTCCTCATGGAAGGTTGGTTAAGAAGATTAAATTGTTGGGTATTAATGGTGGAGTAGCAGGATGGATTCACCAGTGGCTGAATGGGAGATGCCAGAGAGTAATGGTGGATGGCTGTTTGTCAGGTTGGAGGCCGGTGACTAGTGGGGTGCCTCGGGTCTGTGTTGGGTCCACTGTTGTTTGTCATGTACATCAATGATCTGGATGATGGTGTGGGAAATTGGATTAGTAAGTATGCAGATGATACTAAGATAGGTGGTGTTGTGGATAACGAAGTAGATTTTCAAAGTCTACAGAGAGATTTAGGCCATTTGGAAGAGTGGGCTGAAAGATGACAGATGGAGTTTAATGCTGATAAATGTGAGGTGCCACATCTTGGCAGGACAAATCAAAATAGGACATACATGGTAAATGGTAGAGAATTGTGGAATGCAGTTGAACAGAGGGATCTAGGAATAACTGTGCATAGTTCCCTGAAGGTGGAATCTCATGTAGATAGGGTGGTAAAGAAAGCTTTTGGGTGCTGGCCTTTATAAATCAGAGCATTGAATATAGAAGTTGGGATGTAATGTTAAAATTGTACAAGGCATTGGTGAGGCCAATTCTGGAGTATGGAGTACAATTTTGGTCGCCTAATTATAGGAAGGATGTCAACAAAATAGAGAGAGTAGAGAGGAGATTTACTAGAATGTTGCCTGGGTTTCAGCAACTAAGTTACAGAGAAAGGTTGAACAAGTTAGGTCTTTATTGTTTGGAGCGCAGAAGGTTAAGGGGGGACTTGATAGAGGTCTTTAAAATGATGAGCGGGTTAGACAGAGTTGACGTGGATAAGCTTTTCCCATTGAGAGTAGGGAAGATTCAAACAAGGGGACATGACTTGAGAATTAAGGGACAGAAGTTTAGGGGGAACATTAGGGGGAACTTCTTTACTCAGAGAGTGGTAGCTGTGAGGAATGAGCTTCCAGTGGAAGTGGTGGAGGCAGGTTCGATTTTATCCTTTAAAAATAGATTGGATGGGTATATGGACGGGAAAGGAATGGAGGGTTATGGTCTGAGTGCAGGTAGATGGGACTAGGGGGAAGAAAGAAGAAAGAAGGGAGAAAAAAAAATAATGTTCGGCACGGACTTGAAGGGCCGAGATAGCCTGTTTCCGTGCTGTAATGGTTATATGGTTATAAATGAGGTTCAAACCTCATCAGCAATAACTGGACTAACTTTTTTCATAATATGATTGCATAATAATAAAGGATCATCATTAGAGCAAGAGGAATTAAATTACTTGGGAGAAAAAAATCTAATTGGCTGTCAGCAGTCAGTTTGCCTTCCAGTTATTCAGATAACTATCTGTATATTAACATCTCCTCATCTTAATATCTATTACAAACGAATTGGAAATGACAATTCCACTGATATCCTCTTTGGGTGGGTGAGCTGTGAACACTAGGGCGTGGAACGCTTGGGAAGGGCCCCCGATAGCCACAGGTAAAGTACCAGCAGACTGGAGAATGGCTAATGTGGTGCCTTTGTTTAGGAAAAGCTGCAAGGTAATGCCTGGGAGCTACAGACCAGTCAGCGAGTAGGTTATTGGAGAGGATTGTGAGAGAAAGGATTTGAACGTGTTTGGAGAGGCAAGAACTGATTAAGGATAGTCGGCCTGATTTTATGGTAGGGTGATTGTGTCTCTCAAAGTTGTTTTTTGAAGAGATGATCGAGGAGATTGATCAGATCAAAACAGTGCTGTGGACATCTACATGGACTTCACCAAGGCCTTTTCATGGTAGGTTGGTCCAGAAAATTGGATCACATGGGATCCAGTCAAGCTAGCCAATTGGATACAAAATTGGCTTGAAGGTAGGATACTGATGATGGTGATATGGGGTTGTTTTATTTTAAATGGTGGCTTGTAACAAGCAGTGTACCATGGGGATTGGTGTTGGGTCCACTGGTGTTCATTATTTTGCTTGATAATTTAGATGTGAATGCATTGCATGATTAGTAAATTTGCAGGCGATACTAAAGTTGGTAGTACATTGTATAGTGAAGAATGTTATGTAAGATTGTAACGGGATCTTGATAACTGACCAATGCGCCAGGAAATAGCAGATTAAGTTTAATTCGGATAAGTGTGAGGTGCTTATTTTGGTAAGAAACCAGGGCAGGCCTTGCACAGTAATTGTAGGGCTCTGGGAGTGTTGTAGAACAGAGGAACTTAGGTACATAATTCCATGGAAGTGGTGACACCGATAGATAAGGTGGTGAAGAAGGCATTTGGTATTTGCTTTCATCGATCAAGGTATTGAGTTCAGAAGTTTGGATGTCATTGGGGGACTGGGCAAAGTGCAGGTTGCTCTGCTTTTGGAAGGATACCATTTAACTGTAAGGATGCAAAAAGATTTATGAGGATGTTACTTGATCTGGAGAGTTTGTGTTATACAGAAATGCTGGGTAAGGTAGGAATCACCCCTCAGCCTGGAGCTTAGCAGGCTGAGGGGTGAATCTGTGGAGATATATAAAAACATGTGGGCAGAGATAAAGTAAATAACCACTTCCTTTTCCCCAGGGTAGGGGAGTCTAAAATTAGAGAGCACAGGTTTAAGGTGAGTGGAAAAAGATTTAAAAGGGAGCTGGGACAACTGTTTCCTTACTAAGACTGATGTGCCTATGGAACACGCAGCTAGAGGGTCGTAGAGACGGGTAGAAATTACAACATTTAAAAGACTGGTACATGGATAGGAAAGGTTTGGGAGAAGTGGGACTAATTGGGTTGGGCAATTTGGTCAGCACATACGAGTTTGAGGGAAGGGCTTGTTAGTTGTGCTGTGTAGCTCTATGACTTCAACTATAATGGTGTCCAACTGGAAAAGCTGTAATTTCACAGGGCGCTGCAGAAATCCTACATTTGTGGATGGGCTTGCACTACAAAAACTGAAGTAGATCTAAATAGTACAGGTGAACTATGCCACAGATGGTGCTATTGTATTAGAGTTGACATTCTTGTATTCTGCTTGGTCAATGGCCTTGTTTATACATGAATATTAGAAGTTTACATCTAAACTACATCACCAGATTATGTTGATTCTGCAGGCAGTGCCAAAGGTGCTTCTTTAGGCAGTTAAATAATCTCTAAAACTAGTTACAGATAATACTAGCCAATTAATGTCGATATTTATATCGACTGCAGGACTCTTAAATCATGTTTTTAAGTCCAGGAATAATGTACTCTAATTTTTGTGGAGAGCATTTATGTTTTACATTCCTTAAAACCTAAATTGATTCCCTAAAGTACATGGTGGTCTTTTTTCTGTAAATCCTCCCAGAGCCTGTCATTTCTCTCACTGTAAATGTCCTCTATTGGGAAAGCTTAAATATAGTTACGCTGTAAATGCGTGTGATCTTGTTACAGGTTCACCCACTTGTCCTGGAGCATAATATTATGTCAAGATATTTGGTCACATGATAATGTTTTTCTTAGTCTTATGCATATGAAAAGACACTATCTATATTTATTTACACATTTATTCATGTTCCCCATCCCACATCTCCACTCCCTTTGCCACCTCCAGAGCATTGCACAGCTATGTGCTTTTTCAGGTGGAATTGCCTCTGTGCAAATCCAACCAAGCATTTCCTGCTTTAAATCACATTTAAGTGGATGAGCTGTGGACTGGATGACATAATTCTTGCAATATTCACTGAGTATTGTCAGGAGAAATTAGTCACATTGATCCAGAGTGTGTTTGCTGCCAGTCACTCAACCAAAACCAGGTTTTCCTAGCGTTGTTTGCACAGCAGCTGTGTGATTTGTTTTTCTCTCAAAAGAGCTGCCTTGAGCAATCTACCCCTGATTCTTGAACACTTTGCTAGCCGGGCACCGCAAGCCCCACTTCGGCAGGATATCCTAAGTTTATATTTCCTGGTACTCATTGGTCTTCCACCTCCCCCAGAAAGGTACAGTGAAAAGCTTTTGCTGCGTGCTAATCAGTCAGCAGAAATACAATACATTATTACAATTGAGCCATTTACAGTGTATAGATACATGATAAGGGAATAATGTTTCGTGGAAGGTAAAGCCAGCAAAGGATAGTCCGAGGGTCACCAAAGAGGCAGATAGTAATTCAGCACTGCTCTCTGGTTGTGCTAAGATGATTCAGTTGTCTGATAACAGCTGGGAAGAAACTACATAAATCTGGAGGTGTTTGCTTTCACACCCATACCTTTTGCCTGATGAGAGAGGAGAAGATGGAGTGGCTAGGGTGCAACTTGTCCTTGATTATGCTGCCGGCCCTGTTGAGGCAGCGTGAGGTATAAATGGAGTCAATAAAAGGAGATTAGTTTGTGAGATGGTCTGGGCTGCATCCATAATCTGCTGCAATTTCTTACGGTCTTGGATGGAGCTGATCCCCAACCAAGCTGTGACGCATCCTGCTAAAATTCTTTCTATGGTGCATTTGTAGAAGTTGGTGAGAGTTGTCGGGGACAACCTGAATTTCCATAAAGGGCCTGTCCCACTGTACGAGGTAATTCAAGAGTTCTCCCGAGTTTCCCCTGATTCGAACTCGGAGAATTACGGTAATAGCCGCTCTTAGGTACTCGGGGCTCTCGTGGACATTTTTCACCACGTTGAAAAAACTTCACGAGCTTACCGCGTTTCCCGAGTACCTGCCGTTAGCGTTACGAGCCGCTAAGAGACGTCCCGAGCTCCGACGTACCCGCTACGTATATTCTACGTACTTACCACGAGTTTGATTATTTTTTTTTTACTCGGGAGAGCTCTTGGGTAAACTCGTATAGTGGGACAGGCCCTTAAACCTTCTAAGGAAATGGAGGAGTTGGTGTACTTTCATGGTCATTGCTTCAAAATGGCTGGTCCAGGAGATGTTGTTGGTAATATTGACTCCTAGGAATTAGAAGTTTTCAACCGTTTCGACTATGTTACCGTTAATGCAAACTGGAGTATGTGTAATGCTTCGCTTCTTGAAACCTATACACCTCTGGCTCACCGTTCACACTTGAACATCCATCCACCAATCTTGCAAGCACCAGTCACTTGACTTCTCATCCCTAACCACTGACTGCTTGGCATGAGACCCCATCTTTCCACTATCAGTCACAGCCTCGTGACTCACTTAATCAATCCTTGATTGTGTTTTCAGGCCTCTCTGTCATTAATCCTCACCCTGTCACCTACATCCATACTGATTTCAATGCAGACTGCGTGCAGGTGCAGTGAATGAACAATCATTTCAGCCAGCATTCTTTCAAGTAGCAAGCCACAACCAAAGAAGTTGTTGGAGCACCATCCAGTGGTTAATTGAAATCCTGTTGCCAGTTCCAAGAAAATCTGAGCCAGCAGCCTTTTTTTATAACAGGCTATTTTGGGATGTGTGGCGGGCAGCCAACGAAAAGAGAATTTATCATTTATATGTAATTGCTCTTGAGAAGTTTAAAGGGAATCATATTGCTTGCTAATTTGGATGTACATTTTGAGGCAATTAAGTTTCCTTTGTTCTTTAGGAAAAATCTAAGTTATGTTGAGGGTGGGTGGGGGAGGTCTATTGAAGCACAAGTACAATGTGCAAATGCTTTTTTGTATATTCAATTTATTTCCTTGTTATGGATTTTCTATAATATTGATCTTCAAAATCAAGACAAAGCAAGGAATGCAATGTATTTTGGAGGCATTAATTGCTAACATTAAATTGTGTTCAGCAGAACCAACTGCGGGACATGATTCAGGACATGATATTTCATTATTATTATTGATTAAATTCTGACCCTTGTCAATATGTTTGTGGGGGAAAAAACTCTTGGGAGAACTTAGTGAATCAAACTGCATCTGTGGAGGCAAAAAGGATTGATTTAGTTTTATTGTCACGTGTACCAAGATACAGTGAAAAGCTATCCAGTCAGTGGAAAAACTACATGACTACAGTCAAGCCGTCCACAGTGCATTTGTACAGGATAAAGAGAATAATGCAAAGGTGAAGTCCGATTAAAGATAGACGAGGGTCTCCAATGTGGTAGATGGTAGGTCAGGATCGCTCTCTAATTGGTGATAGGATAGATTCAGTTGTCTAATAAGGCTGGGAAGAAACTGTCCCTGAATCTGGAGGTATGCATTTTTAGACTTCTGAAACTCTTGCCTGATGGGAGAGGGGAGAAGAGCGAGAGTGTCCAGAGTGAGCCTCATCTTTGGTTATACCGGTGGCCTTGCCTAGACAGTGTAGATGAAGTCAATGGAAGGGAGGGTGGTTTGTATGATGATTTGGGCTACATCCACAGCACTCTGCAATGTCTTGCAGTCTTGATGGAGCTGTTCCCAAACTATGCGTTGATGCAACCCGATAAAATGCTTTAAATGTAGCATCTGTGAAGTTGATGAGAGTTGTTGGGGACATGCCAAACTTCCTTGGGGACATGTCAATATGTCAACCCGGATCTATTTCTTTGGGAAGGAATCCATCCTCGCCTTTGTATATTCAATTTATTTCCTTGTTATGGATACAACTGCACCACAGCTCCAATCTTGTCCTTGTCTTCACTATTTCTCAGCTATACTGACCTCTGACACTAAGCAGTCAGAGGGCTCTCTTTTATATACCTGCATTCGTACATCAGTGAATTCCAGGCCCAACATGATGTTGAGCTCTTCTTCCTCTGCCTCCATGTCCATTTCTTTGGCAAGAAATCCTCACCCTGTTAGTTTCCCACTCCAACTAGTCCACCAGGTTCTCTCTCCCTTTGTGCACTTTTCCCATCCCTCCACTTCTTTTAACCTGGAATTATCACCTACCCCACATGCTTATCATCCACATGCCTTATGTCCTCGGTTTCATTTCCTTTGGCTCACGATTCCTATCCCCTCCACCAGGTTTCACCTACCTATCATCCATCCCTCATCTGGTTCCACCTATCACCTACCAACCTCTGTCTCCTTTTCCTAGCTGCATAGGATCCATCTGCCTATATTTTTCTTTCCATCTATCATCTAACCAGCATCATCTCCTCGCTTTGTGCTCCTGCCCATAAATAATAAGTTAAAGGTGTAGTACCTTATCAGTCCATAGCATTCAATTCAGATGACTCTGAGAAATAAATTTAATCCCCAAGACTCAAAAGTGAAATAACCATGGTTCTAACCCATTGTATCTTGTATGGAGACACACGTTACTTGCAGGAAGTAATTTTGGGATTATTAAATTCTGGCATCTTTCTTTATAAGATGATGATAGCAAGGGAAGAAATATTCTGTTCATTATTTATTCATCAGTAAGAAATGATATTCCTTTTATAGTGCATTAGGTTGCCCATACTCTGAGATCAACCTCAACAGAGAAAATGTGCTACAGGATCGATTGAATGGAGAAATGCCCGTCTCCAGTCCTGGTATACCAAGGAACAAGAAGGTCGAAGCAGATGCAACAGAAACAATTCCTTGTTCATCTACCATCACATCTCAAGGGTCTGAGATTCTTTTTCATGTTGTTTTGCAGCTGATTGTTATTAGATATGTGTTTTATTTCTCTAAATTATGACCCTAAATCTTGCTTTATTATGGTCTTCATGACTTGATCTAAAATCCTGATTTAAAATTGTTGTTCTTCCATAGAATCGCAGGGGTTCTTTCTCTAAAAATGACATGACCAGATCGAGTCACACTTCTATTTTGGTGTACTGTGAATTTTAAGTACAATTTTAGTCTCCATACCCAAAATCTATTTGCTTTGCTATCGAAATTGTGTAAAGTACTGGAATGGTGCCCAGGGCAAGAGTATTGTCCCATTTAAAAAGGCATTGAATAGGATGGGCCTATACACCTTGAAACATGAGGTTTTAAAATGAATTGACAGAATAGTCACTCGGTAGATACATCCTCTAGCTAGTACAATTGTAAAGGTGTGCAGACAAAGAGGGACCTGGCTACATACGTTTCGGGCCATCGAGATCAAGGATGACTTGCTTTAACTCTGGTTTTGTGTGCGTTCTGAGATGGCTAATGAAGGCAGTGTTGGAACCACTGACTTCCACTGAGACAGGAGGTACTTGAATGGGGAGTCTGGGGGGGGGGGGGCTTCATTTGTGTGGTAGTGCATTCTTCCATGTGCTCCCAATGCCATTTCCCAATTTGTGTAGTCATGGCCCAGACATTCCCAGGAGTTGTACCTCCATCGGAGTATTGTCTGCAATACAGGTTGATTTTTGATTCCTTGATGAGCTTCTTGCCCAGGCTGACTTTTATCAAAGGAAACTGGAAAAAAAAAACAATTGTGTCAAAACTATTGTTCTACCCCTTCATCCTAACCCAATGCCAGTAAATATCAGGGCTTGTCATCCCAAACACTATTGAGAAGTATATGTCTTGTGAATTAGAGTTTTTTTTAATGTGATTCGGTGGAGTGAGTTAACTGGATAAAGAATTGGTTTCATGGCAGAAAGCAGAGTGTGGTGGTGGAAGGTTGTTTTTTGTACTGGAGGCCTGTGTCTAGTGATATGACTCAGGATTTGATGCTAGGGCCATCGCTGTTAGTCCAAGATGTGTTTAGTAAATTTGTAGATAACATTAACATTGGCACTATTATAGACAGTGAAGTTGGATATCAAGAGTCACAGCATCCTGATGAGCTGGGCCAATGGGCTGAGGAATGGAAAATGGAGTTTAATAAGTATGAGGTATTGCATTTTGTGGTCAAATATGAGCAGGACCTTTCCAATGAATAGTAGGGCCCTGGAGGATGTTGGAGAGCAGGAGGATGTAGAAGTACAACTACATTGTTTCCTGAATGTAGTGTTGCTTGCAATGCAGAGTCGTACTTCCCAGAAGTCGGAGGTAAGCCGACTGCTCACTTTGAAACAATATCATTGATTTAGCTATGCAAAATAGAATTTCCACGTTAAAAAAAAAAAATTAAAACATGACGCTGAAGGCCTTGGGAAGAGACGGACAGACTAGTAAAATTGATAGATGTGTTGCAGATTAAATTGAATGTAGGAAAGTGTAAACTGGTGTGGGTTCTTAGAAGGGAAGTGAGATAATGTAAAATAAATATGCAATTTTAAAGCATGACTCAACAGGCACAAACAGCATAACTTGGGGCGGCACCTTTGATGGTGGAGGCAGGTTAAGAATGCTGTTACAAGTGCTAATTGGACTCTTGTCTATAATCGAGGACATTTTTAGAAGTTTAATTAGTATACTGTATGGAATAATAAAACAAGGTATTTATTTTGATTTAGTAGAACAATATTGTAGCTTGATTTAAATTGATTAATTGTTTTATGAAATAACTTATTGGTTGAAACAAATGTCTTGCTTCTGGTGCTTGTAGACAATTTACCACATGCTATTAGAATAAGAGTCTCATCTGCTGGCAGTAAGATAAATGTAAAATGGGGGCTTCAAGTAACCTTAATGAAGTTGCCAGTTAACTCGCTTCCACAGTGTAAAGAAATCTGACACACATTGGCAATCACTCCTCGAAACTTGATATGAACAATGGAGCAAAAGCTTAATTGGTATGTTTCTCTTTCAGTGTTGACTGAAATGAATTGCCGAATCAGAGGGAAAAATGTGTTATTTGACTAACCGTGGGCACTTGACACCATTTGATGCCTTGGTGAATGAAAAAGCATTCAATCTGCAACACGAATTTCCATGTGTTGAGCACAGAATTAACTTTTTTAAATAATTTAATTAATTTAAATTTAAATAGAATAATGTTTGGTCTACAGAAATTGCTCAAAGGACAGTTGGCTCTCAGAAGTAGCTGTTCAAGGAAAACGAAGTGCTGAGGATTCTGTCTCTGATGAAGAATCGCCATGCAAAAAACCTCTCATGTTTGCTAGCAAAGGAAGAAAATGTCCCAGGTCAGAATTCCGCATGAATGTAAACTGTAGCATGTTTTCTATCAATTACATAATATTTTTGTTAATTGCAATGTGATTGCTTAGCATTGAAATCAGTGCAATTTGTGAATTGTTTTGTTTTCTCCACTCTATCCTTCATGTATGCACCTATTTGTCTATTCGTCCCTGCTCATAGCCATATAGCAGCAGCAAAAAAAACATTCCTCTTTAATGAGGGAAATGAAACCAGTTTGCAAACGCACAGTACTAATTAGAAATAGAATTTTAGGCAACTGAACAACATTGCAACACGGTCATTTATTCAACAATTCAGAAAATTACTCAGATATACCAACAAAAAAAAAGCAGGACTGATCCAATCTAATAATTGCTCTGGTCAGTCCATACACAACCATAATGGGAATATGTCACTGACCATGTTATCAAGTTGTCCTCTGTCACTAATGCTGAGTTTGGGTTTTGGTAGGGATATATTCTTCAGACCTCATCAGAACTTTGGTCCAAACATAGATCAAAGAACTGAATTAAAGGTGAAAATAATTGCATTCTACTTCAAGGTAGCATCTCACTGCTTGTGATGTCAAGGCATAAAACGTCAATGCACGTCAAAGGGTCAACATTCCAAGATTTGGAGTCGTACCTTGCACAAATGAAGATGGTCTGGTTACTGAAAGTCAATCATGTCAACCATAGAACATTTTTGCTGAAAGTAGACCAAAATGCTGGAGAAACTCAGCGGGTGAGATACTCACCCGATGAGTTTCTCCAGCATTTTTGTCTACCTTTGATTTTCCAGCATCCTTCTTAAACATTTTTGCCGAAGTTCTTTGGTGCATTGTTTGAAGTCCACCTCTGTTCATCAGTTTCTTCAATGATATTCCTTATAGCAACATAGAAAATAGGTACAGGAGCAGGCCATTCGACCCTACGAGCCAGCAGCGCCATTCCATATGATCATGGCTGATGATCCAAAATCAGTACCCCACTCCTGCTTTCTCCCCATATCCCTTGATTCCATTAACCCCAAGAGCTATATCTAACTCTCTCTTGAAAACATCCAGTAAATTGGCCTCCACTGCCTTCTAAGGAACATATTATATCGTGAGAAGTGGGCGTGTTCAAATATAGTCACAACTCTCCAACAAATGAAGCATCCAATGCCTGAAACCACCATATATGGGCATAAGCTGATCAGTGGCAAGTATCTTTCAAGCCACAGAAATGCCAGGCAATGATCATCTCTAATCAGGGATTGCATTCAATTGTTTTACCATTGAGTTCCCCACCATCAATATATTGGGGATCAGCCACATATACTGAGGCCGTAACAGCAGGTCATGGGCCAGATATGCTGCAGTGAGTGGCTTGCTTTCCTGACATCCCAAAGACCTTTCACCGTCTAGTACAGATCGGGGTTATGGTGAAATACCCTTCATTTGTCTACCAGGATTAGTGATTGAGGCAGATATGATAATGGCATTTAAGAGACTTTTGGATAGGCATATGGATATGCATGGAAATAGAGCGATATGGATTATGTGCAGGTGGATAATAGATGGTCTTGGCATCATGTTCAGCATGGACATTCTGGGCAGAAGGGCCTGTTCTTGTGCTGCACTGTTCTATGTTCTATTGCTTAATTAATAGATTTACTGCTCAACCGAGAATCTACCAAAAGTTCAGCACTTGTAGTGCTTCAAAAATTATCTTTGCAGAAATGAAAATTGGATTATGTTCTGCAGACATCTATAATTTTCACAGAGATTAGTCTTAACTGATATTTAGGTATGCCATAAAATGTGCAAACTCTATAGTAAATTATGACAACTTGTGAAAAAATTTGTCGCATGCAGTCGGATCATAAGTTAGTATAAAAAATAAGGTTTATTGTACTCCTTTTCAGAAATCTTTAGGGATAGGGTTACATAGCTATTTTATTCAGGTATATTGTAGTAATACCTGTTTAAGATGAGCATCGAAATGCAGTGATATTTTCTGTGCCACTCACTCCAGTGTATGAAATGCATGGCCTAGAAATTGTGGCCTATGAAACTTATGAGTTGTATTTTGTTTTTGCATCATGGAATTGAAGCAGTGATGGCTTTAAATTGATAACTAAATGCAGTTGAGTTCTTTCAGAATGCATGCAACTTTTAAATGTGTGCATGAAGAAATTGGTGTACAACAGTGATATCAAACGTCATGCCATGCATAGCTAACTACTCCCCTGTGAAGGTCATTTAGACTTTTAGTTTAGACTTTAGAGATACAGTGTGGAAACGGGCTCTTCGGCCCAATGAGTCTGTGCCGATCAGCGATCCCCATACACTAACACTGTCCTACACAATTTTTACCAAAGCCAGTTAACCTACACACCTGAATGTATTGGGAATGTGGGAGGAAACTGAAGAAAACCCACCTGATCACAGGGAGAACGTATAAGCCGTAGTCAGGATTGAACTCGGTCCCTAACCCTGTAAGGCAGCAACTCTACCGCTGCACCACAGTATAGTTGCAGTTGGGGCTAATGCTAAGGGAACCGGGTCTTAGCAGCATGCTTAACACCTGCACATGGAATACATTTCAAAAGGGAATTGGATATTAGAATGGGAATTAAAATTAATTTGGAGGGTAGTAGAGAAGAAATTTTTATTATTTTTTATTTTTTATTTTTATTTATTAGAAGTACATTACATTACAACCAATTACATTAGTACTCGTCACATATATCTTATTACAATTAATGTACTCCGTTTATTTTTTACACTAATAAAAGGAAAGGATGAGATTGAGAGAAAGAAGAAAGTGAAGGAAAAAAGTGAAAGTGTAAAAAACGTGACAACAAAAACAAAACAAAAAAACAAAGACACCATAAGAAAGAAATTAAAAACAAAAAGAAAGAGTTAAGAAATAGACCCTAAAAAAGAAGAAAAAAGAGAAAGAGGGAAAAGAGAAAAACAAATACTTTTTTTGTAAGCATCACGCAAATGGGACATACCAACTCTCCAGCTTTCATCCCCCCTTACCTGACCTCATTTTTTTTTAGTACTTTTGCACCCTATACTTGTAATAATTCTATAAATGCAGACCTCGTCAGGTGGAAGTGATCTGGTTTACCTGCCAGGAGGAGTCTTATCTCTTCTAGGTGTAATGTTTCGAACATATTTGAAATCCACATGTTTATAGTTGGTATTGGAGCGTTTTTTCCAGAATTTTAGGATTAACTTTTTTCCAGTTATTAACCCATAGTCTATTAATTTCTTTTGGAACACATTTAGTTCTGGACTATCTTCCGTTGTTCCGAAGATAATCCATTCTGCTTTGGGTATCAGTTTTATTTTAAATAATTTTGTAAAGATTTCAAAAATGTCAATCCAAGATTTTTGAATTTTTGTACAGAAAACAAATGAGTGCGCTATAATAGCTTCTTGAGATTGACATTTATCACAAATTGATGATACATTTGGGAACATTTTATTGATTTTAGTTTTAGAATAATATAATCTATGTAAAATTTTAAATTGTATTAAAGTGTGTCTTACATTAATCGAACATTTATGCACATTTAATAAATGTTCTTTCCACCGTAGAGAAGAAATTATGAACTAAATTCATAGCCTTTTCAAATAGCTGGGCAAGATTGTTCATCAGTTACTTTCTGTGCCATATGATTCTTTCAATAATAAGCATTCAAATTGTAATTTGTGGTTGTGAATCGCAGAAAGTGTATCCTGGGGAGAGGTCCTCAGTAATTCTTGAGAGAATGCTCTAAGCAAAGAAGCAATTATTCATGTGGATTGGGATTTCATTTTGGAAAGATAATGGAAGTGGTTGTTATTGAGAGAACTTAGAGGGAAAAATTGGGAGACATATGTGTTTGGATTGTTTGAACACGTATCATTAATTTATGTTACATCTTTAGAAATCAATCTTTCATAACAATGCTGAAAAGTTCACCCAACCTTTCTCTTCAACCCCATGCCTAGTGCAAGCATGTAACTCATTGGAGGATAGCTAAACAGGATAGGTCTCCTGTCCCACTTAGGAGACCTAAACAGCAACCTCTGGTGACCCTGCCCGCCACCCAAGGTTTCCATGAGGTCACAGGAGGTTTTAGTCACTCTCTCTAATGGTCGACAGTGGTTTCCGCGTGGTCGAGGCTTCATCTAGGTTGCTGCTATTTTTTCATCATGATTAAAACCGGCCTCGACTAAAAATAGGTTGCCGTTTTAAAAATCGATAATTTTTTAGTCGCAGTTCTAGTCGAAGCCAGTTGCAACGCTAGTCGAAGGTAGTCAAGGGAGGTCGAAGAAGGTTTTCTTCATAGTCGAGGAAGGTTTTCAACATATCCATGGAAGGTGGTAGGAGGTTGCAGGTCACCTCGACCTTGATTTTTGTTTGGGTGGCGGGCAAGGTCACCAGAGGTTGCTGTTTAGGTCTCCTAAGTGGGACAGGCCCTTAATGGAATCTAGTTGTTAGCATGGGATAGGCAAGAACAAATTATTTTGCTCTGTAAAAGTGAACTGTTCTCCTTCAATGTCCTCCTTCTTCCAGCCAGCAAGTTGCCAAGGAAAAAAATTGATTAAAAATGTATTTCTATCATCTGCTTAGTCAAGGGTGTTTAATTGTCATATGTGCAGGCAATAGAACAATGAAATGCTTACTTCCAGCAGCTTTACAAGCCCATTGAGGCAGTGACACATTAAAATGTACAATAATCAATAATACAAATTAATAAAATGTGTCTCTTCTTACCTGATTTGTGATGCTTAAATGATTGGGTTGCATTAATTGTTGATAAACTGACCACAACAAATCAGCTACACATTGTTCTGCTAGATGCTAGGCTTGGCGATCGCTTCGCCGAACACCTCCGCTCGGTTCGCAATAAAAAACCTGATCTCCCTGTGGCTCAGCACTTCATCTCCCCCTCCCATTCCGAATCCGACCTTTCTGTCCTGGGCCTCCTCCATGGCCAGAGTGAGGACCACCGGAAGCTGGAGGAGCAGCACCTCATATTCCGCTTGGGCAGTCTGCACCCCAGTGGCCTGAACATTGACCCCCAATTTCCGGTAGCCCTTGCTGTCTCCTCCCCTTCTCAGCTCTCCCTCAGCCCCCTGGCTCCTCCTCTTCCTTTCTTCTTCCCGCCCCCCCACCCTGCATCAGTCTGAAGAAGGGTTTCAGCCCAAAACGTTGCCTATTTCCTTCGCTCCATAGATGCTGCCGCACCCGCTGAGTTTCTCCAGCATTTTTGACTATCTCAGAAAATACATGAATGGATGCTCCAAATATAAAGATAGTATTTATTTCAGATGGTTGCACATTAAATTGTTTCCAGAGTGAAGTTTATTATTTAATTCCTTATATAAATATTGACAAGTAGTTTGATGCTATAAACTCACATTGTGCATGATTGAATCCAAATTCATCCATATTTGTATAACTAATCTGTTTTTTTAATTATTAAAAATGATTTAATTCAAAATTAGTAGCACTGTAGGAAAATGGAAGGCATTTATACAGTATATTAATTTTCTATTTGAAATTTGTGCTACAAAATTAGAAACACTTTGTAACAGTTTTAGGTTTTTGTTAATTGTTAATGCTATTTGTCAAAATATTTCTGTTGAAAAAAAATATTATAATGCATTTAAGGATGGTTGTAGAACTAGGTATGAAGTATAGTAATCTGTATCAAGCAGAAATATAAATTGTAACTTTTTACAACAAATATGCTTAATATAACAAAAATATATTCACACACTTATGTCAGTAAACATTGTCGGTAATCTTTACCAATGTAATTTCCCCCTTTGTGCTTTTGTCTTTAACACTGAGGGAGCACCCCTCCCTTCGAAAAGGCTGGCATCTGTCACTATATGTGTTATGTGGTAGCAGCAGCACGAGCTGTTCTACTACCAAAAATTGGATGGATTACCTTATGTAAAACAATTTGTAAGCATTGGTGGGTGATATCTGGAGATGATTACCAAGCAAAACTATAAATGCTTTCCAATATTGTGAATTAAAGATATTTTTTAAATAATTTGATGACAGGTGGCTTTAATAAGTATGTACACCCATTCCAACAATTGAAAATATTTCACTTTTTTAAATTATTGTAACATAATGACAAATTTCAATTTTCATTTCATAACTATTTATGGCTTTGCTCGGTTTTAAACAGTGCTCCCTTTACTTTGTCTCATCTTCTAGAGCGGGTAGGCCATTGAAGCTTCCAAAGTTAAAGGAGGAGGACGACATTGCCAATAAAGTTAACTGTCAAAATGAAAACAAGGGTAAGAGATGTGAACAAGTGACATCAGATGCAAATCAAAATTAGTTTTTGAACAGTTGAAATGGGTGTGTTAATATTTCTTGGTGTATACGTTTTAAAGAATAATTTGTCTACAAGCAGAATTCATCAAGTCTACGCCGCCATTCAATCATGGCTAATCTATCTTTCCCTCTCAACCCCTGACACCCTTACCAATCAAAAATCTGTCAATCTCCACCATTAACGGCCTCCACAGCCATCTGTGGAAATGAATTCCACCAATTCACCACCCTCTGAATGAAGACATTTCTCATTTTTCTTGTAACAACTTTTTAAAGGTACATCTGTTTATTTTGAGACAATGGCCTTTGGTCCTCTCCACATCCCCACATTCACTCTAACCGGGCCTTTCGCTATTTGGCAAGTAGGTTAGTTATGCATCAGAAAAACCCCCAACGCTGACGACTTGACTGCATATACTTACTATTGTGCAATAGACGGAACACTCTAAAATAATGGAATAATAGAATATGGTGACCCATATTTGGACACCCAGGGTGAAATTATCTTGTTCAGTTTATTAATAGTGATTAGTTTTATGAATGCTTGCGTGTTAGGAAAATAACCTCGGAATCTGCCTTTAATTCTAACTAATTCTAATGTAGATGAGCTCCTCGCAGAATATCAACAAATTATTGTAAATTAGTCTATTTATACACATGGATAGACAAATTAGTCTATTTATACATATGGATAGACAAACAACAACTACAGGACTGCTTGGAGTTAGTAGACTGGGCAATGTTCAAGGACTCGGCAACGGACCTGAATGAATTTGCCACGATCGTTACAGACTTCATAAGGAAATGTGTGAAGGACTATGTTCCTACAAAAACCTTCCGAATGTTTCCTAACCAGAAGCCTTGGATGAACCAGGAGATCCGCATTCTTCTGAAGACCAGATCCCTGGCATTCAGGTCTGGTGACGCAGAGGTCTATAAGAAGTCCATACGACCTTGATAAGGTTGATGGCCGAAAGGGACTTCCGCTCAAAGCTGGAGGATGGGGCGGATGATGTTCAGTAACTGTGGCAGGGTTTGAATGCCATCACCTCCTGCAAGGCGAAATCAGGAGGCAGTTCAAGCGACAGCAAAGCATCACTCCCTGATGAGCTCAATGCGTTCTACGCACGCTTTTATAGGGAGAACATTGATGTGCCTTCCCGAGCCCCCATACACCCTGATGGTATTACAGTCACAGTTACAGAGGCCGACGTCAGAAGATCCTTCAGTGGGGTGAACCCTCGGAAAGCACCTGGACCTGATGGTATACCCGGTCGAGTTCTCAAAACCTGTGCAGACTAACTGGCGGGAGTTTTTGCGGACATTTTCAACCTCTCACTACTGAGGTCTGAGGTTCCCACCTGCTTCAAGAGGGCATCAATAATACCGGTGCCCAAGGAGAGCAAGGTGACGTGCCTCAACGATTATCGACCAGTGGCACTAATGTCTGTTGATGAAGTGCTTTGAGAGGTTGGTTATGGCGCAAATCAACTCCTACCTCAACAAGAACCTCGAGCCACTACAGTTTGCCTACCATCACAACAGGTCAACAGAGGATGCGATCTCACTGGCTCTCCATTCTGTACTGGACCACTTGGACAATAAAAACACTTATGTCAGGCTGTTGTTTATTGACTACAGCTCGGCGTTCAATACCATCATCCCCTCCAAGCTGGTTACCAAGCTCACGGAACTGGATGTCTGCGCATCGCTCTGCAATTGGATCATCGACTTCCTCATCCACAGACCACAGTCTGTTTGAATTGGCAGAAATACTTCAACCTCATTAACAATCAGTAGAGGAGCACCTCAAGGCTGCGTGCTCAGCCCCCTGCTCTACTCACTCTATACTCATGACTGTGTAGCCGGGCATAGTGCAAACGTCATTGTCAAGTTCGCCGACGACACCACCATTGTGGGACGGATTACAGATGTTGATGAGTCAGAGTATAGAAGTGAGATCGACCAATTGACCAAATGGTGCCAGCACAATAACCTGGCTCTCAATATCAGTAAAACTAAAAGAACTGATTGTGGACTTTGGAAGAGGATGTAGACCCACAATCCTGTTTATATCAATGGGACGATGGTGGAGAGAGTCAAAAACTTCAAATTCCTGGGCGTGCATAGTTCCGAAGATCTTTCCTGGATTCAGCACACTGATGCAATTATAAGTAAAGCACATCAGCACCTCTACTTCCTGAGAAGATTACGGAGATTTGGTATGTCAAAGAGGATTCTCTTGAACTTCTGCACGTGCACAGTAGAGAGCATATTGACTGGTTGCATCATTGTCTGGTTCAGCAACTTGAACGTCCGGGAGCGGAAAAGACTGCAAAATGTTGTGAACACTGCCCAGTTCATCACCGACTCTGACCTCCCCACCATCATAGGGATTTATCAGTCACTGCCTTAAAACAGCAGCCAACATCATCATCCTGGCCTCACACTCATTTCACCACTGCCATCGGGAAGAAGGTACAGGAGGGGGGGGACAAGAGTAGCCAACCGATACCATAACATGGAGGCCACCAGCTGGTTTATGACCAGCACCCTCCCCTGAAAAGAAAGAACTCCAAGCAAGCCTGACCAGCGCCCCAGCTGGGCGACGACTTTCGTCTCCGGCTCCTGCTAGTTTGCCGGCCAAGCATCCTCAGTGGGACTCGGGTACACCCCCAGATAGAGGAGGTGCGTGGTGCTCCACGCATACAATGTCATCTCCTCCGGCAGGGAGTCTACCTGCCACTGACCTACTAAAAGTCCAGAATGCTTACTCCAGTTGGTCCTGGCAGATGACACAGCCGAGAAAATCTTCTGGCAGTCACGGATCCTCCGCAGGTCACCAGGGTCAGTGAACGTAAGGAGTACATCATTGACGTAAGCCGAAAGAACCACCCCCGGGCCAGGTAGGGCCAGGCCTGTCAACCGCCTCCGAAGAAGACACAGGAACGGCTCCACGCAGACCGAGCACAACTGACCAGACATGGGGCACCTCTGACGAACCCCCCTCCCAAAATGAATGGGAGCCAACAACACACCATTAACCTTCACAAGACACTCCACCGCAGCGTACAAAAGCCGGACCCAGGCCACAAAATGTGGTCCAACTCCGAACGCTTGCAACGTCCCGAAGAGGATGTTATCCTGAATGGACTGGCCAGGGACTGTATAGGACTGGTCAGGATGAATCAGTTGAGACAGCACGGAGCCCAGGCGATTTGTCATCGCCCGTGCAAAAACTTTGTACTCAGTACATAGGAGAGAGACCGGGCGCCAGTTCTTCAACATGCGGAGTTCGCCCTTCTTGGGCAGCAAGACAACAACTGCCCTACGCCATGAGAGGGGCATCTCGCCGGTCGCCAGGCTCTCCCCCAGAACCATCAAGTAATCACCCCCCAGGATATCCCAGAAGGCTCTGACAAATTATACTGTCAACCCATCCAGCCCAGGGGATTTGCCCCTCCTGAGCTGGTGCAGGGCACGAGTCAACTCCTCCAGTGATAAGGGGTCATCAAGAAGATCGGACACCTCCATATCTACAGTCGGTTGACCCTCCCACAGGACCCACTGAGCCTCCCCGCTGAATCCATCTGTGGAGAACAGGGACCCATAAAAGGACCGGAATAAAGCACTGATCCTCTCTGGATCTGTGACAGAGGAGCCATCATCTGCGAGCAGCTCTATGAGCTGTTTGCGGGCTCCCCGCCCTTTCTCCAGAGAGAAAAAGAAAGGTGAAGCTCGGTCCACATCGTGCAACATCTGGACCCGCGACCTCACGTAAGCACCCTGAGACCGCTCAAGCAGCAGGTTCCTCAAGGCCTTCTTTTCCTGAAACTCTCCCCATTCACAGGAGTCTTCACCAATCCGACCCAGGCGAGACTCTGCGTCCAGTAGCTCCCTCTCAAACCCCTCAACCGCTGAGTCCCGCCTTCCGGTCGACCCCCACGTGTATTCCTTACAAAAGAGATGGATGTAAGCTTTCTCTACATCCCACCACTAACTAAGGGAAGAGAAGCTCTTCTGCCTCTCTCTCCACTTCACCCAAAACCGACTGAATGACTCCCAGAAACACCGATCCTCCAGCAGCCGGTTATTAAAATGCCGGTACGCAGACCCAGCCCGTGCGCGCGCCGGATTAAAGTCCACACGCACCAGACAGTGGTCCGAGCACGGAGTGGCCGCTGAGACACGGGAGACAAGCGCACCGGAGATGTACATGCGATCAATACGGGAACCACCCCCCTCAGATTTCCACGAAAAATCATTGGAATCAGGGTGGAGGTTCCGCCATGCATCAACCAGCTCAAAGGAATCAATCAAACCTCTCAGCTTCTTCGCTACAGCAGGGGCACACTGAGTACCAGAACGATCTCGCACCTCAAGTGTACAATTGAAATCCCCCCCCCTAGAAAACACACTCTCCGCTATCAATAGTGCTCAATAGAGCAGTCACCTCCTGAAGTAGGCAGGCCTGCATCGTGCCGGTGCTGGGGACGTACACGATAATAAAATGCAACGGCATGCCATCCAGGCTCACGGCCAGATAGAGCAAACGACCTGGCACAACATCCGGCACCTTCAGGATCTCTGGCTGAAAGGTCGGGGCCAACAGAAAAGCCACCCCACTCGAATTCGAGCTGAGGTGGCTCATGTAGACCTCCCCCCTTCCCACTCCAGTCGCCAGGTGGGTTCATCACTGACAACAGTATGCGTCTCCTGCAGAAAACTCACTGCACATTTCCCCTCTCTGAGGAATGATAGATGCTGAAATCTACGAAAGCTTGCTCTACTACCATTTAAATTTAGTGTGGCTACTGTGAATGTGCAAACACACTAGATTGTGATCCTCACACTCCTCGTGGACTCGGATACTTTCTCCCTGAGGAACTTCAAAAAGTCCCCAAACTGACGCTTCTCAGACTCGGGCAGATCACTATCATTGCTGCCAAGGATAATCTCGAGAGTCTTAATAAATCCCGACAGATCTGACCACTGCCTCCGCACCGCTTCAATTTTAGTCCTGGCACTCCTGCTTGTTTTAGGAAAGTCCCGAATTTCACAGATGATGACTGTTTGAGACACAACCCTGGACTTTGGGCACTCTGCCAACCCACACACACCTGGAGCTGCATCCTCCTCTGCACAACGTCATTGTCAGAGTTCGAAGGACTACAGCTCACTGAAAACTCCATCACTCTCCCCCTACTCCGGCATGACATCACCCCAGGATCAATGACGAGGGAGGGTCCCGATACCCCTGACAGCAACAAGCTGTCTGGTGAAAGGCCAGGCTCCTGCACTCTCCCATCACCCCCCACGTCTGGGCCTCGGGAAGAAAAAACAAGAGGCGCCCCCAAGGCCCGTGGTGCGCAGGCACCCCCGGAATCCGAAAGAAGGTCACAACCCGAAACAGCCCCGACCCCCACAGCACCCAGAGTTCCCACTCCACTGGCAACACCCAGAGTCTCCACCCTCCACCACCAGGGGAGCATCCTCACCAAGACCCACTGAAAGAGCTGGTGTTTTTGGAGTCTCCCCTACTACCTCAACCGGTGAGGCAGCACACCCCACAGCACCTCCACTGGCTCTAATAAGGAGCACAGACTGGAATATTGATACCCCCCGAGCCTCCCCCTTCTGGCTGACTCTGCTCATCCCCCATCCCAGGGAACACATTTCCAGGGTTCCAACCCCAACAACTGGCGTGCCAACACCCTCAGAAGGCCTCTGAAATGAGGGGACCTCCTCCGACCCAGAGGACATTCCCAGCGGAGCTAACCTCAATACCCGATTGAGATAACTCCCTCAGAAGGCCCCTGAGATGAGGGGACAACCACCGGCCCAGAGGATACAATTCCAGGGGATTCAACCCCAGTACCTGGTCTGGTATCCCTGAAACAGAGGCCCAACCTCCGGCCCAGAAGATGCCAGTTCGTGGCCACCATCCTCATGAGGGGTGGAAGGTCTCGAAGTATGCGTCCCCCTTACTTTGCACCCACGACCCTGCTCTCCCTCGCCGAGTGCACACCTTTTTGTCCCACTGACATGCAGCGGTACGGTGACCTCCATAAAGGAAGGGTCCTCCGCCTCCACACTACCCGCTGCCTCTTTACCACCCCCACGTTTTACCTCCCCTGCCCCCTTCTGAACCAGCTCAGCTCCTTGCTGAGCCACACCAGGTGCATCCTGGACCTCACTGGGGCCATCAGGCACCCCTTGGGTGGTCTCAGGTCTTGGCAAGGGCCCATCTGCTTCCCCTTCTGCTTCACCCAACCTCCCTCCCCCCCCCCTTCGCCCTTCCTCTGCGCCTCGCCATCAACCACCACCACATGCTCAGGGCGTGGGGGGCGGGGGCCATCAGTGCCCCGGGTCGCCAAGGCAGAACTTGCAGCCCCAGAAGGGTTAGCATTACCGCCCCTGTTCACCGAGGCGGAACTAGCAGCTCCAGCCGAGTCAGCAGTACCACCCCGACCCACCGAGGCACAACCGGCCACCCCGGACTGGCCAGCAGTGCATTCCTGGGCCGCTGCATTAGAATTTCTAGCAGCGGCCCGGCGATTGGGACACTCCCTACGGAGATGTCCAAACTCACTGCACGCATGACACTGTGTCTCTCCCCAACTCCAATACACTCGTCTGGGGAGACCCTTATGCTCCACAACGAAGCTCCCCTCAGCGCCCAACCCCTCTCCCACCTTCATAAAACCCTCCTCTTGAAACTCAAGACCCCTTTTTCATACGGGTCATTCCCGGGGTGCATAAGCCTAATAAGCTTGAGTTAGCATTACCGCACCTCCCCAATCTTAGCCAAGCGTGGAAGAAGTTTTGCATCCCGGAGAAACGTGGGACAATTCCGCAGGAGAACCGGTCTCACAGTGGAAACCCACGGTTCCACCGGTATATAGACCCCCTTCACTGTGAGCCCCCTCTCCAATGGTAGGGCCACATCCTCCCGGGACTTTAATAGCAACTTAACCTTCCCTCCTGCAGTCTCAGAAGAGGCAATAACATCCCTCTTGAAAAGGTTGTGCAAGCCCTTCGCAATTGCACCCCTACTCCACAGGAACCCGGTTTGGACCGAGATCCCATATATATCCCAATCCAAGTCAACATGAGGCTCATCCTCAAATGGCTTAGAAACCGCCTCCAAAACCACAGCTGCGTAACTCCGAGCCCTTGACCGAGCCCCCGCCATCTTGACAGTGGCACAAACCAGCTCCAGGAACACCAGCAACTCAGCTCAAAAGCGAATCTCCGAGACAGTCACAGTCTGGATAAGCAGCAGAAGCAGTTTCCTCCAGCCGAAGTATGGAAAGTCCCCAAGCTCAAGAACAGCCGAGAGCAGCTTTTGGGAGGCTCTTTTAAAGCCCTGCCGGAGGAAAAGTACATTCTTCACATTAAGCCCAGGCAGCTGCACTGTGCAAAACGGTATTAGGGCAGAGAATCGGTGTTAGAAACATCAAAGACACCGAAGTCTTTCCTACCCTCGATCTCCAGGCACTCTTGGCAATCCGCCAGCCACGGCCGCTCCCGCGGCGGTGCAGAAGAACTCAGGAGTTCCATACAAAATGGAGAAATCCTCGAACAAAGGAAAGTTTCAGCAGTCCCACATTAGGACTCTATTTCTGCCTCTCACTGCCTCTGTCCCTCTTCCTTCGACAAGAACCTTGAAAGGTTGCTTCAAAACTTCTCAGCCGCCGGAGCTGAGACAGACACAATCTCCCTCTCCCTCTCCCTCTCCCTCTGGGACATATGACAATGACACACTTTTGACTCTTGATGTAGACCCCCATGTGACACCACCAGTCACAAACTGCAAATCAGTGCACCTGCGTATTATCCTTGCTTAGAAACATTGCAACATAGAAAATAGGTGCAGGAGGAGGCCATTCGGCCCTTCGAGCCAGCACCACCATTCATTGTAATCATGGCTGATCATCCATAATCAGTAACCCCTACCTGCCTTCTCCCCATACCCCTTGATTCCACAAGCCACAAGAGCTCTATCTAACTCTCTTTTTAATTCATCCAGTGAATTGACCTCTACTACTTTCAGTGGCAGAGAATTCCACAAATTCACAATTCTCTGCGTGAAAACATTTTTTCTCATGTCAGTTTTAAATGATTTCCCCTTTATTCTTAGACTGTGGCCCCTGGTTCTGGGCTCCCCCAACATTGGGAACATTTTTCCTGCATCTAGCTTGTCCAGTCCTTTTATAATTTTATGTTTCTATAAGATATCCTCTCATCCTTCCAAATTCCAGACAATACAAGCCCAATCGTTCCAATCTTTCCTCATATGACAGTCCCGTCATCCTGGGGACTAACCTCGTGAACTTACGCTGTACTCCCTCAATAGCAAGGATGTCCTTCCTCAAATTAGGAGACTAAAACTGCACACAATACTGGGCCCTGTAGAACTGCAGAAGGACCTCTTGACTCGTACACTCAAATCCTCTTGTTATGAAGGCCAGCATGCCATTAGCTTTCTTCACTGCCTGCTGTACCTGCATGTTTACTTTCAGTGACTGGTGTACAAGGACACCCAGGTCTCGTTGAACTTCCCTTTTTCCTAATCTGACACCATTGAGATAATAATCTGCCCCCTTGTTCTTGCCACCAAAGTGGACAACCTCACATTTATCTACATCATACTGCATCTGCCATGCATCTGCCCACTCACTCAACCTGTCCAGATCACCCTGTACCTTCAAAGCATCCTCTTTGCTGTTCACACTGCCACCCAGCTCTGTGTCCTCAGCGTGCCCAGTGTCTGCCTCTCTGCTGGGAACAACACAGCAAACTATTACCTGGAGTTGCTGGCATCGCTGCTTTCTGTCACCCATGAGCAGCTTCAGGTAACAGTCTCTAATGAGAAATTTTACCAAATGCCTTCTGGAAATCCTTCCAAGTGACTTTCAGATGCCTTCTCCCTTCAATTACTCAAGTAATCTCTTTAATAAAAATCAGTAAGGCTTGTCGAGCATAAACTACGTGTGTTTTAGAACAAAGTTAAATTGGGTATTTAAGTGTGACTATATAAAGTTGAGTTGTTTCCAAATTTACATTTTTTGGTAAAAACATAAATTGACTTTAATTTTGTGGGAAATAATTGTTTCTACTTTAGTTTGAAATGCATAATTAAGGAAATTGCTCATCTAATATTTGCTGTTATTTTTAAAGTGAATCTGTAACATAAAATGTACTCTCTACAGAAAATGATGATTTCAGCCTGCAGCAAGCATTGCACCAGTCAGTGTTTATGTCCTCTGCGTGCCCAGTGCCCAGTCCACCTCTCTGTTGGGAACAACACAGCAAACTATTACCTGGAGTTGCTGGCATCACTGCCAGAAAAGTAGCAAAGTGGACAATTGATGAGGTAAATAGGAAGTAACTTTTTTTATTACATTATAGTATGTTAATTTCATGTTAAATGTTTTGCAGCAAATAAGTTCTATTGATGATTCAGTTACTTCCACTGTGATTTGTGAATTGTAATTTTTATTACATTTAGAAGTCCCTGTTTTAGCACTAAGCAACTTCATGGGTTATCAGGTTTGAACGATGGGAGAGGTATGCCTTGAAGGAAACATTAATAACAAGCTCCGAATGTACCCTTATTTAATTCAACCTAATTTGCCAACACGGCACCATTAAAAAATTAGGAAAGGACTATAGCCTCAATATTATTGTAGAATTGAAGGCAGAAAATTAATATTACCAGTAGGAACCATCCAAACCATTAAAATTGCAAAGCATTTTAATGAGATTTTTTTATTCAGATAGCCATGAACTAATGACGGCCTCTCAAATGGCATGGTAACATGCGCGCAATCCTAGTATGTGCATCTAATTCCCAGTATCCTGCAGCATTAATGAAAATTTCCAAAGAGGCGTGTTGCGAGAAAAGACTGAAAACAAGATGTTGATTTTTTTTTAAGTGTCTTTCGTTGGCTAGCAAGACAAGAAATGCCCCACATGGAGTAATGTGTGCAGTTCTGGTTATCCAAGTATAGGAAGGAAGTCATTAAGTTGAATTAAATGAATTAAGATTAATCAAGACGATACCTGGACTCGCAGGCTTGAGTTATAGCGAGAGGTTGGTTAGGCTGTGTCTTTTTTCTGTGGAGGGGCTCAGGGGTGACCTTATTGAGGTACACAAGATCATGAGGGACATGAATAAAGTGAACTCTCAGTCTTTTTCCCAAGGCAGAGGATTCTAAAAGAGGACAAGGGCAAAAGGTGAAAAGGGAGATATTTAAGAGGGACAAGCGGCAGCCTTTTCACTTGGAGGGAAGACTATATCGGGAATGAGCTGTCAGAGAAAGTGGATACAATTATGACTTTTAAAAGAAACGGCTTGTTATATGAATAATAATAATAATGGATTGGATTTATATAGCGCCTTTCTAATACCCAAGGCGCTTTACATCGCATTATTCATTCACTCCTCAGTCACACTCGGTGGTGGTAAGAATAGGAAGGGTTGAGGACTATGGGCCTGGTGCAGGCAGATGTGACTATCTCAGTATGTCAAATTGGATAAAGTGGACTGAAAGGGCTTTTCAGTGCTCTATAACTCTGTTCCCTCGCCCATTCTGAGATCTTGGGTCTCTCTTGCCTTAGAACAACCCACCTCCATTATCACAATTTTCCACAAACAATTCAAAAATAAATACAAGATAAATTGCACCTTAGTAAACTAATGCAAAGAACAAAGTTTTCAAAATATTTTAATGCTCAATCCAATTTCCAAATTGGGAGATTTCACAACAAAATATCCACATTAATGTTCAAAACTTATTATAGGTGCGAATTTTGCTGCAAGGCTAAAACAAGTGAAGATGGGACTAATTTCTCGGCAGCTGCCATTTCGTACATTTGATTTTGAGTTAAGAAACTCTTTGGCCCATATTAGCTCTCAGATTAATAGTAATGCAGTCAGTTATTTATTATCAAATGGTACAGTAACCTTGGATAAGGGTCAGATGCCTGATCAATGGATGGTAGTCAAATGTTGCTCTGAGTGCAATGGTCAGCCATCAATTCCATGGAAACAAAACACACTTTCTCCCTCAGTTGCAGAGTATTGACTGAAATAAATCTGTTGTGATTGCAGTGTAGAAATTAACTTGTCGAGTTAAGTAATTTAGCGGTCAAAGGGAACATCAATAATAATAAAGGTACATGGAATGATCATGAAGATGGGAATATATGTTGAATGTAAAACAGATTGTGTGAATTCAGTTGAAATTAGCTACAAAAAGAGATGAAAAAAGTGACAGTGCTAAAAGAGCGAGAGGAAAGGGATTTTTTTTCTTAACTACAGAAACTTTAGATTTTTAAATTCTAAAACGTCTAAAACAAATTGAACACGAGGAAGGTCACACTTTTTAGTGACAGATGAGTTGATTAGCAGTAATCAACAATAAGGCTAATGATGCTTCTGCCTTCAGCCTGTGAATCATTACTAGGGACCTGATGCACCATCAGCAGGGAGAGGAGCTTTACTGTTAAATGTTAATGGTAAATATTGATTATTCTAAATATGTCAATGGTTACTCTTCTGTGTGTGCTGTTTGCTATATAATGATTTATTATTGTGTCTGGTAATATTTGTAGGTATCTGAATTTATACTGAGTTTGCCAGGTTGTGAAGAACAAGCCAAAGCTTTTAAGCATGAGGTAAGCTTGAGATAATAATAGATGGTAAATGTTAATTAAATGCCTAAAAGAAAGCATATATACAAATGGATATCTACTACCCCTTTTTGTGCAGAAAAGAATGCCACAATAATCAGACTGAATTAGGCAACGTATCATTATTTTCAGTTAATTCTGTAATTCTAGATGGTCACAAAAAGCTGGATTAATTCAGCAGGACTGGCAGCATCTCTGGAGAGAAGGAATGGGTGACGTTTTGTCTCGACCCAAAACATCATCCATTCTTTCTCTCCAGAGATGCTGCCGGTCCCGCTGAGTTACTCCAGCATTTTGTGTCTATCTGCAATTCCTTCCTACACATTCTGTAATTCTGATCTGTATCCACCAAATATCTAGTTAGCAGGCAATATGTGAACAGGACTAAAATCATTATAATTGATGCTTTTTCTTGTGCTTCGTAAGGCTAGTGCTGTATGACAATGTGCAACGGAGTGAATCATTGTATTTGAAATATCTTGAATATTTATCGTGCAAACTCTTGAAAATATTGAAGAACAAAGATTATTCATTACGTCTCTGCCTACACTCTATCTTTGCCCTGCCCCCTCCCCTGACATCAGTCTGAATAAGGGTCTCGACCCGAAACGTCACTCATTCCTTCTCTCCAGAGATGCTGACTCACCCGCTGAGTTACTCCAGCATTTTGTCTCTACCTTCGACTTAAACCAGCATCTGAAGTTCTTTCTTACACATTATTCATTATGTAATTGGGAGGAACATGTTCATTCATATAAAATATTAAAATAAGCTCTAAACTCAAAATGAAAGCATAGGTCACTTAATCTAATTCATTTTTAAGGTGACACTGACCATTTGTTACATGAAAGTAGTAAAATGTGATTTAGAAAGTCTTCTAAATTACCATATAATTTTGCACATTTAATTATTGAATAACAACGAATGTCATAGCTCCATTTTTAGATGCATTAATTCTTTTGAAACGTGTCTGTTTTGATTGAGGACTTTTGTTGCTGCTTCTGATTAAAATTTGATGATTTCTTATAACAATGAGACAAAATGTATTCCTCCATAAAGATCATGCCATCTCATTGGGTATTTTTCTAGTATGAAACAGAATCATTGTGGGAATGATAATGTAGCATCTCTGACCTTCCTCCAAGTTTTGGATTGTCACAAATTCTTTCTTTGACATCTCTTGTTTATTTTATGAGCAGATCATAAAATAGTCATGCACATGGTGTGATTTCTGTTACATATTATTTTCTGTTGATGGTATTCTCTTTGTCTTAAAAATAACACGCCAACATGTTTAAACATTTAGCAACCTCTTAGAGTTATTCACAGTAGATTAGAGGAAACACCGTTATAACAAAAGGAGTGCCGTGTAGATTAAAACATTGAGGCTGATAAGTTCTAGTGAGAGTGCATAATGCTTACAATCAGTCTAAAGAAGGGTCTCAACCCAAAACATCACTTATCTATGTTCTACAGAGATGTTGCCTTAACTGCTGAGTTACTCCAGTGGGCCATTCTTTGGAAAGTGATGGCATCACATAAAGTAATACATTAAACAATTATTGTAAGAGATTAATCGTATTCATTGCTATTTTCCAATCTACAGAACTATAATGAATGTCTGCTAAAGATATGAACATTCTAGCTGTTTAAAATTCACAGAGTTTGTAAAATAAAACTGAGTTATAATATAAAAATTTCACTTGATAAACTTCGAAAAAAATATGAAACACGCATACAGTACAGTGACTAAGAATGGGAGGGGTGGGGGGGCAGCAATTTGTGTCCAATCTGTGTAAATATCAGCAGTGCAGTCTGCCAGCGCACAATTTGCTCCTGGTCAAGAAAGCAATGGTATTTAAGAACTTAAAACGACCCTAAGTTGGCCAAGGACCTTGATTTAGCCTCTCAGGCCTGCTCTATCTTTCATTACAATCACCATTGAGACTATATTTCATGTCCATTTTCCCTGCCCACTCCACATATTACTTTCCTTGGGTCCCAAAACATTGAATAATGATGAATAAACTTAATCTGAGCAGTTGAAGATTTACAATCTTTGTATGAAGTTTTTTTTTCTCACTTCAACTCCCTTATCTTGAAACCATACCACTTGATAAGTCGCTTCAATGCACTATGAAATTTGACCCTAATCCAGTATAGTATTTCCAAGATCTGAAACTCTTTCGCTATCAGGCCCGAGCATGCCCACGTAGTTTTAATGGAGGAGGGTGAAGATTTGGTAGACTAAACTACTCTACAGTGATGGGCCAGGTTATTTAACAATAGTAATGAGTGCTAGACTTACAGATTTAATAATGTGGTTGGAGAGCACCACTGAGATCTGAAGGAACAATGCCACTTTGCCTCGGGGGGGGGGGGGGTCTTGGAGTGGTAGTTTTAAGTACCATAGCCCCTCCCCAGAGTCTAGAGCAATTACATTACATCAGTGGATCTGGAAAGAGAAATATCACCCTACTCTAACCCACCCCCCAATTTCTGTCAACCAACCCCTCTCCCCCGCATGCATTCACACCACCCGCCACCTATAGAACCTCTGGACATTTGTGGACAATTCTAACTTGCCATCCTGCTATCCTGCCCAATGAGCTCCAACTTCTGAATCTGGCTGTTGACAAAGCTCAAAGTTGTTCAAGTGAAGCATTGCCAACGTGTGCATAGACACCTCGAAGTTCCTGGAACTCTGTGTGTCTCAATTGTTACCTTAGGCTTTATCTCTGTAAATATCATGACCCACTTGCTAGTTCCCTGTTTTTTTTTCAAATGAATGAACGTCTATGAATGACAACCTGTTTTTTCACCACTTGGGTGTGATGCTAATCGGTGAACATAAAAGAAAAACAGGGCTGAAATAGATAGGGTATAAACAAACGAGTCGAGATTAAACTTAATTCTAAATTTTATTAGGATGAGACTAATGGGGCTCCATCTTTGTTGATAACGTAGTCTGTGGGATCCTCTAAGATCTGAAGTGTGTGCTTACAGAAGGTGTAATCGTTCAATGTGCAATTTTCCATGGAGTCAATGCCGCTGTCCTGTGACTTCAGCTCCACTTTCTGACAGATTACATCTGACAATCGTCTGCATGATCTATGTGTTATTTTAGAATCCCCTGTCCATAGTGTAGCAATTTGATCTTTCCAGAACATGTATTTGAAACCAAATCCAAATAATACAACAACAATTAATTTCATAAATTTCCAAGCAAGAAAAATATATATTTTTTTAATGTTAATTTAAAAAATAAACATGAAATCCCATATTAAATTATCAATAATCTTAAATTTTCAACATTGTGTAAGACCTAAAATGGTTAAATATGTTACAGTGGTGATAAATCATCCAATTATTTAGCTTGTAGTGGCCAGGGTAAACTCGGGCCATGCCCGAGTCCTCAAGTGAAGGTCAATAAAGATTAAACATTTAAAGAACAAATGATCCTTGTCTATAGTTCATAAGTAAATATCGTAATTATCAACATGTATAGATAGCTAATAATTAACTTTGTTCTAAGTGATCTATTCCAGATAATGTGCTATTGTCTTGTCAAATATTGTGACATCGAACTTCTCTTCTGTGTAATTAGTTTCATTCGACACTGTGCAAATCTATCCCATTAGGGAATAGGCAGTTTGCTAATTGCATAAATTCACTACTCCATCAAAATTAACCTTCTGTATGACCAGAGATACACAGTCTGTTTCATGCTTGAGGCGTGAAATGTTAAATATAAAATTGTGCAATGCTTTTAAAACTGGTTCTGAAAAAAAAGGCAAACTGCATTCCATCTGAGGAAGTGTAGGTCAATGCATTTGGGAAGGTCAAACAAGGCAGAGGAACAAAATAGTAGGTTGCTGAGAGATCAAGAAATAGAAGGTACACAAAAATGCTGGAGAAACTCAGCGGGTGCAGCAGCATCTATGGAGCGAAGGAAATAGGCAACGTTTCGGGCCGAAACCCTTCTTCAAGAAATAGAGGGATCTTGCTGCACATATCCACAAATCCCAGAAAATAATGTTTATTAGGTGAGACAATGACCAATAGTAGGGAGGTTACTACTAAACCTGCATTAAATGGTAATTAGATTATAGATTTAGGGTGGCACGGTGGCATAACAGTAGAGCTAGTTACTGCCTTATACTGCCAGAGATCTGGGTTCGATCCTGACCATGGGCGCTGTCTGTATGGAGTTTGTACTTTCTCCCCATGACCTGTGTGGGTTTTCTCAGAAATTTTCAGTTTTGTCACAAACTCCAAAGATACACAGGTTTGGCTTGGTATAAATGTAAAATTCTCCCTAGTGTGTGAAGGGTAGTGTTAATGTGTGGGGATCACTGGTTGGTGCGGACTAGGTGGGCCAAAGGGCCTGTTTCCGAGCTGCATCTCTAAACTATACTAAACTAAGTTTGAATGCTGTGTGCAATTTTGGTTACCACACCACAGGAAAAAATTACCAGCCTGACGGTGCAGAGGAAATATACAAAAACGTTTTTAGAGCTGGAAAGTTAATGTTACAAAAAGAGACCACAGGAAATGAGGGGAAAAGGATATTGTAATCATGTATAGTCTTTTCTTTGATGGGATAGCATGCAAACAAAAACTTTTTGCTGTACACTAATAAACTAAACTAAAAGTAAAAAATGAAAGGAGATTTAATTGTTCCCTTTAATTCTGAGAGGTCTAGACAGACTGAACTGGAAGCCATTTCCCTTGGTAGCAATGTTAAAGCTGGGGGAAGTAGATACAAATTAATTGGTTTGTGGAGAATTGAGAATTATTTTTTTTTTTGCACAAAGACTAATAAGCGGATGGGGATTTGGAATTTACCATTTGAAAAACTGATGAAGGAAAAAAGCCTCAACATGTCTTCATAGCTACCATTTTGATAACTACAGATGGTGGGAACTCCCAAACAATTCACTTTGTATAATGTGTTCAAGAGCTTTGCGATACATTTTGAGTACAATCAGATACTAGGCAGTAACCCAGGTATTCATAAAAGTATCTACTTCTGACATTAACTGTACTGTGACTTTAATTTTATATCAAGGGGGCTGAAATTCATTTTAGTGAGGCCAGTGAATATGAATCGGTAACGTGCACTAATTCTTGCAGTTCTGTAAGATAGAAGCAAGTTTTCCAATTTATGGCACTGCCAGAAGTTTCATCTTCTTACACATTAAAACTCTGAAGGCCAAAAAAAGTATTTCCACAAGTGACATTGTTTGGATTTTCTCAAACTAAGTTTAATATTGATTTCAAGTCAATATTCTTTAAATTTTTAATGCAGATTTAGGGACATTAGATCCTAATGATTAAATATTCTGAATGATATAAACTATCATCCAAGGTATGTGAAAAGCTTTGTTTTTTCATGCTATCCACACATCATATACTATACATAAACACAATCAAATCAAATTTTACAACAGGCAGAGAGCAAAGGGAAGATACAGAGTGTAGTATATACTTCTTGGCATTGTAGCACATCTGTTCCATAGACAGAATCCAATGTGAACAATGGAATAGGCGTGAATCAATCAGTACCCTAGCTTAGGAATGGACTGTTTGGATTTCTGATAAGAGGGGAAGAAGCTGATCCTGAGTCTGGTGGTTCATACCTTCAGGATTCTCTACCTTCTGCCAGATGGGAGTAGGATTCAAGGAGGAATGACTGGGGTGGGACGTCTTTGATTATGCGGCTGCTGATCTGAGGTAATGTGCAGTGTACATAGTGTCAATGGTGGAAAGTTTGATCTGTGTGATGGACTGGGCTACATGGCAGAACATCTGGACGATAGTTATTAAGGCACACTACCTTACTTTGGTGTTAGGATGACAGTGGTCATCTTGAAACAGGTAGGGACATCAGAATAGAGTAATGAGAGGTTAATGACATCTATAAATACCTCTGCCAGCTGCTCCACATAGGTCCTGAGGACACGGCCAAGGACTTCGTCCGAACCGATTGCTTTTCGCAGATTCACTCTCAGGAAAGCCGATCTTGCATCTGTCACTAACTGTTGATGCAGGAGCACCCGAACTGGTAGCACCCGAACTGGCTGTGCCTCTATACCACGTCCTCCTGTTTAAAGCGGATGTAGAATACGTGATCGGTGGAGCGGCCTCCAGCAGGAACGACCTGGGACTCCCGTGGAGCTGCGGACTACTCACCGTCGCGGGGCTGGCCGAGTCTGGAGCGGATGGAGCTGTGGTGGAGCGCTGCTGCTACCCGACCGCTGGAGATTCGGAGGCTACAACCGCGGGTCTGGCGGACGGCAACACCGTAAGCCCGCGGGTCCCTGGTGGGAGACCGCTTTTCGGGGCTTCCGCAGCGGCGACTTCTCCCGCCCGAGTTGCGGGGTTGAAGCGCACCTGGAGCGGGGCTTTATCCCCCCGCGCGGCTTGGAATGGCCACCGGACTTTGCGGGCGTGCGCCGGGGCTCTAACACCAAGACCCGGTGCGCGACCTTGCATCACCCGGCGTGGCTTTAATGGCTGCGGGACAATCACCATCGCCCGCCGGGGGCTTTGACTTTGACTCTGACATCGGGGGGGGGGGGGGGGAATGCAGTGGAGAGATACGTTTTTTTGCCTTCCATCACAGCGCTGTGATGGATGTATGTGTAAATTGTGTTGTGTCTCGGGTCTTCTTCGTTTTGTATTGTATGGCTGCAGAAACGACATTTCGTTTGGACCTCAAGGGGTCCAAATGACAAATTTGTCAAAAAAGACAAATAAATTGAATTGAAATTGAAAATTGAAATAGAATGCATTCAGTTGCAATGGGAGGAACCCATTGTTGCCAGTGATACCACCAGCCTTTGCTATGTAGCCCGTTTAAAGTGCAACCCTTGCTGCAGTCTACAGGTGTCTTGGGCCTCTAGCTTGGTCCAGAAATCCCTCTTGGCATCCTTAATGACTCTGATTTCTTGTACCACACAGGATCGTTAGACTTGTATGCTGCAGACTTTGACGTGGAAGTGGACCTTGTGGTTCATCCATGATTTCAGTTAAGGAACACATCATTTTCTTTGGTACACAGTCCTCTACACGCATGCTGATGAAGTCTGTGACAGCAGTAGAATATTCACCTAGGTTAACTGCAGTTTTCTTGAACACTAACCAGTCCACCACCAACTCAAAGCTATCGCAAAGAGTGTCATCTGTTTCTTCCGATCAGCACTTGAGGAAGGACATTCTTGCTATTGAGGGAGCGCAGCGTAGGTTCATGAGGTTAACTCCCGGGATGGTGGGTCTGTCGTATGTTGATACATTGGAGCAGCTGGGCTTGTATACTCTGGAATTTAGAAGGATGAGATGGGATCTTATTGAAACATATAAGATTATTAAGGGTTTGGACATGCTAGAGGCAGGAAACATGTTCCCAATGTTGGGGGAGTCCAGAACCAGGGCCATAGTTTAAGAATAAGTGGTAAGCCATTTAGAACGGAGATGAGGAAACACTTTTTCACACAGAGAGTTGAGTGTGTCAAATTCTCTGCCTCAGAGGGTGGTGGAGGCTGGTTCTCTGGATGCTTTCAAGAGAGAGTTAGATAGAGCTCTTATGGATAACGGAGTTAACGGATAAGGCAGGAATGGGGTACTGATTGTGGATGATCAGCCATGATCACATTGAATGGCGGTGCTGGCTTGAAAGGCCGAATGGCCTACTCCTGCACCTATTGTCTACACACAATACCACAGAATGAAGAAGCGAAAACAGGTGTTTAGAAATTTGTGCAATGTAATTAAGAAGAAATAACTGAAATATCACATTTACATAAGTATTCAGACCCTTTGCTATGACACTCAAAATTAAGCTTAGGTTCATCCTGTTTCCATTGATTATCCTTGAGTTGTTTCTACGACTTGATTGGAATCCATCAGTGATAAATTAAATTGACTGGACATGATTTGGAAAGGCACACACCTGTCTATGTAAGGTCTCACAGTTAACGGTGCATGTCAGAGCAAAAACCAAGCCATGAAGATGAAGGAATTGTTCGTAGACCTCCGAGACAGGATTGTGTCAAGGCACAGGTCTGGGGAAGGGAATAAAACAATTTCTGCAGCATTGCAGGTCCCGATGAGAACAGTGACCTCCGTCATTCTTAAATGGAAGAACTTTGGAACCACCAGGACTCTTCATAGAGCTGGCAGCCCGGCCAAACTGAGCAATCGGGGGAGATGGGCCTTGGTCAGGGAGGTGACCAAGAACCCGATGGTCACTCTGACAGAGCTCCAGAGTTCCTCTGTGGAGATGGGAGAACCTTCCAGAAGGACAACTATATCTGCAGCACTCCACCAATCAGGCCTATATGGTAGAGTGGCTGGACAGAAGCCACTCAGTAAAAGGCACATGACAGCCCGCTTGGAGTTTGCCAAAAGGCATGAGAAACAAGATTCTCTGGTCTAATGAAACCAAGACTGAACTCTTTGGGCTGAATGCCAAGCATCACATCTGGAGGAAACCAGGCACCTCTCATCACCTGGCCAATACCATACCTGCGGTGAAGCATGGTGGTGGCAGCATCATGCTGTGGGGATGTTTTTCAGCGGCAGGAACTGGGAGACTGGTCAGGATCGAGGGAAAGATGAGTGGAGCAAAGTACAGAGAGATCCTTGATGAAAACCTGCTCCAGAGCATTCTGGACCTCAGACTGGGGGCGGAGGTTCACCTTCCAACAGGACAACGACCTGAAGCATACAGCCAAGACAACGCAGGAGTAGCTTTGTGACAAGTCTGTGAATGTCCTTGAGTGGCCCAGCCAGAGCCCGGACTTGAACCCGATCGAACATCTCTCAAGATGCCTTTTACTGAGTGGCATCTTGAGGAACGGCTGCAAAACAGCAGCCGTCCGTTAATTGTACTTTTTTACCAAGTTTTTAGTTTTCTTTAAGTCTTTGTTTTTATTTATTTTGCCTTTTGATGTGGGGGGAACAAGGGGAAATCACTTCCCGGTCCCTACCTGGTCGGTGAGGCAGCCTTCTCTCCGGCTGCCCATTCGACCCGTCCTCGCGGCCTACCAGCGGGCGTGGAGCGGCGTGGAACGGCGTTTCCTGGCGGGAACCGCACAGCACCCTCAGCTTCGGTGGCGGCACGGCGCTGGAGCGCTATCGTGCAGCGGAGCGGGCGATGCCTTGCCTGGGTCGCCGCGCTGGACCGACGCGCTGGAGCTCCGGTGAGCTCTACCGCCGAGCTCAACACCTCCGGGACTGGAGCGACCATTCGCGGGCGGTGGCGCCGACTCCAACATCGGGAGCCTCGTGGCTCCAAATCGGCGCGGCCTTGTCGGCTTCAGGTGCTGCAGACGCCTGCGGGAAATCGGCCGTTCCAGCCGTAGTTGCGGCCTCCGGTGAGGGATGCGGCCGTTCCAGGTGGCCCAGCTGCTGGAGGACTACATCACCCGGCGAGAACGGCCAGGATCATCGGGCCTCCGTAGAGGCAATAGCGGGGGCTTCATCTGGCCTGACTTTTTTTGGGTGATCTGGGGCTGGGGACTGGACATTGTGCCTTCCCCCACAGTGGAAATCATTGTGGGGGGGATGATTTTTGTATGTAATTGTTTGTAATTGTATTTGTTAGTCTGTGTTCAAGATGGCGGTCGGAGGGGAGAGTGGACGCTGGCGTTAAATTGCCGCTGCTCTCTCCTCAAATTGTGCTTCTGATTTTCTTTTTTTTGTGTTTTTGGAAGGAATTCTGTCCCTGATTTATGTATTGGTCTTTATAACCTATTTTTTTTAAATTCTGATTATATGTTTTCTATAAATCTCTGTATGGTGTCCTTGAGACCTCGGTATAAGGTGCCCGTAAATAAAATCCATTATTATTATTATTATTATTATCTCTGGAGGGACCTGAAAATAGCTGTACATCGACGCTCACCATCCAACCTGGCAGAGCTTGAGAGGATCTGCAGAAAAAATGGGAAAAATTACCCAAATACACATGTGCCAAGCTTGTTGCATCATACCCAAGAAGACTTGAGGCTGTAATCGCTGCCAAAGGTGCCTCAACAAAGTACTGAGGAATTGTCCGTAGACCTGAATACTTATGTAAATGTGATATCTCAGTTATTTATTTTTAATTACTTTGCAAAAATTTCTAAACGCCTGTTTTCGCTTTTATTATGGGGTATTGTGTGTAGATTGATGATAAAAAAAAAAGAATTTAATCCATTTTTCAAATAAGGCTGTAACGTAACAAAATGTGGAAAAAGTGAAGGGGTCTGAATACTTTCTGAATGCATTGTATATTGGCAAAACGCTCTTGATGTTGGCCTGATTGAACTCCCCGGCCTTTATGAACAGGGTCTCAGGGTACTTAGTTTTGATGCTGTTGGTGACCGTGTGTAGTTCCTCAAGTATAAGCTTAGCATTGGCCTGGGGTAGGATGTAGTCTACTGTCAGGATAGCCAAAGTGAATTTCCACAGCAGGGAGTTGGGGCAACACTTCACTGTAAGGTATTCCAGTTCTGGGGAGCAGGATCTCGGCCGACCTGACTGGACAATCAAGCCCCAAGATGGAGGAACCGCAGACTCGACCGCTCCATTGAGCCAGGGCCCTGACATTGAGGAACGAACCCGACCTGACTGAGTGTGGGCCCCAATGGCAAGGCCTGACCAGCAAATGTGCAGCAGAGACAGAAACAGTATGGTTTCAAGTCTCCCTGAAATTCCCTCCCCACCCAGCAATTAAACAGGCTATTGAGAACAACCTGGATGAACTGAAAGCTTGACACACCTATCTTACAGAACTGAGGGAGTGGTGTGTGCTCTTGTTTTACTGAGACATGGCTCACCCCTACCTCAACTGACTGTTCCATTCAAACTGAGGAGGGCTTGTCGCAACATTGGATGGACCATATTGAATCTTTGGACAAGGTGCTTTGTCGCCTTTAGATTCGCCGTTATCCTTCTTCCCTGAAAACAGCATCATGCATCCAGTTTGTGAAACAATACAGTGGATGTAAAAGTCCTTTTGATTTGAATCTTTTGTCCAACAGGGTTGTCTGTTCAGTTCAAACTAAAGTGTTGATATATAACATGCCTCTCAGCATTCATCCATTTCACTGGTCGTTTTTGTTTTCTCAATGGTGTTATCAAACGTGGTAATAGAAAATGGCACAGATACCAGCTTGTGTCCTGGTCTTGATTCTGGAAGGATGGAGAAATGGTTGTCAGAGGATGAATAAGTCATGACATTCCCCATGCATGTTGAGCAGTGATGTGCAAGCAATCCATGCCTGTTATTGCACAGTAATTGGACATTAGGGAATGGATTTTCTTTTTTGTTGACTAAATGATATGTGCTGATAGACTTGTTGGGCCAGGCAAATGCAGTCTATTGTTTTAAGCACTCGTGGAAATCCAGTGAACAGATTTAAAAATTAATAACTAGCAGGCTTGTTTGTCTTGCTCCAGTAGAAATGTCAAATCGGAGAATCCCCTGTGGTCGGAACATATAACTTGCCTTGTGCAAGAAAGGACAGCAAAATGACAGGTCTTGGAACAGTCGCTTTTTGCTGAGGTCAGAAAATGAGCGCAGTAATGGCTTTGAGTAAATGGTGTCTTGTCTTTAATAGTTTGCAGATGTCCCTACAGAATAGAACACAGCTCTCCCTGCAGTTTTGTGGTGAACCAGAGCCTCCAAATGATTTTCAAGAAATGCCTGAAGGGGAACTGGATCATCTGTTGTACTGTATAAACCTGATTTTGCTGTTGTGCCTCTTCCTCTCAGATATCATGGATATGAATATACACTGGGAAACATGTACCAAAGTCTTGGAGTAATTTTCAAGAATTTTTTCAAAAGAAAACAAACCTGAGGAATAATGCTTGGGAATGCAAATGTAAAATTCAAAAAGTCTAGTCACAATGAATTTATGATTGCCTATAATTGCATTAGTAAATATCAATTACCTTTTAATAATTCTCATTCTGGAATTATGGCCTTTTATCTAGTGGATGTTCTTTAGGGGATGAGCTAAATATTTTAGCTACATTTAATTTCCTCATGATTCAAAGAAAAAGAACAGAAGCATGTCAGGTTAATGGATTAACACTGATAAACATCATAATGGATATGTCTGTTTTGAATAGATTGTTAAATAAAAATTGGTGCGTGGTTTGCAAATATGTAACTTATTCGTCTTTAATTTATATAGACCTGGTCTCTTTAGTGTACACTGTTAGATGGATGACAGCCAATTACCAACCTGGTGATTTGTCGCAGCAGATTCCAGCACCTGCAGTCTCTTATATCTCCAACCTGGTTTGCATGTCTTGATAAAAATCACTTCTATTCACTTTACATAATTGTACAAAATCAAAATCAGCTTCCTATACTTATCTTCTAATTGTTTATTACCTTTGCAATGTCATAAGTAGGAATCGCTTACACAATCTCATTCTCTGGAAGATGTATTTCATTAAATATTTCAGTCAAATGATGAGGTAATTTTAGTTGCTACCATGAATTGATGAATAATTACATCAGTTCAACTCTAGTTGGACTGCAAAATAAATAAATAATTAGTGGCCAGTGCTATAAGGTGCAATGAATACTTACATTTATGCAAGATTGGAGTCGGGCGAAGCTCAGCTGGAGCAGATGTTCCTGACCGTAGGTCTGCTGGCCATGGTTTAATAGATTGTTGGTTTATGGCAGCATTTTATGACAGGTTGAGTATCTATTCACAGATGGGTCATGGGGGGGAAATACAAAGGAGGTGCCTTAGTGTTTTCCAAAGAGAGGGAAAGCTGGAGAATGATTGTTTTCTCAGCTGTTCTTTTGGCAGCGTGGGGAAAGCAAATCAGCAGGCTTCCCCATATAAAGCTGTAGGGATCATGAAGAGAAACAAAAATCTAAAAATGCAGTGGATGAATTAAAAAAAATATTCCCTTGTGGTTTGTCTCAGTTAAGGTAAGTACACAACATGGAAGAGGAGGTGGTATTTAATAAATAGCCATGATAATGTAATATTAGAGCTAGAGCATTGTTTCCGACAACAATAAGTAACAACATTTCAGCGCTATAATTTGCATCATGAATCATGTAAAGATAACAGGCTATAACTTTAAAGTATATTTTAAAGAAAATGTTGACGATAAGATATTTTAAATATTGCAATAAATGATTAAAAGATTTGTAACCCAGAGATCATTGTCATCTTGAAAATTACAGCTCACTAGATATGAATCACTAGTATTGTAAAATAATTCATTGCACTGAAAATTTTATAATTTGTTGTCTTCAGCAAATTGATGGAGAAGCATTTCTACTACTGACTCAGACAGATATTGTGAAGATAATGAGCATTAAACTAGGACCTGCTCTGAAAATCTACAACTCGATCCTCATGTTCAAAACTGCAGAGGAAAATGGACAAAATGAGCTTTGAAACTGAAAGTACAGCACCACAGCTGTCGATCACCTGTTTCTCAATTAAACCTCATCTTTAATTCAAAGCACAAGAACTCTGTTAGAATGGACTTCCAAAACAGTACTACTGGAATATTTACAGTTGACTCAGCAGACTCATTTAGAGTGTTTGTATGTTCAGCAGTTCTAAAAATTGAGCTCATCTCCCATCCATTTCCTCAGGACTTAATTATGCAAATACCTGCGCAAGTGATTGACCTTTGAATTGTATATTTAAATATGGCTGAGGGGTTTCTTCCAAGAACTGGACATTTAATGTATCAGACACTAAAATGGATTAATTGTGTTCTTTTTTTACTTTTATTTGCGGTGGAATGATTTGGTTGTGTATAGAATTGTTTGATAAATCACAGAAATATCTGATAATGTAACATTTCATTTACCAAAGTAATGAAATATACATAAGGATATATATTTTCAAAAGTTAGCATAGCTGAATTTAATTTAACTCTTTGATTGTATGTATCTTAATTTAATTTTGAAAGTTTTCAGGAAGTTTTAATTACGATAAACGCAATTGACTTTCTCAGCTTTAATTAAAAAGTTTTTTTTGTTTATTCAGTATTGTGTTAATGTTTGATACAATAACCATTTTATGTAAATTGCATAAATTAAAGGATGAATGAACTGCAGGTAAAGTCAAACAATGTTGTGACAAACTTGCATTAGTAAACTCTGCACATTGATCCTCTGCACATTGGGCACTTACTGAAGCATCAGGCACATGCCCTGGTTAAAAAATTACTAATATTCTATTACTGAATTGAATATTGGATTACTAAACCAACCTTCCCAGTAAGTACACCTCTCTTTTAAACAACTCAATGATTCTAAACCTTCAACCAAAAGGAACCATGCCTTCCATATCTTGACAATCCTTTGAAGTCATCACTCCTGAATTTGCAAATAAAATACATTTTTCAGATCAAACGTAATTAGCCTAGCTCTAATATAATTTAAATTATAATCCCAAATTGAACATTTGTGCAATAATAGTTTTAATTGGAACTAGTTGAGTTGTTAATAATGGGAGGTCTGCTGCTGAACGTTGCAATACATCAACAAAAAAATGTAATATTGTGCCTTTAAGTTAGCAATGTCAGAAGGCACCAGAGGACTATTGCCATATAATAGTAACACCAAGTCACACAATATTTGAGCAGATGGATAAGCTAAGTTCACTTTTAAGAAGATTTTTTCCAAACAAAAGTTGTGGGGCACAGAGGCTCTGAGTGGGAATTTAGGTGTTTGTGTGCTGTTTAAGACACCATTAACAGTGTTGGGGGGGGGGGTGATTTTAGAATTATCAAGAGGCCAAATTGAGAGGATTGTAAATCAGAGGGGTGTGCAAGCAAGGATGAGATTTTTTTTTTTTTTAATGGAGGCAATGTGAATTTGGAAGCCAGCATAAGTGTGCATAGAACTTGTCTAGATTAGTACATGGGTGGCAGTTTTCAACATCTTCTGGTTTATACAGACAACAAGAGGTTAGCCAGAACTCACTGGATTAGTGAAATCTAGAGGCAACAAAGGGTTAAGTGATTTAGCTGAAGATGAACTGGAAAAAGAGTAGACTTTTAGAGATGGAAATGTGTGCATGGTCAGATATGACACTAAGGTTGTAAACTGCCTGGTTCTGTTTCAGATGGATACCAGGAATTTTGATGCAATCTAGTGGCAAAGGAACAGAGTTTGCAGTAGCCACCAAATATAATGCGTTCAATCCTGACATTTGGCTGGAGATTTCTCCTTCAGACATTGCTGCACTTTGGACAAGCAGTCTGAAGAGATGCTGGGTGTCATAACAGGGCTAAATATTTGGATGTCTGTTTCACCAAAGGCTGCAGATGCTGGAAATCTGAAATCCAAATAGAAAATACTAGAAATGCAGGTTTAGGCAGTATCAGTGGAGAGATATACAGATACAGACTTAATGCTTCCGGTCAATGGCCTTAGTTCTGGTTTAATTGATTGAGTGAAACATTAACTCTGAGTTAATGTTGTTACTCAATATTAAATTATGTTTAAATATTAACTGAAAAATTAACTCGATTAATGAGAAGTTACAATTGAAACATTAACTAAATTTCTTGCAATGTGGCTGCAGCCTGACCTGCTGAGTATTTCCAGCATTTCCTGCTTGCAGTCACTTTCTTTTAATATTATCTTCAAAGCAGAAACAGTACTGTATCAATTACATGCTGCCATTTTTGTCTTCAAATTGAGAATATGATCTGTTATTTTGGGTCTGAAAAGTTAAAAGTAGCTAATTTTAGCACACAGAGCCATTGCCATGATAGCAACCACTGTGAGAAAATTAAGATCGACAGTTCACTCATCCTTAAAACGTATGTTCCATTATTCTTTGAAGCCTGAAGGTTTGCTGTGAGAAGTAATCAATGCAAAAAATTGGCAACATTAGCTAACTCAAATGGTACCGTTTAAAGCCTTTGCACTACAGCACAGTAAGTTTTATGGCAGATAAATTACTTCATAGCAGATTTCATTCATATTATCCTTTAATCCTATGTGGGGAAACTGTGTGCTATCCTTTTACTGAAACAAATAAAGAACATTTGAATGTTAAGTTAATTGTGCGTCTAATTGTACAATTCCATTGTCAGCTTACAGAGATGCTTCAATACACATTATGCCCTGAATTTGCCTGGATTGTCACATTTGCTCTACTCGATCAATGCACTGGTATTTTTTTGATGGATGCTCATTTAACATGCAGATACTGCTCCAGATACCACTTTTGGCAACAATCAGCATTTTCCAAACTTGCACCTATGCACTGCAACACAGCAGTGCAGAACATACTGGCAATCAGATGTAGGTACCTTTTGACCTCCCATGCTGCCCTGAGCCTTGCTACTGAGTCCAGGCACATCCTAGAAGCTGCAGTCAAAGATATCAATAATTTGGATGAGGACATACAGGGCAAGATTAGCAAGTTTGCTGATGATACAAAAGTGTGTGGTTGTGCAGATAATGAAGATGGTTGTGAAAGATTGCTGCAGGATCTGGATTGATTGACCAGGTGGGCTGAGGAATGGTTGATGGAATTTAACACAGAGAAGTGTGAGGTGTTGCATTTTAGGACGTCTAACAATGGCAGGACTTACACAGTGAATGGTAGGCCTCTGGGGAGTGTTGTAGAGCAGAGGGATCTAGGAGCGCAGGGTAGATAAGGGGGTCAAAAAGGCTTTTGGCACATTGGCCTTCATCAGTCAGAGTTTAGAGTATAGAAGTTGAGAGGTCATGTTGCAGTTGTATTAGAAGTTGGTGAGACCGCATTTAGAATATTGTGTTCATTTCTGGGCACCATGTTATAGGAAAGATATTGTCAAGCTTGAAAGGGTTCAGAGAAGATTTACGAGGATGTTGCCAGGACTAGAGGGTATGAGCTATAGGGAGAGGTTGAGGAGGCTGGGTCTCTATTCCTTGTAGCGCAGGAGGATGAGGGGTGATCTTATAGAGGTATACAAAATCATGAGAGGAATAGACTGGGTAGATGCAGAGTCTCTTGCCCAGAGTAGGGGAATTGAGGTCCAGAGGACATAGGTTCAAGGTGAAGGGGATAAGATTTAATAGGAATCTGAGGGGTAACTTTTTCACACAAAGGGTGGTGGGTGTATGGAAAAAGATGCCAGAGGAGGTAGTTGAGGCTGGGACTATCCCATCGTTTTAAGAAACAGTTAGACAGGTTTGGAGGGATATGGACCAAGCGCAGGCAGGTGGGATTAGCGCAGCTGAAACATCTTGGCTCTCCCTTATACATTCTACTAGTTACATCCTCAAAAAATTCCAAAAGATTAGTCAAGCATGATTTCCCCTTCATAAATGCATGCTGACTTTGACCGATCCCATCACTGCTTTCCAAATGCGTTGCTATATCATCTTTAACAATCGACTCCAGCATCTTCCCCACTACCGATGTAAGACTAACTGGTCTATTCCCTGTTTTCTCTCTCCCTCCTTTCTTAAAAAGTGCTCTTACCCTCCAGTCCACAGGAACTGATCCAGAGTCGAGAGAACATTGGAAAATGATCACAAATGCATCCACGATTTCACTCTATGACATCTTATATTGCAAAGATTAGTGGGAAGCTGGAGGATTTGGAAGCTTTTAAAAACCAGCAGAAGGTAACTAAAAATACAATATGGGGAGAGTAGATTAAATATGAAGGTAAGCTAGCCAATAATATAAGAGGATAGCAACATTTTCTTCAGATATATAAAGAGTAAAAGATAAGCAAGAATGTACATTGGACCGATGGAGAAGTAGTAATGGGGAATAAAGAAATGGCAGATGAATTGAATAGGATTTTGCGTCAGTCTTTACAGCAGAAGATACCAGCAATGTGCCTGAAATTCTATAGAGTTGGGGCAGAAGTTAGTGGAGTGGCTATTACCAAGGAGAAAGTACTTGGGAAGCTGAAAGGTCTAAAGGTGGATAAGTTGCCTGGAGCAGATGTATTACACACCAGGGTTCTGAAAGAGGTGGCTTTAGACATTATGGACGCATTAGTTGTGATCTTTCAAGAATCACTAGAGTCGAGTGGTTCCAGAGGATTGGAAAATTGCAAATGTTACTCCACTTTTCAAAAAGGAAGCAAAGCAAAAGAGGGGAAACTATAGGCCGGTTAGCCTGACTTCAGTGGTTGGTACAATTATAGTCCTTTCTAAAGGATGAGGTTTTTGAGCACTTAGAAGCACATGACAAAATAGGCTGGTCAACAAGGTTTCATGAAGGCGAGATCTTGCCTGACAAATCTGTTCAAATTTAAATTAGTTTAGTTAATTGTCACAGTGTTAGTTTAGTTAATTGGTACAGTGAAAAGCTTTTTGTTGCGTGCTAACCAGTCAGCGGAAAGACTATCCATGATGATAATGATAATTGAGCTGTCTAGTGTACCGATACATGATAAAGGGAATAATGTTCAAGTTCAAGTGAGTTTATTGTCATGAGTCCCTGATAGGACAATGAAATTCTTGCTTTGCTTCAGCACAACATTGTAGTCAATGTAGGCATTGACTACAAAACAGATCAGTGTGTCCATATACCATTATATAAATATATACACACATGAATAAATAAACTGATCAAGTGCAAATAACAGATAATGGGCTATTAATGTTCAGAGTTTTGTCCAAGCCAAGTTTAATAGCCTGATGGCTGTGGGGAAGTAGCTATTCCTGAACCTGGTCGTTGCAGTCTTCAGGCTCCTGTACCTTCTACCTGAAGGTAGCAGGGAGATGAGTGTGTGGCCAGGATGGTGTGGGTCCTTGATGATAATGCCAGCCTTTTTGAGGCAGCGACTGCGATAGATCCCCTCGATGGAAGGGAGGTCAGAGCCGATGATGGACTGGGCAGTGTTTACTACTTTTTGTAGTCTTTGCCTCTCCAGGGTGCTCAAGTTGCCGAACCAAGCCATGATGCAACCGGTCAGCATGCTCTCTACTGTGCACCTGTAGAAGTTAGAGAGAGTCCTCCTTGACAAACCGACTCTCCGTAATCTTCTCAGGAAGTAGAGCCGCTGATGTGCTTTATTAATAATTGCATCAGTGTTCTCGGACCAGGAAAGATCTTCAGAAATGTGCACGCCCAGGAATTTGAAGCTCTTGACCCTTTCAACCATCGACCCATTGATATAAACGGGACTGTGGGTCCCCATCCTACTCCTTCCAAAGTCCACAATCAGTTCCTTGGTTTTGCTGGTGTTGAGGGCCAGGTTATTGTGCTGGCACCATATGGACAGTTGCTCGATCTCTCTTCTATACTCTGACTCATCCCCATCAGTCATACGTCCCACAACAGTGGTGTCGTCAGCAAACTTGATGATGGAGTTCGCATTATGACTGGCTACGCAGTCATGAGTATAGAGTGAGTACAGCAGGGGGCTGAGCACACAGCCTTGAGGTGCTCCCGTGCTGATTGTTATCGAGTCTGACATTATCTTGCACTAATGTTTAGTGCAAGATAAAGTCCAGCCAAGTCCAATTAAAGATAGTGCAAGGGTCTTCAATGAGGTAGATAGTAGCTCAGGACCACTCTCTAGTTGTTGTCAGGATGGTTCTGTCATCTGATAACAGCTGGGAAGAAACTGTCTCTGAAACTGGTGGTATGTGTATTCACACTTCTGTACCTCTTGCCAGATGGGAGATGGTGGTATCGTCCGTGAATTTGTACTTGGCTGCACAGTTGTGGGTGTGTAAGGAGTAAAGAAGGAGGGCTGAGAATGCATTTGGAATTCTCTCAGGAATTAAATAGCACGATAGACAAAGGAGTGTCCGTGGATTTTGTTTACTTGGATTTTCAGAAGGCCTTTGATAAGGTGCCGCACGAGGCTGCTGAAGAAGATGAGCGCCCATGGTATTCAAGGGATGATGTTAGCATCGATAGAAGGTTGGCTAAATGACAGAAGGAAAAGAGTGGGAATAAAAGGGGCTTTTTCTAGTTGGCTGCCAATGACCAGTGTGTTCTGCAGGGTTCGATGCTGGGACTACTACTCTTCACATTGTATATCAATGACCTGGATGATGGAACTGAAGGATTTGTGGCCAGGCTTGCAAATGATACGAAGATAGGTGGAGGGGCAGGTAGTGTAGAGAAAGCTGGGACTCTGCAGAAGGACTTGGACAGGTTGGGCTAAGAAGTAACAGATGGAATACAGCATAGCAAAGTTTGGAGTCATGCATTTTGGTAGGAATAAAGGTGTAGACTATTTTCTAAATGGGAAGAGGATTCAGATATCAGAGGTGCAAAGAGATTCCCAAAAGGATAATTTACAAGTTGAATCAGTGATGAAAGTTGGAATGAATACTTATTAAACGTGCATAAATGCTCGATTAATGTAAGACACACTTTAATACAATTTAAAATTTTACATAGATTATATTATTCGAAAACTAAAATTCATAAAATTTTCCCAAACGTATCATCTATTTGTGATAAATGTCAATCCCAAGAAGCAACTATAGCGCACTCATTCGTCTTCTGTACAAAAATTCAAAAATTTTGGAATGAAATTTTTGAAATCTTTACAAAGTTATTTAAAACAAGACTGATACCCAAAGCAGAATGGATTATCTTCGGAATAACGGAAGATGATCCAGAACTAAATGTATTTCAAAAGAAATTAATGGACTATGGGTTAATAACTGGAAAAAAGCTAATTCTAAAATTTTGGAAGAAGGCTCCAATACCAACTATAAATATGTGGATTTCAAATATGTTTGAAACATTACACCTAGAAGAGATAAGACTCCTCCTAGCAGGTAAACCAGATCACTTCCACCTGACGTGGTCTGCATTTATAGAATTATTACAAACATAGGGTGCAAAAGTACTTTAAAAAAATAAAAAATTGAGGTCAGGTAAGGGGGGATGATAGTTGAAGAGTTGGTATGTCCTATTTACGTGATGCTCAAAAAAAACATTTGTTTCTCTTTTTTTCTCTTTCTCTTTTCTTTTCTTAGGGCCTATTTCTTAACTCTTTTTCTTTTTGTTTTTAATTTCGCTCTTATAGGGTCTTCGTCCTTTTTTGTTGTTACATTTTCTACACTTTTCTACACTTGCACTTTTTCCTTCACTTTCTTCTTTCTTTCAATCTTTTCTTTTTCTAGTGTAAAAAAATAAATAAAGGGAGTACATTAATTGTAAGAAGATATAAATGACGAGTATTAATGTATGTGGTTGTAATGTAATGTACTTCTAATAAATAAAAATTAAAAAAAAAAAAGAATCAGTGATGAAGGCAAATGCTATGTTAGCATTTATTTTGAGAGGACGAGTATAAAAAAGATGTAAGCACTTGTCAGACTGCATTCATAGTATTGTGAGTAGTTTTGGATCCCGTATCTGAGGAGGGATGTGCTGGCGTTGAAGAGGGTCCAGAGGAGGTTTACCCGAATGATCCCGGGGATGATCAGGTTAACGTATGCTGAGCGTTTGATGGCACTGGCCCTGTACTCCTTGGAGCTTAGAAGGATGAGGTGGGGGACCTAATTGAAACTTGCCGAATAGTGAAAGACCTGGATAGAGTGGATGCACAGATGCAGTTTCCACTAGTGGGAGAATCTAGAACCAGATGGCATAGTCTCCAAATAAAAGGATGAGGAGGAATTTCTTTAGTCAGAGGTCGGTGAATCTGTGGAATTTGTTGCCATAGACAGCTGTGGAGGCCAAGTCAATGGGTATTTTTAAAGCAGAGATTGACAGATTCTTGATTAGTAAGGGTGTCAAGGGTTATGAGGAAAAGGCAGGGGAATGGGGTTGAGAGGGAAAGATAGATCAACCATGATTGAATGGCAGAGTAGACTCGATAGGCAGAATTGCCTAATTGTGCTCCTATGACTAATGAACCTATGGAACAAACACACTTAAATAAAGACAAAGTTCCCCTTAGCCTTACTCTTCCCCCCCCCCCCCTCCAAATGTAGAAACAAATATGGATCTATGAACATTTAATTTTAGTTTAATTTAGTTTAGAGATACAGTGTGGAAACAGGCCCATTGGCCCACCGAGTCAGCTCCGAGCAGCAATCCCCGCAACTAACATTAAGGACGCTACAATTTTACCAAAGCCATTTAATCTACAAACTTATACGTCTTTAGAGTGTAGGAGGAAACTGGAGATCCCAGGTAATACCCATGCAGATCACAGGGAGAACGTACAAACTCCGTACAGTGTCAGGATCGAACCCATAGTCAGGATCGAACCCGGTTCTCTGGCATTGTAAGGCAGCAACACCACCACTGAGCCACCATGCTGCCTAACAGCTTAAAGAATAGATTTTTGTATCGCCTTTAATAATGGCTTTGAAAATATTTTAATCTCCAGATTCAATTATTGCAGGCTCTAGCTGGCCTCGATCTACTCTCCATAAAGTTGAGCTCATCCAAAATTCTCTCGTCTTTATCTTAATGTGTTTGTCCTAATATGTTTTCTAATTGCACGAGTGCCTATTTGCCTTCACTGGGGCACCTCGATTTAAGAATTTTTAAATCCCTCTCTGGTCTATTGCCTCTTTAGCTCTATCACTTCTCCGGCACAATAACCTGATGAGGTATGGGTCTGACAAACGTCCTTGATTTTGACCATTTCATCGTTGGCAATCATGTGTGTTTAGTTGACCTGGTACAAACCCATGGAACTTCCTCTCTGTATCTCTATATTTTTACCACTACCTTCTTTGACCACATTTATGGTCACCTTCTCCAATCTTTCTGTTCACACTTTAAGTGATCAATCTGGATATCAGTTCTATTTATTTTCCAATAAATAATTGGCCTCTAGGTTTCTCATCAGCCACCTGATATCATGGAGCTTCTGCCTAATGGTTAACAACCTCTGAGCCTATATACATGAGCATCAGGGATGAACTTGTGAAATATAGATTGAACTTGTGAAATATAATAAAATATAAATGACATTCATTTAACACAGGTAGACAAGTTTTGTATGTAGGAAATTGTGCCTTACAAATCTGATCAAGTTTTTAGACAGGTAGTCAATTGACACGGACTAAATTAACAGCGGTTTATGAATGATTTAGAGTGAATCCATGTGAAATTACAAGATTAGAATTATTCAAAATAAAAATGTGAGAGTCAACAGATTAAGAAAAGACAGATTCAAGCCTTGGTGTGCTATTGCAGATCATTAACATCTCTCCACTGCTATTTTCAGCATGTGTTCATATTTCAAGATATTGTGTTTGTTTTTTTATCCTTAACTAGTATCAGTGCTGCCAAATTATCAATAAACTAAGCTCCATGAACATGAAAATCAGTAACAGGGAGCTTTGTAGTACCGTTAATATACTGCGATAATAAACAGTTGTGACAGTTGTGTTTGAAAGAGGCAAGTTTGTAGATAACAGTAATTATGCTGATTCATACTACAAAACCTTAATTGAGAATTTCTATTGGCATCATCGAAAGAATGTGCAGGAATGGCAAAGTCCAAACGGAACCAGGTGCTGCCTCCTGCTAACGTCACAAATATGTTTCAGTACAACAAATAAAAGTTCTAGGAAACACTTGGTACTTAGAAAGAAGATCGCTAAAGCACTATTGCTGATGTACTGCAGGGAACTATCTTTAGAAAGTATAATTATGGCTTTTTCCAATTGTGACATAATTATAACAGAAAATTCTGGAAACACTTTGACCTGAACCATTAACTCTGGTCCTTTTTTTCCCCAGGTGCATCCTGACCTGCTGAGTATTTTTGAGTATTTTCTGTTTTTATTTCAGATTTCCAGCATCCAGATATTATGCATTTGGATAGACATGGGCTGATTAGAAATAGTCAGCATGGTTTTGTATGGAGGAGATTGTGTCCTACAAATCTGATCAAGTTTTTTGAAGAAGTAACCAAAAATTTTGTCATGGGCAAAGCCATAGACGTTGTCTATATGGACCTCAGCAAGGCATTTGATAAGGTTCCGCTGGAAGGTTGGATCACATGGGATCCAGTGAAAACCAGCCGACTGGATAGAGAATTGGCTTCATAGAAGGAAGCACAGGGTGATGGTGGAAGGTTTTTCAGACTGGAGGCCTGTAACTAGTGGCGTGCTCAGGTATCAGTGCTAGGCCATTGCTGTTTGTGGCTTATAACAATGATTAGGATGAGAATGTACAAGGTGTGATTAGTAAGTTTGCAGATGACACTAAAGTGGGTAGTATAGCAAATAGCAAAAATGATTATCATAAATCACAGCAGGATTTTGATCAGTTGGGCAAATGGGCTGATGAATGGTTAATGGAGTTTAATGCAGATAAGTGTGAGGTGTTGCATTTTGGGAAGTCAAACCAGGGCAGGACTCACAGTAAATGGCAGGGCCCAGGGAAATACTGGATAGCAGGGGGATCTAGAACTGCTGGTACATAGTTGCCTGAAAGCAGCTTCACAAGTAGATAGGGTGGTCAAGAAGGTTTTCAGTACATTGGCCTTCATCAGTCAGGCTATTGAGTACAGGAGTTGGGATGTTAGATGACAGTAGTACAAGACTTGGTGAGGACGCATTTGGAGTATTGTGTTCAGTGATGGTTACCCTGTTATAGAAAGGATGTCATTAAGCTGGAAACAGCGTAGAGAAGATTTTGAAGAATGTTGGCAGGATGAGGAGCTGAGCAATAGGGAGAGGTTGGGTAAGCTAGGTCTGTATTCCTTGGAGTGCAGGAGGCTGAGGTACGATCTTATAGAAATGTATAAGATCATGAGGGGGAAGCTAGGGTGAATGTACATTGGCGTAGTTGGCAGGATCTTGCTGGAAACTATCTCTGAAGACTGAGTAAGAGGCTACAGTTTGGCCGGGATCTCAAAGGGAGTAGAAAGTGCACTATCGGACCCCTTGAGTCTGAACTCCTGAGAGTGCCCATGAACACTGTGGTCCTTCGTCCGAAGTTGATCTGGTTACCTGCCAAGATCCTTGACAGTTAACGTCAGGTAAGACATTTTTGTTGATTGAGCAGCTCAGACTTGGGAACTAGTGCTCCAGGAGTACCATGTGGGTCGAAATTGCAGATAAAATATAAGACGGTCCGGGACCTGTATTTTCAATTAATCAGGTCAGACTACATGCGGTCTGTTGAAATTAATGGGTGAGAAAATCATCGTTTATAGGGTCGAATGATGGGACAGGCTCTGGATAAGAGTGATGTGGGAGCTCCAGTACATGTAGGAGCTTTGGTACAGCATATGTGTTATTTGGATCCAGGAAAACATAAAGATTATATAATGAATAGATTTTAAAAAGAGAATATGGTTGGCCAAAATAATATTAAACAATTGGTATGCAAAAATGAAAACCTAAGCAAAATATCGCCGGGGACCCCTTGTCTGGCATGGCGACCCGGTTTACAGAGAGAGGGGGGATGAGGAACAAATTCGGGGAGAGAAACAAAATTGGAAATAGTGTAGACCACCTCCCCCATGCCCTGGCCACCAGTCACTAACAGCAGGAGCTACCCCACTAAGATCCTGTGAAGAGGAAGGGGCTCCGGTACTCCTACAGGGAAGGGCAACCCCGGACGAAGGAAAAACTGAAAAGGAAGATGAGAAAGAAGAAGGGAGAGGGCTTAAGGCAGAAGAGGAAGAGCAGTAATGAATCCAGCAGTGAGAGAGTTAAAAAAACAGAGCAGTAGAGAAAGAGCAACAGCAGATAAATCAAAGAAGACTGAAAAGGGAAAAAGCAGGATGTTGAGCTGGTAGCTTTTGAGGCACTGTACCTTAACTACCCCGCAAGAATCGAGGCTGCTAACTGCCCTAAGAACTTTAACATTTTGCAGCCAACAGTCGGTACAGTTTAAAATGAACTTGAAAGAACAGACTCTGACCCGTTTGCAAATACAGAGCTCGTCTCCCTGATGGATAGAGAGGGGAAAGTTTGTGAATAACCGGGCAAGTGTGAGGTGTGAATGACAGGGAATTGGACCAATCACATTGTAAACCATACCAGCCTTAAACAGATCAGGGCTTTTCTGGGCTTGGTTAATTTCTACTGGCAGTGGATACATTAAACTACTGTTGACCGTGTCTGTGCCAAGGCACCGCAGCAATTCTCTCTCACTGCAACAAGAAAAAGACTTTCGCAACTTAAAAAACAGCGGTGGCTACTGCACCAGCTACTGCACACCTTAGCCCTCCCAGTCCAACTGGCCATTATTAAGTGCAATGCCCATACAAGTGGCCACAACGAAGTCTCCCGGGGGAATGCCCTAGCTGGCATTACTGCCCGAACAGCAGATTACGAATTCTGCACATTGGTCCCCACAGAACCAAAGATTCTAGTAGGCAGAATGGCTCTGTCAGACAAGGGAATGTAAAGTTAAATAATGTAAAGTTCTGCCACGTAAAAAGATCTTTGGAAACGAGGAGGCTGCGCCGTTGACCCTTTGACGGGCCTCTGGCAAATCTCTCTCAGACAAATTTGGGTACCTGATGTTTTTCTGCCTGTTCTTTTACACTATATACACTTCCTTACGCATGCTGATAAGGAGGGAAGGGAATGTGGAATGTAGCTGACACTTTTCAGCTTTAATGAAGGGGGAGCAGTAGGGATATAAGGGATGTGTAAATGTGTTTTTTGGGTTGAGACCGTTCTTTAGTATGTGTTGTATTTATGAACAAAGTATGAACATTTTTGGGTGTATCAAAGTTTTAAGAATTTTGCAGGATTTCCTTGAGGTATGTATAATTGTGTTTTACTCTTGAGTGAGAATTTTATTGCTTTAAAGTGTGTGAATATCTGAGATTCTACATATTGCTTGAGGTGTGGAAATTTGTGAGTGAATGTCACATAAAAGAGGGTGTAGAGTGAGTGAGTTTAAAAACTGTTACTTGTTTGTGGAACCGGTTCTGGGTGAATGTTGAATTATTCCTATAATTCAGATGAAATAGGATGTCATTGAATGAGCTTGCTCATTTACGTGATAAATCTTTGTAGGGTCTCATGTGTTTTAAAAGGTAGTGTATTTTTAAGAAGTTGCAGTTGTGTGAGGGTGGAGCCACACACAGTTATTTTCTTTTCCTTTGCTCTTTGGAAATGCATTGGCTATCTATGTGGAAATTAACTGTTTATTCTCTGTCTTCTCAACTTTTATTAAACAGCAGATGTGGCTCAGCAAAGAGACTGTTCATTTTCTTCGCTGTGTAACCTGGCATTAGGATTGATGACCTTGTCGGTATTTTAAGTTTGATTTCTTCCTATTTCTTACCTTTTGAATTGAATTCAAGAGAGATCTGAACTGCACACTGGCCATGTGGATTTCAGATTGAGGTGTTGGATGAGAAGTGGAAAACCCTTTATCTCAGAAAAAAATCTGTTAATTTGAAATTGTGAATTTGGGGAGATAGATTGAAAGAATTGGGAATCATTTTTAAATTGTTTTTTTCTTTATAATGGTCTATTGTTAAAGGGTCTAGTAGTTAAAGAGTTTAAGTAAAGCCTTGACTGAGACTGGACAGGACCGTAGTGATGAATTAATTACATATGCACAGCAATTGACCCGAGCCTTGTCAGTCTTACAGAAACCACTAAACCACAGAAACGTAGAAACCACTATCAGCTGACCATAACGGCGAATCCTTACAACCAGGAGATCACGTACTGATAAGAAATTGGGATAGGAAGAAATTGGGAAAACGGTGGAAGGAGCCCTTCCAAGTACTACTGACTACATCTACAGCAGTGAAGGTCGAAAATAATCCTCGTTGGATACACCTAACCGATTGCAAAATAATTGGAAACTGTAAAAGGGAAGTATGAACTTGGACGTCCTACTGCAAGACTGGAGGTAAAAGGAAGCCATTCAAAACAAATGTTTAAAAAGGCCAATATTTACAGTATCTTGTTGAAACCAGCCATGAACATAAGTGAATGCATTGCACTGAATTATATATGTGCCTCCCTAATCCCGGATACCAGGAACGAGTCTCCCCCTGGTAGAATAAACTTGAACAATTAACAGTGACCCTTATTTGTTCTTTGGGGTCCCAGGATTAGGAATAATGGTCCACCTCTCTTAAAACCAAAGCAATAGATTTGAGAAGGAAGCCACCTCTGAGTCACACTTAACAGTAGCCACTAGACCTCCAGCCTCGCAATAATGGCATCCAAGAATATGAGACAGATAACTGGAGTGTGAGGTACTCCAACCCACAATAGCTTTTCACAGCATGCTGATGTTCCAGTGGTCTGGCCTTAGGGATACCGAGAACATTTATGATTAGTGGTCTGCCTCATCTTTAATACTTGGCCAAGAATGTGAAGAGGAGATGGTTATAAAATGTTAATGCCTATTATCTTCCAATCTCTCTGATACTGCCAAGAAAAGACAAATGAAAGGCAGTAAATTATCTACAATATGCACTTTCCTTTTCTTTACATCCATTCTCTCTCACCATTATAGCAGGTTCTTTTGAGTCATATACATTATCCCACCGAAAATGTACATGTGGTCCATTGTCGATGATTTAACATGATGTTTTAACAAGTGCTACCATTCTAATCCTAGCTCCTCCACATCTTTTAACTTTCATTATACATGGCCAGAATCACTTTGAGGACAGAGAATTGGTTAAATAGAATGAATTACCTACAGTCTGAAAAGCAATAGACATTTAACTATGCTGCAGATAATTCCCAAGATAAATAGAGATGAAACAGTTGGTAGGGTACGGAGAACTGTCAATTAAAGGGAAATAGATTGGTTACATAGAAGAGTAAGCCATGGAATGAGAGAACAGTATTGGGATTCTTACAGCCTCCACAGACATTTTCTTTGCTCTCTCTCTGCCCCTCTCCTCTCTGCAACTTAAAGCTTGTTTTCTTGCTTCTGCTATACTGGTAAAAATGACAGACAATTACTCTGTTTATCTTTCCACGGGGCTGTCTGATCCACTGAATATCTCCTGCATTTTCTGTTTCTGATCCAATATTTTTTCTTGGTTTATTGCTGCAAGATCTATGCTTCTCTTTACTTTTCAGGCCCCTCCCTACACATCCAACTAAAATATAACCTCCACCATTGGTCTTCCATAAGCAATGCCATAGGAGATAAACATAAATATCTAGTTGAAATATACATAGAAATTCTACTGATAATCATGCTGCAACAGGTGCTCATATTGTTAAGATTTTGACTTGATTGATGGGATTACCATTCTATTTACATACTGCTCCTTCGTGTTGAAAGATTTATTTTTGAGAGGGTGTCAGGGGTTTTGGAGAATAGGGCAGGAGAATGGGTTTAATAAATTTAATTTTTTGTATTACTATTGGGCAATACATATTAAGAATATAATTTACTGGTTGGATAGTTCAACTCAACAGACATAATGGATAAAAATGGAGAAAGAGGATTGTTATCCTTGTAATATAGGAACAATCCTCTTCTCCCTGAAAAAAATGAACAATACAATAAATAAGAAAAACCCAATTATACAAGATACAATAAGAATATGGAAACAAATAAAATGATCCTTAAAATTAAGAAACCTATCATTGTTAACACCGATAGCGAATAATCTTTTATTTAAACCATCTATGATGGATAAAATATATAATCAATGGGAAAGTTTAGGAATTAAAAGGATCGGGGACATGTATGAAATGGGAGATTTATTATCATTTCAACAATTACAATTAAAATTTAAACTGAAAAACACTAATTATTTTAAATATTTTCAGATTTGTAATTTTTTGAAGACATACATACAGGGATATCAAAAAATAACTCCTGATTTACTAGAAGAAGTAATTAATATAAAAGCTAATACACAAAAATTAATATCATATTTATATAATAGTATCTTAAATATAGATTTACCTGTGACCGAGGTAATTAGAGAAGAGTGGGAACGGGAATTATTGATAAAAATTACGAAGGCTACATGGGAAAAGTATTTGACATACATTCACAAGTGTTCGATTAACGCAAGACATAATCTAATCCAATTTAAAATTTTACATAGATGATATTACTCAAAAACAAGATTAAATAAATGTTATCCAAATATATCGCCCATTTGCGATAAATGTTTAACCCAAGAAGCAACTATAACACACTCTTTTGTTTCTTGTATAAAACTTCATGGATTTTGGAGTGATATTTTCGAAATATTTACAAAACTATTTAAGACAAAAATGGAACCCAATAATGAATTGATTATATTTGGGGTAATGGAAGACGGGAACAAATTGAGCTCATCCCAAAAGTCAATTTTTAATTATGGTTTAATAATAGCAAAAAAATTAATATTGAAATTTTGGAAAAATACACCAATACCAACGCTCAAAATGTGGATTGCAAGTATGTTGGATACCGCACATCTTGAGGAAATGCGATTCCTCCTAATAGATAAATTTGACCAATTCATAACGAGTTGGTCTCCATTTGTCGTCTTTTTGGAAACATATGGTGCAAAACAGGTGTAAAAGCCGTGACTGCGGATGGTCAAGATTATAAATGATCTCCTTACTTCTTGTATTTTCTTTTCTTCTCTTCTCTTCTTTTATTCTCTTTCTTCTATTTTCTATGTCTCAACTTTCTTTTTTCATTCTTTATTTTTCTTTTTCACACACTATATATCTCACATTTTTCTATTTTTCATTATCTAACTTTTTTCTTTTTCTTCTTTATTACAAAAAAAAATTTAAATAAGAAGCTGTACATAAAAGGTATTATGAAAATATGATTGTATACAATTGTACTTACTTCTAATAAAATAAAAATATTTAAAAAATAAAAAAATTTAAAAAAAATTACAGCCTGAACTGCATCTTGAAGAAAATGCTGGGGATATTAAATTAGTGCTAATTTCTAACATGTCATAAGGATGTTTCTTAATTAAAAGTTGAATCTGATTGTGGCTCAGTCACTGCCAAGGAACTTCAGCCACAATATTCTGGGGCTGGGGTGACACTTTGCTAGCAAGCAGAACCATTTCCCTATTTGAACCGTGAACTGTGAGGAGGATGCTATGAGAATGAAGGGTGACTTGGACAGGTTGGGGAAGTGGGCAGATGCATGGCAGATGAAGTTTAATGCAGATAAATGTGAGGTTATCCACTTTGGTAGCAAAAACAGGAAGGCAGATTACTATCTAAATGGTGTCAAGTTGAGAAAAGGGGAAGTACAACGGGATCTGGGGGTCCTTGTACATCAGTCTATGAAAGTAAGCATGCAGGTACAGCAGGCAGTGAAGAAAGCGAATGGCATGTTGGCCTTTATAACAAGAGGAATCGAATATAGGAGCAAAGAGGTCCTTCTGCAGTTGTACAGAGCCCTAGTGAGACCACACCTGGAGTATTGTGTGCAGTTTTGGTCCCCTAATTTGAGGAAGGACATTCTTGCTATTGAGGGGGTGCAGCGTAGGTTTACAAGGTTAATTCCCGGGATGGCGGGACTGTCATATGCTGAGAGAATGGAACAGCTGGGCTTGTACACTCTGGAGTTTAGAAGGATGAGTGGAGATCTCATTGAAACATATAAGATTGTTAAGGGTTTGGACACGCTAGAGGCAGGAAACATGTTCCTGATGTTGGGGGAGTCCAGAACCAGGGGCCACAGTTTAAGAATAAGGAGTTAGCCATTTAGAACAGAGACGAGGAAACACTTTTTCTCACAGAGAGTGGTGAGTCTATGGAATTCTCTGCCTCAGAGGGCGGTGGAGGCAGGTTCTCTGGATGCTTTCAAGAGAGAGCTAGATAGGGCTCTTAAAAATAGCGGAGTCAGGGGATATGGGGAGAAGGCAGGAATGGGGTACTGATTGGGGATGATCAGCCATGATCACATTGAATGGCAGTGCTGGCTCGAAGGGCCGAATAGCCTACTCCTGCACCTATTGTTTATTGTCTATTGTCTATTGTCTATTTGCAAAATATGACTTCATACAATGGTATGCTCTCTTTTTAATGCATATTGACCAGTTTTACTAGGGCCCCTTGAGTCTGCCATGATGTCAAAAGCAGTCATTCTTACATCATCTCTAGAATTCAGCTCTTTGGTCCGCATTGGATCAAAGCTGAGATTAAATCTAGAGCCAGGTGGTTCCATCAAAATCCAAACAAGTGGTTTGCAATTGCCACTGATGGATTCCATCATTTTGCTGATCATTGAGAAGGTACTGATTCAATGGCAATTAGCTAGATATCCTCCTTCTATAAACAGGACATGCCTGGGCAATTTTCCACATTATTTAGCAGATGCTAACAATGTATTTATATTGGAACAGTTTGGCTGGTTTTACAGCTCGCTTTGGAGTGCAAATTCTCCATATAACATGGTTAAATTTGACATTTTTACACTGCATTCTGTTTTCTGTCCTTAAGTATAGAACATAGAACAGTACAGCACAAGAGCCGGCCCTTTGTCCGACCATGTCTGTCCTGAACATGATGTCAAGACCCACTCTTATCTGCCAGCACATAATCCATATCACTCCATTCCCTGCCTATCCATATGCCTATCCAAAAGTCTTCTAAATGCCACTAATGTATCTGATAAACTTCGATCAACTGGCCTTTAAATGACACCCACATGTCAGATGTTGACTCACCCAGTAACAACTTCTCCCAGTGTAACCTTCTGAGCTCCTGCCTAATAACGTTGTCATGTGTAGGAAGAAACTGCAGATGCTGATTTACACCGAAGATAGACACAAAAGGGAATAGGTGACGTTTTGAGTCGATACTCTTTGTTTGCCTTACTCCTTCTTGCTATTCAAAATAATCTTAAAACTTATGGACTTGTTATCACTATCCCCAAATGCTCTTTCACTGAAACACCAGTCATCTGGCCAGGCTCAGATCCCAACACAGGTCCAGTATGTTCCCTTCTCAAGTTGGACTATAATCATACTGTTTCAAGAAACCCTCTTGGATACACTTCACAAATTCTGCCCTGTATGAACTTTTGACACTGAACATGTCCCAGAAAACATTGGGGAGGTTGAAGTCACCCATTAGGCCTCCCTAATTAGTAGAGCAAGTCCTCCAATTCCTCCGTCATTTACCTCTCACTCGATCACATCTGAAGCATCAAAACCCTAGAACTTTGAGCTGGCAGTTGTGCCCCTCTCACAACCACATTTCTGCAATGGCCACAACATCATAGAGCCATGCACTGATCCAGAGTCTTAAGTTCATCTGCTTTCTCCACAGTCTGCATTGAAATAAACACATTTGAGCCCATCAGCTTCATCATTTTCCTTCGCCTTTCCCTGCCTGCCCTTCCATTGAGACTTACTGGTCCTAACCTCTAACTTCACTTCACTCCTTCCAATTTCTGACACTGCCCTGGTTCCCACACCCATGCCTAACTAGTTTAATCCCTCCTGAGTAAGTCAGTACTTTTTGCAAAGTGACACTGCCCTATTGTCTTCCTATTTCATTAGTCTTAATTGTATTAACCTTTCATAAATTATACATTAATAAAATCCATAGCAATCACATTCTCATATTTCACAGTTCCTTATGACACGAGAGGCCATTCAGCCCATTGAATCTATGCCACACAGTCAGATATCACCATGCTGAAGGCAATCTCTGAAATTCAAGTCTTTCCAATCCTATCTGTTTTCTTTCCTTATTTATTTCCCTGTAAACTATTATCTCACATGCCTGTCAATGGCCCCGGATTTTCCTAAAACATATCTATATTAGGAATAATTTACACTAACAAATTAACCTAACAACCAGTTAATCTTTGGGGTGTGGAAGGTAACTGAAGCACAGGGAGTTATTTGTTATCTGGAGGAGGTGTTAGAATCAGGTTGAGATAGAGTCATAGAGTGATACAGTGTGGAAACAGGCCCTTCAGTGCAACTTGCCCACACCGGCCAACATGTCCCAGCTACACCTGCCTCCGTTTGGTCCACATCCCTCCAAACATTTCCTATCCATGTACCTGTCTAACTGTTTCTTAAATGTTGGGATAGTCCCAGCCTCAACTACCTCCTCTGGCAGCTTGTTCCATACACCCACCTATACTCCTATCATGATCTTATACACCTCTATAAGATCACCCCTCATCAGGGCTGTGGAGTCGATACCCAAAACACCCGCTTCCGATTCCTTGATTTCTTGTGTATCCGACTCCGACCCAGACTCCTAGGTATAATAATTCTAAATCTGCTATGATGACATTACACAAGATTGCATTTCATAAGAACTGCATGAATCATCAGGCTACCTTTTAAACCCATGTCCTTAAAATTTTGTGTCTAATGGTTGTAGTTATGCTATTGTGGCTTTTTTATTGTTTATTCTTGAAAAAAAAACCATAATTCATTATGCTAAAAAGAAAAAAAAATACATATGGGACTATGACAAAATTAAAATTCCATTGAATTAAATAAAAATTATAAAAGCATTACTCCAAAATTTATTAAACAAAGGTCACAGGTATGAGCTAAATGGCTAAATTATGACAAAAAGGAATTCTCAAGTGCAATAGAAATTAAAACCAAATGCATAGGTAGTTAAATTTTCTACAAAAGTACATACCTAAAATTTATCAATAACTTATCCTTAGGAAGAGAATTGCTTCTGCCAGATCCTCTTTCATTGAAGCCCTTAAATCTGATTTAATTATTTTCAGTGCGGAGAACAGTCCCTTCACGCTGACCTGAGTGGGTGGTATGGCCGTTGTTATCATAGCTGCAAATTTTATTATTTCTGGATAAGCAGGGATGACTTCTTGTACTGTAAGTTTAGATGAGCGATCATATTTCTCTACTTCTTTTAAACCACCAAGAAAATCTTGCTTAAAGTTTAACATCAAAAGGCTGCCTTTGCACGTTTAAACGGGAACGCTTTGCTCTCGACTGTTCAATTTTATCTAAATATTTTGCAAATTCTGACTTCATCATTTGAAGAGGATGAGAAGGATTTGGTACTCCCATCTTCATTTTGTGGTTCTGACTTTTCAGGTAGCAGACCTTTTATCTGAACTGCAACATCTTTTTCCGATTTACGTAGTCTCTGTAATTTATGTTGAGGTCGAAGTCGGATTTGGGACTTTTTTACCGACTCCGACTCCAGCAGCACCAAAATTGCTCTGACTCCGACTCGACGACTCCGAAGCCCTGCCCCTCATCCTCCTGCGTTCCAAGGAATGAGACCCAGCCTACTTAGATCTCCCTATAGCTCACACCCTCTAGTCCTGGCAACATCCTCGTAAATCTTCTCTGAACCCTTTCAAGCTTGACAATATCTTTCCAATAACATGATTCCCACAACTGAACACAATACTCTAAATGCGATCTCACCAATGTCTTATACAACTGCAACATGACCTCCCAACTTCCATGCATGTGCGAAGAATTTAGACAGACAATCAAACAGGCAAGGCATAGAAGGATACAGTTCTAATGCAGGAAATGGGATGAATGTAGATTAGCAAAAGGGCCGGCATGGAAGTAGTGGGATGAAGGGCCAGTTTCTGGGTCATATGATTATGCTACCTGGGGAAACCCATGCAGTCAAAAGGAGAACATGCGATTTCCACACAGCCACCTGCCCACGAGATTAGGATCAAACTCAAGTGGCTGAAGCTGTGAGAAGGCTGCACTGTCTGCGGTGTCACTGAGCTGTCCTCTGTTACCTCATCAAAAAACAAACATGGGTTTGGCCAGCATGACTTTCCATTTACAAATCAATGTTGTCTCTCCTTAATGATTCATTTCGTTCCAAGTGCACATTATTATTAATGAGTCTATGATTATTGTTTGTAAAACCTTATCCACCCACCCATTGGGAATGATGAGACTTCAAAGGAGTGCAGTCCATACTTTGGCACCATTTAGCAATGAATATCATAGAGGAACGAACAAAGCATGTAAATGAAGTTGTTCTCGGGCATTAGGGGGCCTGTGATGACTAGTAACATTTCTACACTCATGAACAAGTTTGCTACACATGCAAGACCCGCCACACCACCAGAGACCCATATTTGAGGCTAACTATGGGTGCTATCTGTATGGAGTTTGTACATTCTCCCTGTGACCTGTATGGGTTTTCTCCGGGAGCTCCAGTTTCCTCCAACAGTCCAAAGAGTTGTTAGTTCTCCTACAGGTTAGTTGGGTAATTAGCTTAGTAAAATTATAAGTTGTCCCTAGTGTGTGTGGGATAGTGTTAGTGTGCGGGGATCGCAGGTCAGCATGGTCTCGGTGGGCCGAAGGGCCTGTTTCCGCGCTGTATCTCTAAACTAAACCTTTTAATCATTTGGCACCTTCTCTGTATTTGGGGAAGATTGAAAGCTAATGGCAAGTCTTTTCATATCTCCACCCCAGTTCATTAGCATCCAGTGATTCACTCTATCCAGACCAGGCAACATATCCACCTGAAGCTAGCCAATGCTACCATATCACAAGCCTATCAATTTTCACCCCATCCATTGCCTGTGCCAAAATGTTGTCAGCATCATTTTACTTACTAAACACAATATTTTCTTCCAGCAGGTTCCTCTCTCTTCTCAGCCCAGCCCTTTTCCAGTGCAAATTGTCCTTTTTGGAGATGTCTCTGGCCCCAGAATGCCCTAAATGAAAAGAATGTGAAGCCCTCCATACCACAAGCCAGGTTTTGATCTTCATTAGCTTCCTGTGACACCTCCTACCAGCACACTATATGGCAATGTGCACCGATTACTCCTGTCAGAATTCTGTTTTTTTTTCCATTTAACTGGTTATCTAGCTCCATAAATTCTTCATTAGATGTCCTCAACATGTCATTGGTATTATCATGCACCATGACTTCTGGCTTGCTCTCTTCCTTCTGCAGAATAATCTACAGCCCCCAAATGCCTTTGAATAATTTCATTTACATGCTTTGTTAGTTCCCTTGTGCTGTTCCTTGGTGCCAAAGTATGGACTTCACTACTTTAAAGTCTCTTCACTCCCAGCAATCTACAGTGCTAAGTACCATCACAAGACTCCTACACTATCTACATTTTCCTTTCTCTCAGATGTCCATTAATTACTAACTAAAACTCTTTCTGTCTGTGGGTTGGCCAAGCCCTGGTCCAGGACATCCTCAGACTCCTGATACTCCAAAGTGATTACATCTTCCCCTCAGGCTTGGGAACCCAAAACTTATTAGAGGTTTTTTCCTATATTCATCATTCCCCAGAACACATGGTGACCTAAATGTTCCTTATGACTCAGGAATTGCAAACAAGATACCTTGGCTGCTGATCCATGATCTAAAACAAAATTAGTTTCCTCTTTTAAAATGCAGTTAGTATCTTTTTCAACTATTAATTTTAACTATTGCCTGCACACGTCACTAATTCTTTCTCCTCTCACCACATCTTGTTTTATTAAATATTTGAACCGCATCTCATTCCTCAACTTCCCCACTCATCACCTATCGACATTGGGTATTCTGTAGAATTGGGCTTAATGGACTAACTCTCTGGCTTACAAAAGACTCTGTGCTGTCTTGCCTTTAACGTGATTAATCAGAGCAAAGGAGGTTCAGAAAAGGGAAAGCCATTGCACATTCATTATTTCTCATACTGTCATGAAAAAAATGTCCAAATTCAAAATATAGTTTTTGTCACTTAGACATAACCTGAATCTGTTATCAATAGACTAATTAAATAGAGTGATGCTGGGTGAAGTTCCATGAACCTACTTATTCACAGTAACTCATAGCAACCCGTCACTGTAGTCCCAATGTTTCAAGCATCAAAACATGTTGAATGATAATTAAGTTGGAAAGGATGCAGAGAATATTTCCCAGGATATTGCTAGGATTCAAAGGCCTGAGCTCTAAGGAGAGCTTGGGCAGGTTAGGATTTTATTCTTTGGAGTGCAGGAGGCTAAGAGATGTTCTTACAGATATGTATGAAATCATGAGGGGAATAGATAGCATGAAAGCAGAGAGTCATTTTTTCTCAAGATAGGGGAATCAAGAACTAGAGGGCATACTGTAGGTTTTAGCAGACAGGGGAAATATTTAATAGTCCCAAGGGATTACTTTTTCCACTCAGGACATGGTGGGTATATGGAACGAGGTGTCAGAGGAAGCAGTTGATGCAGGTACAGTAACACCATTTAAAATAATTTGGGCAGGTACTTGGATAGAAAAGGTTTAGAGCGATATAGAATAGAATAGGATAGAATGCCTTTTATTGTCATTCAAACAGACATGGTTTGAACGAAATTTCATTCCTACAGTCATGACATTACAAACAACAAAGACACACACTTAACACAATTTACACAAACATCCATCACAGTGAATCTCCAACACCTCCTCACTGTGATGGAAGGCAAAAGTCTTATCTCTTCCCGCGGTCCAGCAGTCCAACTGCAGCGTCGAGGTGACTGGGGCTCATGATGTTAAAGACCCCGACGGGCGATGGTAAGTCCCGCGGCAATTTAAGCCGCGCGGGGCGATGTTAGGCCCCGCTCCGAGTCATTTAAACCCCGCGATTCCGGCGGGAGAAGTTGCCGTTGCGGGAGCTACGAAAAGCGGTCTCCCACCAGGGACCTGCGAGCTCCCGATGTTCCTGTCCACCGGGCCTGCGGCCGGATCCTCCGAAGCTCCGAGGTCGGGTTGCAGCCGCGCGCCACCACAGCTCTCCTCGCAGACAAATGCAGACAAATGGGCCACGTTTAGATGGACAAGTTGGGCTGAAGGATCAGTTTCCATACTGCATAACTCTATGACTCTCTATGATACATCCAACAGTAATTCTGATTACTACCTTGGCAATATTCATTGTAGTTTTATATATTTTTCTCCAGTACTCCTTCTCTCTTTGTTTTGTGTTTTCATTACATTCTCACAGATAATATCACCACTGTTCAACCAGTAATCCCCCAATTCATATTTATTTTCTTTTAATCCTGCTCCAGGCTAATTAACATTATCATTTCCAAACACCTTGATATTCAAGCCAGCTGTCACACTGATCCCTGCTCGTTCATCATCTGCACCATTGCAGCTGCAGATGCAACAACTGTCTGTTTTACTTTTTATTCTAAATTTCTTTGCATGAATTATCCCCATTTGCCACCTTCCCATTGAGTCAGGAAAACAGGAGTGTTGAACGGAAAATAATTTCAGGATTATCTGAAAAGAATTAAGAAAATGTCACAACTTTATAGCTCAGCAAAATGCAATCCACCAAATCATGGAAATGAAGAAATTTAACAGTGTGGAAGGAGGCCCTTTAGCCCATTGATCCAATGCCCGTTCTCTACATGAGCATCCAGCAGATACATTCCCCAGCTCTTTCCCCACAGTCCTGCATTTTTCTCTCAACCAACTAACAGTAAAGTGGATGGTTTATTTCGGGGTAATAACTGAACAATTTAAAATTTGGTACTTACTAATTTAAGCTATCAATCCACAGCTTAAACAACCAAATTGTTGCTTTATTTAAAACAAATATATTTACTGGTAGGGTGCATCTTTCTAGGGCTGGTATTCTAAGTATTCTGATACATATCTCTGCTAGCCTCTGTGTGCTTCTCATTAAAACTGAAATTACACCAGATCAGGGTTCACCTCCTGCTGAATATTCCACGATCGACTTCCCTGTCAAACCTCTGTGGCTCCCATCCAGCAATCTACAGAATCGTCCCAATGATACATTCTTTAAGAGTTGGAATTTGTTTTCTACAACTACTATTCTGGGGACAGATTCACCACCTTTCATAAGATGATATGGTGGGCATGTGCCACTGTTAGGAACCCTAGTCTCATCTCTGATCCTAGCCCTGCCTCTGCTCCACATTCTGGTTTCATCAGTGGTATAAAGTATGGCTGAAGACCAAGTGTGAATTCCTAAATTATGAGATGATTCTGATTCTGCACAAACTTTCAGCTCTTCCAGAGTTATAGGAGGAGTGTGATGCAAGGGAGTTCAGCTCCTACTGTTTCCAAAGACAGATGGCAGAATGCAATTGTGAAATTACCTCCTGTTTGGTCCTACACCAAAGATAATGTCTGAAAGTAACTGCAATAAATTAACAGCCTTTTCTGTTTATAGCTTCAGTATTTAGACAATGTATTTTTCTTGTTTAATTGAGATCTTGTATAATCAAATATAAGAGCTTGCATGAGGTTTGTTTGAAGGTTACTGTAGGGGTGGTGTTGGCGGTTGTGTGGCAGTAAAAGTGGCCACAGGGCTGGTGTTTAATGGTATTATTGTAATTAATACATTATCAGAGATTGGCATATGTGGTTCCTTTCTCCTCAAAGTAAAAGAAGCCAGTATAAATTTGGCAGGCAGAATCAGAAGAAACAATATAAATTACAAACCACAATTCTACAAGGGAACCAGGAGCAACAAGACCTGGGGTGATTGCACATAGTTTCTTGAAAGTAGCAAGCTGTAGGCTGTGGGCCGAGGAGCTTTTTTGTGCAGTTTCGTGACCCAACTCACGGAACTACATGAAATTTTCACATATTGTGTAAAAATGTTATATAAAGCATCCCTGAAACTCGTCAAGAACAAAACTTGCACATTTTTATTAAATTAGAGAAAAACCGGAAAATTATCGGGTATTTTTAGTCCAATCAAAGCACGTTTGACATTGTCGGACACCAGTTGGCCAATCACGCGCTTTGTTTCAGGCTAGTTAGGCAGGGAGCACACAACATGGCTGAGAGTGCTTCTACTGATGCCTGTTTTACTGGAGATTCCGATGATCTTTGTTGGAATACATGTCGTGGAAACTTGCAGCAGGGCAATTGAATTTAGTGAGAAAAGCATTAAGAAGTCTGAAGAATGTGCAGCTAAGTGGATAGAAGTGGAACAAAGCCTTGAAAGCAAAGTCCCTGCTGAGGTGCTGCAACACAAAGAGGACAGCCAAGAGGACAGTTAAACTTTGTGAATCAACTGGAACTGAAAGGTAAGATCTAAAGTCTGAATTTATGAACATTAATAGTAAGATTAAACGAGAACTTACCTAAGTTTGAAGTTTGATCTTTATTTTATGAGGTGTTACGTTGGTGATTACGTGAAGAACCCCGCCAGTGCGCCTGGGCGTCAATCTTCGAAGCAGCGGTGTGAAATCACAAAAAACAACAAGCGAAGTAATATAGTATTGTGACAGCAGCCTATACACGGGCGACTTATGCTCGAACCCTCGTCAGGAAGTACCAGGGCGGGCACGTGACGTCATGGGCTAGAGGGAGTGTCCTGGTACTTAAGGTCATCTCACCTCGAGACCACCAGGTAGTCAACCGGAAGCTGAGCCCTCGAGAACAACCTCGCTCAGCTACAGCAACAACATTAATATAGTTAGCGCACCCACCTAACGTGTCGACCCTTGAATAAACAACTGTTTGAACCGACCTGACGTCTCATCTTTATTCACCACGTCCGGTGCCGCTACAGTATCATAATAAAACGAGTAATACAAGAACTTCCATCTGACCTTTATGATAGAGGGTTGGGTCGTGGTGGGCACGTAATCACCAACGTAGCTCTTCATAAAATAAAGATCAAACTTAAAACTTAGGTAAGTTCTCGTTTAATCTTACTATTTTACTTCGGAGTCACGTGAGTGACTACGTGAAGATTTTAAAGCTTTGTGATTTCATGCTGCAGACAAATCCCAGCTTCTCACTGCATTGATTGACTCGGAACGAGAATATTCAATAATGCATTAATAATAACATTTGTACCACAAAAGCAGTAATTCATTTATTTGAATAAAAGAATTAATAGTATCCCCTTTAACCCAGGGAAAATTAAGCAGAACTTAATATAGTATCTGCAAACAGCCCCGTATTGGCAATAGCCCGATGGTAAAAGTGTTGAAACACCAACTTATTAGATCACCCGGCGGCTGTGAGAATATGATCGACGGGACTTCCTTCGCCCTGGTCGTCAATGTTGCTGCTAAACTGAATGGAATGTAAAACCATCAATGTTCACACGTGCAGCAACTAAAACTTGTTTTTAACCATCTTAAAATAGTCTAAACTGACACTATCTTGTATGGTTTTTCGTGAATGATAAACAATCTTGTTTTCATATTTCATAAGATCTTTGTAGCCTCAATTTTTTGCAATAAATATGTCTTAACATATAGACATGGATCCATAGAATATGTTAATAAAACAATCTTGAATCCTGTCACACCTGATCCTACTTCATTTGAGTAGTTCATAAAATGTAAAACATTACATAATCCTGAGGTACTTCTGTGTATCTGTAACTTTGTAATGTTACAAGTGCCATAAACATGACTACCTTCATGCTGAACTTGGCCAAATCAGAATCGTACCAAGACTCCTTTGATGAAGTAGCTTAAAACAATTCTATATTCCAGATTCCCTCCTAGGTTTAGAAGGTCTGGAATTAAAATTCCTTTCATTAATCTGGAAATAAAAGAACGAAACTCAACAGGATGTCTTTCCAACCTCATCAAATAAAAACGAGGAATAATATACTTCTGTGTGAATAAATCGCACTATACCTCAACCCATTAAATAGAGGTCAATCCAAGATATTTGAGACACGTGCCATACAACATTCCATATTCTTTTATACACAGAATTTTTTTCCCCTCATTCTTTACATAATGGGAAAGCAGTATTTACAGAGTCACAACTCAGATTCACAAATGTACTGCTTTTGAGTACTCTTCCACCAGACTGCTGTAAGCATGTCCACAGCTTGCCCAGACAATCCTCTTTTTTAAAACCTGCATCCATACAGGCAATTATCGAATACACCAGTAACTTCCTTCTTTTGGGAACATTTATCAGAAACTGTGTCATAAATTCCAATATCAAAGGGAACCATGGCTGCGTAGACCTGTCTGGTACCACGAATACCCCAGAGGCAGCATACTGCTTTGTTTTAAGCAGACACCGATTTATGAGACAGGATGAAGTAAAATGCATATAACAACATACCATCCTAATATAGCGAGAAACATCCATCGCTACTGTCTCCCAATGTAGTCCCATAACACATATCTCTGTAACTGGTGATTGAGTCTGGATGGAAACAAGTCATATCTGGCTTCCCAAATCTGACTATTATATCATTACAAAATCTTACGGTTAAACATCCATTCTTTGTTATCATGGAAATTCCACCCATACAATTAATACATGCCATTGCTGTAGTGTTGTTAATTTGAAACTGAACATGCAGATTAGTTGTATTTAACAACAAGCTTGTAGCTCATAAGCCTTCCAATAGACTTTAAAACGTCGATTCTCCATGTCTGTAAAATAATACTTCTTCCATATTCCATCTGTCCACAGATGGATACCTTTTCAGTGGCAACAATCATAGTACACTGATATCAGTCTGTTAAGACCATGGAAGGCTGTTCAATCTGTATCTTGCTTGAACTACTGAAGACATGTTAAATCCACTACTGCAATCAGAAGCAGCATTTGTTGTTTAATTGCATGGCCTATCAAAAAATGGCCATCATGCATCTTAGTGTTTTTTTCATTTTGCAATCTGCAGCTGCTGATAGTCCAATGGCCCATATTGTATTGCTGGAAATAACACTAATTCTCCTAACAAGCTGGCCACCTGTCTTAATTGAAGATTGTTGCTTTTCCAACTGCTTAATACAACCATCAATTAGCTTTACCCTTTACCATGGGTAAATTACTACCTTTTCAATTGAATCAAATAATCAATTGTTGTAAGTATCGTTAACTTAATTTCTCACTGGATGAATTAAACCCAACTTTCAAAAGTGGTTTGAATAATTTGAGAGAGATAACTCACGAATTCTCTTGTTCGTCCTAATTAGGACATCATCCAGTTAAGTCATCCACATCTGTCCTTGGACTCTAATTAGCCGCAAAATTGGTTTTACCAATTTAGTGAATTTCTAGGGACTGAAGTTAACCCGTTAGACAGAACTTTGAATTGCCATAATTGTTCCTTTAGATAATTTTATCTTATAAATGAACAAACACTAAGTAATATACATCTTTCAGATCTATAAGTGCCATAAAACATATTTTTTGAAATAAATTGTTTGGCAGTCTCAAAGTCTCTATTTTGAAGTGTCCATCCTTCACAAAATTTTAAAGACTTGTCAGATCTACAATACTCCTCACCTTTTTAGGCTGAGAAATTTTAAACACAATTTGGTGGTTTTGATAAACCGACCTTTCAATTGCTTGTTTATAAACAAGTTTTCAATTCAGCTTGAACCTCCATCAATTATTTTTATGTGAAATTGGAGTGTTTTGCTTGGAACATGCTGGATGGCAAATCAGTATTTGAATCGAATCAATTCGAAACCTTTCTATAATACTCAGAATAATAACTGAAGTAATTTGCTTCCAATATTTGGCTGTTTCTGCCTTAATATGTTCCCATAAGAACCAGGTCCACCTACCTCCTTTGTCATCTGAGTGACCTGTGGTCCCTGGCTCCTGGCAGGCAAAACCCACGCTTTTTCGTTTTCCTGCTGCAGGACATCAACTGCGTACCTGCTTCAATGGTCGATTTGATCCTGATGTCGGTCCAGGATTTTGTATGATGTCTGAAAGGATACGTCCTCTTTGCAGACTTGACGACCATTGATGTTGTGATCAACTTTGCTGTTTTTGCCTCATTATCCAACTCTTTCCCACGATTCATGAGGTTTTTTCTCTGAAGAATAAGTTGAATGACTGCACATTGCTGGGCTTTACAGAGTTGCTGCAACTTTGGGTTGATGGTGGACCGAATGGCATACTTCCTGAAACAATTCATCTTGAAGTGGGCGCTACATAGCAACCTTAGTGCCACTTGATGCATCTCCATCCATGGCCTCCATCCATCGTTTTGCAAATTGCAGTTGTTCATCAACCCAGCAGCTTCAATATTCTCTGCAGTTTACTTTCCTTAGGCTTACATGCCTTCGCCCATCTGACCCCTTATCTTGGTTCACTGCTAGTACTTTCAGCAATACGCAGTTCCTTGGGATCTCGTGCTTTTTTGGCATTTTCATCCATCGTAAGCTACTAGAGCTGATGGCAGACACAATAGTTGATCACAGAGACCACGTCCTTTCCAGTGGCTCTCCTGACTCTGACGGGGCAGCGAATCGTACTACCAGGAGTAAAACATCTGGCAGCTGCCGTCTTCGCTTGTATTGGCCTCACCGTCAGACTCAGGGTCAGAACTCTCACAGAGCAGCAAATCGTACTGCCAGGAATAGCTCATCTGGCAGCTGCCGTCTTTGCTTGTTTTGGAAACTCTGCTGACCCTGTGCACGCGCCTCATCAATGAGGGTGCTATCAAGCAGCCCTTTACTAGGTGCTGCTGACCTGGCTTCTGGAGCCTGGTTCTGACATAACTCCTCCTGGAGTATGTTTTGTTGGAGCAACCTGTGTACAGGTTATCCATTTGGAATATCTACTCAGAAAGTGGTATCCAGCCTTGGAGGTGAATCCCAAACTGACTCTTGCTCCATGGCCCTGACTTGTATGTTGCCTAGCACCCAACTGACGCTGGCTCCGTTCTTTTCTTTAATGCACAAGTCCACTGTTCGCCCCGCTCCCAGCCGGCGACTGTTGTAGGGTATGAGGCAGTCCTTTACCGACCGCATTCCCGCAGCTTTTTATCGGCTTTGCCTTGCCCCACTGGTGCTGACTAAATTCACTTCAGCCCCAATATCCCCAGTCGCTAAGCTGTCTGCTGGCGACTGTACCGTGGTCAGAAGCGGCTGGTCGCCGACCGCAATCTCGCGACTTTCTACCGGCTGAGTCGCTCGCCTCCTCCCCTTGGCCATTTATACTTACCATGTAGTTTAAAAACTACAATTCCACTAGAGGAGCTCTGCTCCTCGCGTCCGTTTGCGCCAATGCGTCTGACGTAATGACGCGCAGGCGCACTGGCGGGGTTCTTCACGTAGTCACTCACGTGACTCCGAAGTAAAATCTGTATGGACTAATTAATTTAATTGCACCCTTTTATAATGTGAAAAAATGAGATTTGGAGGCTATTCATTCACTCATTCACTCATTCACTCATTCGCTCATTCACTCATTCACTCATTCACTCATTCATTCATGAAGTTGAGGGCCTAAACTATGTGTATCCATAATAAACTAAATTAAACATTTTCACTAATGCCAGCTTGTTGAAGTCTAATAAGTTTTCTTTAACATCTATTCTCGGAGCTGCCTGCGATAACTTACCGTGAAAAAGTGCTCCGATCGCGGGCCTATGTACTTAACATAGTGAAGCCGCGGTCTCAATTAAGAAGCGGCCGATTCGTGAACGCGGAGCCGCGGAGTGTGTTTGGATCATCTCCGCGGGGGGGGGGGAGGCTGTACATGGTGCTGTCCGTAGCGGCCGTTTCCAGGCCCCGACCACGGGAGAAAAACAGAGGAATATTGATTGCACTTTGTAGGCTTCCATTGGAGTGAGAAATGGTCAGAAATGGCTGATGTTTATGTAGAAATGAATTGGTGTATGTGAACTTGAACTAATTTATCTATGGTAGTAACAGTGTTATTCTCATTAACATTAAAAAGAGGTTGACATTTTATGAATTGAAGTCCATGCAGACTTAATGACTATGAGATGTTTTGTTTTGTAGCCTCTGCCTGACCCTCCACTTGAACTTGAACTAACTTATCAATGGACTTATCAAAAGACTATGGCCATTACCCCCACTCTCCCCACTATGCAGTCAGTGGAGTTCAGTAAACGGGGGAACCCAGAGGATCTGTCCTGACCCTTTAATTAGGCAGGTTCATGAGCCCTTAAAGGGAATTTAGAATTTAGAATGCCATTTATTGTCATTTAACACCAAGGTTCAACGAAATTTCGTTCCTGCAGTCATAACAGCAAAAAAAAAAACCCACACAATTCCACACAAACATCCATCACAGTGAATCTCCAAACACCTCCTCACTGTGATGGAAGGCAAAAGTCTTATCTCTTCCCTGTTCTCTGTTCTTTATTCTTCTCCCGCAGTCAAGCAGTCAAACTGCTGCATCGAGCTGATCGAGGCTCTTGATGTTGGAGCCCCCCATTCAGGCCGCGCCGGGCGATGCAAGGCCGCGCTCCGGGTCTTGATGTTGGAGCCCCCGGTAGCGCCAGCAAGTCCAGCGGCCATTTAAAGCCGTGCCGGGCGATGTTAGACCCCGCTCCAGGCCATCCTCAACCCCGCAACTCGGGTGGGAGAAGTTGCCGTTGCGGGAGCCCCGAAAAGCAGTCTCCCACCAGGGAGCTCCCGATGTTACCGTCCACTGGGCCGGCGGCTGGAGCTTCTGAATCTCCGGGGTCGGGTCACAGCCGCGCGCCACCACAGCTTTCCACGCTCCGAACTCGGCCAGCTCCACGATGGTGAGTAGTCCGCAGGCTCCGCGACTGGAGCCCCAGGTCGCTCCGGTTGGAGGCCGCTCCACGGTGCTAGGCCCCAACGACAATGGAGACCCGACAGGGAAAAGGTCGGGTCCTCCCGTGCAGGGAAGAAATTTAAAAGTTCCCCCCCCCCACCCCACACATACCCAGCTAAAAAAACCCACTATACACTACACTCAAACGAGACAAAAAATTTTTTAAAAGACAGACGGACTGCAGAGGCCGCTGCGACGTGAGTCGCGCCGCCTAAAACCTGGGACCTCTGCTGCAGTCTCATTAAATTTCCTATTAAAGCGACTGGAAGATGCCTTGCAGGACTGTCCCCCAGCCTGGAACTGCCCCAGTCCCACTATGGCCATTACCCCCATTCTCCCCACTATGGCAGTCAGTGGGGTTCAGTAAAGGGAGGAACCCACAAGAACTGCCCTCACCCATTAATTAGGCTGGTTCAGGAGAAGACCTCTGCGACAGTGTCACTGAAAAAACACTCACAATTATATTCATCATATTATTTTTATATAATATAATTATACTTAATTATATATGATTACAGTCATATTTACATCATATATATATATATATATATATATATATATATATATATATATATATAGGTATAATAATATATAGTTTAAATGGACTGCAACACGGAAATAGGCTGCCCATGGTGTAATATGGGCATTGGCCACTAGATGGCGCTTACTTTCCCGATCTCATTTTGTAATTAGTTTAATTAATTAATGTGCAGCTTTTGGCACTGACGAGTTATGACATCCTTCTCAATTATATTTCATCTAAATCTGTGGTAAATTTCATGTAGTTCTGTGACGTGGGTCACGAAAATCGATTTCTAGACACATTTTTGATGCTCGGCCCACAGCCTAATGCTTAACAAAGAACTGCAGATGCTGCAAAAATCGTGGGTAGACAAAAATGCTGGAGAAGTTCAGCGGGTGAGGCAGCATCTATGGAGAGAAGTAATAGGCTACGTTTCGGGTCGAGACCCTTCTTCAGACTGATGTCGGAGGGGGGGGGAAGAAAGGGAGAGGCGGAGACAGTGGGCTTGTGGGAGAGCTGGGGAGGGGAAGGAGGGAGAAAGCAAGGACTATCTGAAATTGGAGGTCAATGTTCATACCGCTGGGGTGAAAACTATCCAAGCAAAATATGAGGTGCTGTTCCTCCAATTTGCGCTGGGCCTCACTCTGACAATGGAGGAGGCCCAGGACAGAAAGTTTGGATTCGGAATGGGAGGGGGAGTTGAAGTGCTGAGCCACCGGGAGATCAGGTTGGTAATTGCGAACTGAGCGGAGGTGTTGGGCGAAGCGATCACCAAGCCTGTGCTTGGTCTCGCCAATGTAGAGAAGTTGACACCTGGAACAGCGGATGCAGTAGATGAGGTTGGAGGAGGTGCAGGTGAGCCTCTGCCTCACCTGGAAAGACTGCTTGGGTCCTTGGATGGAATCAAGGGGGGAAGTAAAGCGACAAGTGTAGCATTTCCTGCGGTTGAAAGGAAAAGTACCCGGGGAGGGGGTGTCAATTAGTCCCTTCCCACCCAAACCCGAACATCTTTGGGTTGTGGGACAAAACCAGAGCACATGGAGGAAACCCACGCAGTCACTGGGAGAACATACAAACATGAGACAGACAGCACTCAAGGTCAAGATCAAACCAGGGTCTCTGGTGCTGCGAGGCAACAGCTCTACCAACTATGCCGCCCCATAGTGCTATCTCACTAAGATTTAAGAGACAGGATTTCCCACAAACATTGCTATACTGACTATCAATAGTCAGTCTCTGCCGCTCCAAATGCAGATGCCCTGCCCTCCTTTATAATTTTTTTCCAGTAATTTACCTACCATTGATTCAATGCTCATCAACCCATTCACCGCCAGGTGGCGTCTGTAATGGCCGCCTTGCCAGCAGTCCGTCTTGTCCCTTCTATGTTTTTATTATTTTAAGTATGTCTTGAATGTTTGTTTTAATATCTCTTGGTATGTGGAGGGTGTGCGGGGGGGGGGGGGAATCGGGGGAACCCTTTTTCAGTCACTTACCTCGACGGAGATGCGATTTTTCTCTGTGTCGCCTCTCCGCCCCCCCCCCCCCCTTTTGCGGCCTACAACGTGGAGTGGTGCGGCCTTTCCTGGAGACCGGCCCGGAGCTTCAAGCCGCAGGTGCGGCGCGGACTTACCATCGCGGAGCCTGGGATGTTTTGCCGAGGATCGCCAGTGTTGGAGCTCCGACCGTGGGGCCTGTGGACTTTAACACAGTGAAGCAGCAGTCCGGGAGTGTTCCGATCCGTCCCGACGCCGGAGTTTCGATCATCCCGACGAGAGGGCTTGAACAGCGGACCGTCAGCAACGGCCCCAACCACGGGTGAACAAAGGAGGAAGATGACTGAACTTTATTGCCTTCCAACACAGTGAGGAATGTTGATTCCACTGTGGTGGATGTTTATGTTAAACTGTATTTTATGTGATGTGTGTACTTTTGCTTTTTACTTAGAATGGCTGTATGGTAACTCAAATTTCACTGTACCTTAATTGGTACGTGACAATTAAATTGAATCTTGAATCTTGCATTTTCAGTTACCTGACATTTTTCTGCTGCCCTTCTTAAATAAAGAAACATTAGTTATGCTTCAGTCTGTAGGTACCAAGCTTGTGGCCAACAAAATTGCCAAGATCTCTGGCTGGGCCCCAGCAATCTCTCCCTAGCTTAAAAAAAATATTCTGGAAGAAGGTATTAGGTATGCGTCCCTTCATAGAGTACAAGAGTTGGGACACCACGTTACAACTGTACAAAACATTGGCTATACCGCACCGAGAATACTGTGTACAGTTCCGGTCGCCACAGTACAGGAAGGATGTGGTGGAAGTAGAGGGGTATTCACTGTCTGCCGAAGAGATTCACCAGGATGGTGCCTGGAATGGAGGACTTAGCTATAAAGTGAAATTGGATAGGCTGGGTTTATTCCCTTTAGAACATAGGAGACCAAAGGGTGACCTGCGAGGTTGTAAATATTAGGAGGGGCATAGATAGAATAGGCAATCAAGGTGGGAAGTCTAATACTAAAAAAAAACAGGTTTACAGTGAGAGGGGAAAAAGTCAGAGATCTGAGGGCAGACTTTTTTACAGCAAGTGTGTGAATTTCTGGAAAGAGCTAGCAGTGGAGTCAGTACACACAGACATAATTCTAATGTTTCAAAGGCATTCAACAGTTACTTGGATGGGAAAGGCATAAAGGATACGGGTCTACTGCAGGCCATTGGAAATGGTGTTAGATGGGCATCATGGTGGGTGTGGCGGGTTGCTTCCGTGTCATACGATTCATTGATCTTATCTTCCCTGGTAATTTATTTACTCTTGTGTTTTCCAAGACTTCTAACACCTTCACCTTCTTAACATCCTTCATATTCTTCTCCTTGGAGAATACAGACAAGAAGTATACACTTAGGTCCTCACTCACATCACCTTGCTCCACACACACATTACCAGTGTGGGTCCCTAAGAGGACTTACACTTTCCCTAGCTACCCTCTTGCTCCTAATATATGCAAAATGACTGAATCTTACCTGCCAAGGATATATCTCCTTAATCTTACCTGCCACGGTTATTTCCGGATCTCTTTTTACCCACCTAATTTTCTTAAGTTTAAAATATATATATAATTGAACAGATAGCTTGATTTAATGTCTGAAAGATGCCATTACTATATTATAGTTTGGTCACTAAGTTAGTGTAGCACGAGAAAAAAAAGAGAATTTCACATTAGTTGAGCATGAATCTAATCAGGAAATTTGCTCAATAGTTCTTTGGGCAAAGTGATCTACTGTAAATGGGGCGTCTAATGAGGTCGATAATGATTTGTCCAATTTTAGGCATATGGAAAAATCAGATGAGTGTCCTGCTGCTGGTAATAAAATGTGTGCATTTCAGATCAGGGAGAATTAGGGTTTATTGTGCTGACTCACAGATTAATTTGTTACGAACTTTTAAATTGCTATCATACTAGTATGCTGCTACTATATGTGGAACTGTATCCCAATGTGGATTGTCAATCTCATGACGCAGGGCAAAAGGGAAAATATTCAAGAAAAAACTTAAGGAAAGAGGAAGAAATAATATTACCGTTACTCTGGTTTCACATGGTATAAGATTGCTAACAGTGTGAAGGTTATGTTGGAGCCTGTTTCATCCAAACATCAGTTAATTCACACTAAGAAAACTTACACCTGAGAACACCTTGATAAATGGAATTTTATCGCCTCCGAGTTGATTTGTAGATGCAGATTGCGGTCACACCTACATGAAAGAGTTTTAGTGGTCTCTTACGGCATATTGTGTGAACTATATTCAGACCTGTAATTCTCTGTTAAAGAACAGTAAACTATGAACTATTAAATCCTTCTGGAGAGGTGCTGAGGTAATTCCGAGGCCGAGGTAAAGTCAAAGGCTGAGCCAACCCCCCACTGGTCTCGTTCATCTCCTAGCAACTGACTCACAGCAGCATCAGCAGCGACCTCAGAACAAGTTGTCTGGCTGCAAGTGGGATGAAATGACGGAATCAACACAGCGTGACATCTGTGGCATGTGGAGAAAGGATGGAGGTTAATACATTTTAAAAAGAAAATCTGAATTGAACATGTTTTGTTTTAGACGGTATAAGTTAGCTGGATAAAACCGAGAGAGTTCACAGCGCATGTGGCAAATAAAAACAACTGGACAGCCTTGTAAATGCTGAACAGAATTTCCATAATTGAGGGTTATTTGCCGCTGCTTAACAGCTCTTTGAAAAACACACAGATTTAAATTCAAAATTAGCATTCACTGTTAATCCAATTAACTATTGCAAATTGCAAGAGATTTGTTGGACGAGATGGCAATTATATATTTGACTATGCTAATCATGACCTCCAAATATTCACTTTGATTTCAAAATTTCAGTTTCAACATGTTAGGCACATTATTTTCTCTAACAAACGTTTCTGTTATTTAATATTCTTTGATCCAGTAAAATTTTGAATTAAGCAAATATTTGCTTGCCACAAGCAATTGCAGTAGTTCATCTTCTTCTGTGATTTGACTGAGCAAGTTGTCGAGGGTATTCTAGCAATGTCCTTGACACCACAAAAAATCCCATAACATCATAAATTTACCAGAATAACAGTGAAAGCAAATTAGGTAATACTTGAATTACTGAAGAAGAAATCAAAGGGTCTGGATTGTGATTCAGAGATAAAGTACAATATACAACATGGTAATTGTGAAAATAAATGTATTTAATAAATAAATGTGGGATACTGAACTAGTATCAGTGGTAAAACATTCTGCAGTAAAAACCCACAGGCAGAGCAAAGTTGTGCATCTGGGCTTGCATTTAGGCCATGAGAATGATTTTTAATGTAAAATGTTTTACCATTGATACTAGGTAGACAAAAATGCTGGAGAAACTCAGCGGGTGAGGCGGCATCTATGGAGAGAAGAAATCGGTGACGTTTCGGGGTCGAGACCCTTCTTCAGACTGATGTGGGGGTGGGGGGTGGGAAGAAGAAAGGAACAGATGGAGACAGTAGGCTGTGGGAGAGCTGGGAAGGGCCGGGGAAGGAGGGAGAAAGCAATGACTACCTGAATTTGGAGAAGCCAATGTTCATACCGCTGGGGTGTAAACTACCCAAGCAAAATATGAGGTGCTGCTCCTCCAATTTGTGGTGGGACTCACTCTGGCCATGGAGGAGGCCCAGGACAAAAAGGTCAGATTCGGAATCCGAGGGGGAGTTGAAGTGCAGAGCCACCGGGAGATCAGGTTGGTTAATGCAAACTGTGCGGAGGTGTTGGGCGAAGCGATCGCCAAGCCTGTGCTTGGTCTCACTTTACTATTGATACTAGTTCCGTATTCCACATTTGACCCTCAGAGGCCTCTGAAACAACAAGGCCTTTTATTGCAACCATGCCCTATGAGGGAAATTATTTTATTCATTCCTGCCACTTCAAAGTGGAGGTGAACAAATAAGCAGCCAACAAAAGGAAGAGACTCCAAGAACATCTCCTTCCTTAGGTGGTGTCAACATGAGTACACCAAAGAGAGAGTTGAAGCATTTGTGACCATTTGACGCTGGAGATGCTGAGTGGGTGAGCCATCTTAGTTTCCTCCCAAGATCACACCACCGTAGAATCCAGTCTTCAGCCTATTCTATTCACTCTACATGACTTCAAGAAGCAGTTAAGAGCACTAGATATGACAAGGACCATGGTACCAGATAACATCGCAGCTGTTGAAACTGCTCCTAATGGACAATGTACAATTTAATAACAAACCTACTTCCCCTCGGCTATTTCCCAGTAATAGCCTGACGTGCTCTGTTTAAATCGGGAAGCTGATGGTTTCAAGTCGGCTTTTCAGTGCAGCAGCGTCATATTTTATGGATCTAAGCCCTCAGTCATTATAACCATTTACAGTTTGTCTGCAGGAAGTGAATGCGTTACATGCTGTTCTGTGACGTTGGAAAGATTAGCTGTGCAAAATATTTTCAAATTTCTACGCATCAATATTTTCAGGTTGAATTTATGTTGAGTCCACAGCAATCTGGCTTTACGCAACTATAGCCAGTAAATGAACCTTAAGGTCATTGAAAACATTTGGTTGCGTCATCAGCAATAGATTATAAGGAGTTATCTACCATTAGGGCATAATCTGGGTGTTACTTAACTAAAAGGAAGTGTTGCCTAATTTACCCAACCTTGCATAACCTATGCTCACACCTCAACGTGTTCTGGGCCCCCATGATGCAGAGCTCTTCTTCCATCTCCTGCACACCCAAGCCTCTTGCTAGGGGAAGGAGTCCATCTTCCATATGTCTTCTATGTATTACTTGTGTTCTTAGTTATGCCCTGCCAGACTTGCAGAGTGATTCTTTTTGGAAATGGTGCACTTCATTAACAAAATTAGGTTTCTTTGTCGGCCTTATTTTATTCAGGACGAATTTTAATTTACGCGACATCATTTACACGTCACGACGAGCACGTGGTGACGTAGGCAGTGACGCACGGTGCCCCAGGATTTTGGGATGTACAAAATCTTCGCACGCCATCTGCGTGACGCGCAAATGACACCCAAGTGGGACAGGCCATTTACTCTCCTAGTTCACTAGCTGTTCAGAAGCAACAAAGTGAATAAAATATGCAGATTTAACAAGCAATTGATCAAATGGTGTGTTGGCGTTTATTGCATGTGGAATCGAGTAGAGGTGTCAAGTGCCAATTGTATAAAGGCCTGATGAGACTTCATTTGGAAAGGTCCAGTTTCCCTATGGAGAGAAGGATCGAGGCTTATCGCATGAGGAGAGATTAAGCAGAGTGGATGAGTCTTAAGAAGGGTCCCGATGCGAAACATCACTTATCCGTGTGTAGGAAGGAACTGCAGGTGTTGGTTTAAAGCGAAGATAGACACAAAATGCTGGAGTAACTCAGCGGGCCAGGCAGCATCTCGGGAGAGAAGGAATGGGTGATGTTTTAGCTTGAGACCCTTCTTTCATTTAACTATTTCTCAAGAGATACTGCCTGACCCGTTCAGTTACTCCATCACTTTGTGTCTTTGTAGTAAACCAGCACCAGCAGTTTCTTGTGTCTAGCACTGTGTCTCTGAATTTGGAAGAATGAGGGGTGATTGCACTAAAAAAATACATATTTCTTATGGGTTCATACAGGACAGATGTAGAAATAGTGTTTTTTTGTTGAATGTACTAAAAGTCACTGTCTCACGTTGTAGTTGGTCACTCGGAACAGAGATGAAATTATTTTTTTTTCCCCCCAGAGTATCTCCAGAGTTTTTGAAGGCTCATTTGCTGAGTACATTCATGATAAAAGTCAAGATATTTTTAGATATTAGGAGAACTGTGGTATTGGACATGATTTTTGTAGTAATATTGATGTAAGGATCATGGTGCTTTTGGGAATTATGTTATGTTTTGATATTTGGCAGATACCATTTTGGTTAATCCCTGTAAGGAATGTACACATAAATATGTGCTCTCAGAAGGCTTGAAGAAAATAAGTAAACTTCCCAAGGGATTAAACTCAACCTCTACCATTTAGTATGTTAAGATATAATGGGAAACAAGGGACATAGGGATTTTAGTTGAGGAAAATGGTTCAGTGACAAAAGGTTAGTCTGCTCTTATTGAACAGCAGAGCAGGCGTGAGGGACCAAATGGTCTGCTTCTGTTTTTATTTCTCATGAGACTACAAATGCCAAATGATACAATTAATTTTAGTGTTTATAAATAAGTAGCAATAAAAGCATCACAATCTGATATTCACAAACTAAAACCTGAAAATGCCAGAAATACTGCTACTTTCAGATTAATTACAAATCCTGGTTATAGTTTTGCTCAATTTGTATTCTTTGTACTAGAGTAACATTTATATAGAGCTGCTGACATTTTCCACATCTTCAGAGTATCTGTTGCACTCATTTATGCCTTACTAGACTTGTTAAGTAACTCTTTCTGGAGAAGGTGATTGTCATTAACAATAGAAGGACCCTTTCTTTCCCTCTCTTTATTCGGAGCGAATTCAGAAGTAGAATTTGTGAATACAAGTCATTTTAGTGTCACCAATAAACCAAAGACATCAAGGAATCTTGCAGAATGGAAACAAGCAGATATTCTGGCCTGCTAGACAGAAGTTCAGAGATATGTTTAGTTAACCTGCGAACTGTATGTTAGGTTTAAGAAAGAACTGCAGATGCTGAAAAATTCGAAGGTAGACAAAAATTCTGGAGGAACTCAGCGGGTGAGGCAGCATCGATGGAGACAGCATCTATGGTTTCGGGTCGAGACCCTTCTTCAGACTAATGTCGTGGGAGGTGGGGGTGAGAAAAAGAAAGGAGGAGACAGTAGTTAACTGTATGTTAGGTGTTTTTTCCCCTTTTTCCGACTGTAACTTGAAACTAAAAATGTCAGGAATGCATGACTTTGAATTCCATCTCTATATTAGAAATAAATGGATCAAAATAAATATTGAGCAGGAACTTGCCATTGCGCTTTCACGTATACATGCCCGAACGCCTCTTGCTGAATCTGTGCACATGTTGTATGGATGTCAAATGGGTGGATATCTGTGGTCAAAGACTTTCCATGCTAGTCAAAAGGTACATATCTAAAGCTACAGATAAAGGAGCAAAGAAATGTAAGGTAGCAGGCCTAACTGACTACCATCCAGTGGGTCTGACATCCACCATCATGACGTGCTTTGAGAAACTGGTGATAGCATACATTAACTCCAGCCATCCTTGATGCACTGCAGTTTGTTTACCATCGCAACAGGTCAACAGTTGACGCCAACTCCCTAAACTCATCTAGGGAACATCTAGAATGCAAGGACTACTACTAAATATCAATATAGCTTCACCTTCAACACCATAATCCCATTCAAACATCTCCAAATGAATCTCCAAACACCTGGACTTTTCAGTCAGGACCCTTCTTCAGCATCCCCTCTCCACCACTGGATCCTTGACATTCTGACCCACAGATCACAATCAGTGAGGATCGGTGACAACTCCTCCCCCTCAATAATGTCCCGCAAGGATGCATTCACAGACCTCTTCCATCCTTGCTATACATTCACGATTATGCAGTCAAATCCAGCTCTAACTCCATCCGTAAGTTTGCAGATGATACCACTGTGGTAACATAGTGTCAGGACAACATCCTCCCTCTCATCGGAAGTGGCGAGCGCTGTTAACAGCTGCGGCTCGCCTGCAGTCCGTCTGTTTTTACTTTTTTTCTGTTGTTTTTTTTGTCTTGTTTTGGTTAAGTTTTAGTTTGTTGGGTTGTGTTAGGGGGGGTGAAACATGTTCTCTGTCTCATCCTTCGGGGGAATGCGACTTTTTCGTGTCGTATCCCCCTTCTCTGCCTCCGTCTGCGCTGAGGCCTAATGGCGGAGCTGGCGGCCTCCAACCTGCGACCAACCCCGAGGCTACAGAGGCAGAGCCAGCCAGGACTTACCAACGAGAGGCTGGCCGTCTTCGGGGCTGAGGCAGCGGTGGCCCGACTTGCTGGTGCGGCGTTCTGGCTTTCGGCGGCAGCCTGGAGCTGATACAGCGGGGTCCGGAGCGGAGACTGCGGGACCTGGAGCTGGGGAAGCGGCCTGGAGCGGAGACTTCGGGACCCGGAGCTGGGGCAGCGGCCTGGAGCGGAGACTGCGGGACCCGGAGCTGGAGCAGCGGCCTGGAGTGGAGACTGCGGGGCCTGGGGCTGGTGCGGCGGCCTGGAGCGGAGACTGCGGGACCCGGAGCTGTGGCGGCGGCCTGGAGCGGGGATTGCGGGACCCGGAGCTGTGGCGGCGGCCTGGAGCGGGGACTGCGGGACCTGGAGCTGGGGCGGCGGCCCGGAGCGGAGACTGCGGGACCCGGAGCTGGGGCAGCAGCCCGGAGCTGATGCTGTGGCGGGCTGTCTCGGAGCGGAGACGGCGTTCCGGCTTTCGGCGGTGACGACATCACCACGGAGGTCCGCTGGACTGGAGGGCGGTATCTTCAGCCTGGATCGATCGCCTCAGCGCAGAGGGAGAACAAGGAGGGAAGAGACGGAGACTAAGACTTTGCCTCCATCACAGTGAGGATGTGCTTGGTGAACTCACTGTGGTGGATGTTTAATTTGTGTTTATTGTATGTTTTGTTATTATTGGTTCTGTGTATGACTGCAGGCAACATAATCTCGTTCAGACCGAAAGGTCTGAATGACAATAAAAGAATCTATCTATCTATCTATCAATGTCAGCAAGATGAAGCAGCTAGTTATTGACATCAGCAGTGTGGTGGAGAACATGCTCCAATCTGCATCAACAGTGCAACGATGGAAATAGCAGAGAGCTTCAAGTTCCTTCTCATTAATATTGGCAACAATTTTGTGGACAAAACATATTGAAGTGACATCCAAGAAGGCACTACATCATTGGGAGACTGAGGAAATTTGGTATGTCTCCAATGACTCTTACAAACTTCTACAGTTGCACAATAGAAAACATAATGTTGGTTTGCATCACAGCTTGTTTTGGGAACCATTCTGCCCAAGACTGCACGAAATTGCAACAAGTTGTAGATGTGACCCAGTCCATCACACAAAAGATCCCCCCCCCCTTCCCCAATTGACTCTATCTACACCTCACACTACCACAAAAAAACAACCAAAATAATCAAAGACTTGTCATACCCCAGTCATTCCTTCTTCTTCCTGCCCTCATCAGGCAGAAGATATAGTAGCTTGAATGCATGCACCACCAGGCTAAGTTCACATCTGTTAACAGGCTTCTGAATGGACCTTCCATAAGCTAAGGTACTGTCCAATTCACCTCTATCCCATTGTGGGCATTGGATTTTGTCTATGGAACGGGTGCGCTACAATGCTGAGAACTCTATTCTGTACTCCATAACCTCCCCTTTGCTCTACCTATTGTACTTGAGTTTGGCCTGACTGTATTTATGTATAGTTTTATCTGATCCGATTGCATAGCATACAAAACAAAGCTTTTCACTCCACCTCTGTAAACGTGGAAATAATAAACCTAAACATCTTGTATTCCTTTCATTGCATCATATTTCTCTCCAAAAATATCACAATTCACCCAAAGAAAACTGGATACATTCACACTGGAAACTACTACAAATGGAATGTAATAATAATATTTTTTTACTTTCAGAGTAGTAAGATGCAGATCATTTCAGATCAACCACACATTAACACAATCCGGCGTGGGTGGCTGCCGGGACTGGTGTGGAGGGCTGCCAAGAGAACAAAGAGGAGCGTGGGGGGGGGGGGGCACCGAGAGAATAAAGAGAGACCCAGCGTGAGGGGCTGCCGAGAATGAAGAGGGACAATCAGGACTACAATTAACACTCTGTAATTTTGTTGCCGCTCTATACGTGGCGACTCTTTGCATACATTGTGAATTGAATGCAAAATAAAAAATGTCACTGTACCAAGTACATGTAACAATAAAGTATCATCACCATCATCATCAATCCTTCTGATCCATTGACCACAATGAGAAGCAAAATCTGACTGGTGAATAATTGAAAGTTAATTCATTGCTATCAGGTTCCTGCCTCCAGTTGAAGAAAAAACTGCTCTAGATCTCTATAAAATGACAATTCATCAGAACTAGGAATATTTAGAAATTCGGGATCTTTTAAGTTGCAGAGAAGGGGAGAGGTGAAGAGGAATAAGGGGAATTCTCTTTATTCTGATTAAATGCCATTGGCCCAAAACATTAGCTGTTTCTCTCCACAGATGCTGCCTGGCCCGTTTCCTATTTCCAGCATTTTCTATTTTTATTTCAAATTAGATTAAATGGGACCCGTTGGGGGGAGGGGGTTGTGTGGGGGAGGGGTGTGTGAAAGTGGGGTGTGGGTGAAGGTGGGGTGTGGGTGAAGGTGGGGTGTGGGTGAAGGTGGGGTGTGGGTGAAGGTGGGGTGTGGGTGAAGGTGGGGTGTGGGTTAAGGTGGGGTGTGGGTGAAGGTGGGGTGTGGGTGAAGGTGGGGTGTGTGAAGGGGGGGTAGGGGGAGTTGGGGGAAGGGGGGGTGGGTGAAGGTGGGGTGTGGGTGAAGGTGGGGTGTGGGTGAAGAGGGGGTGTGGGTGAAGGGGGTGGTGGGGCAGGCAAGAAGACCAATCTGCTGATCTCACGATTTTTTAAACCTTCATAACTTTTCTAATATTTCACCGATCGGAACAAAACTTGGTGCATTTGGAGCAGAGAAGAACTGTGAGTATGGTGGCGAAAAAATCCTAGTGATATAGGGTACCGTTTTTGTGCAAATTTTTTTAAAACGCAAACCGGAAGAGGACAAGATGAGAGTTTTAGTAATAGTATAGATAGATATAAGATAGAGTAGAATAGAATAGATGTCATGTGAAACTTTGAATTAAAAAAAAAAAAATTCATACAGACCTCAGAGGTATTACAATCATAATCTCCGGCAAACTAGTGCAGCAGAAACCTGTTGGATATGTCTGTTAAGGGTACATCGACTGATGTTAGCATGGCATCTTGTTCCACAAAAGTTAGAGTGATGTGCTTTATCTATAAACATTGCACGAGAAGTTTGATTATAGGTTCCACTGTGCTATGAAGACTGAATCGTGCAGACTGGACAGATATATGCAAGTGGCTTGGAGGATAACAATGAGTTCTAACTGTCTTTGTTTGGTGTCTCTTTATCTAGCAATCTTTCCTCTGCTCTTATTATTCCAAATAACAGAAGGTCTGTAGGGAAATCAATATGCTACTACAAATTGCACCTACTGAAATTGGTGCAATATTAAAAAAAAAAAGATTTCTCAAATAAACAAGTAGTTTCCTAAAAAAAATCATTTAAAAGAAGATTGGCAGCTCTTCAGTCACTGTCGACTTCCTTAATTAGTCATTGATTGACAATCATTTGAAAGGACTCCAGGAGTACTACTAAATGACTAACACAATTTGGCTTCAAAACTTTACAAAGTATTTTTCTAGGAAAAAAAATAATGTTGATGCATCTGGACAGATATTAGAGCAGATAATTAAAAGATTGGTCAAAGAGGAAGGATTTAAAAGCAGAGAGATTTATGGGGAGAACTGTATACACAGCCCCCAGTGATGGAGCAATTAGGTTCAGGATGCACAAGAGACAAAAAATGACGATTTCTGAAGAAGCTGCAGGTCTGAAGGAAATTATAGAAGTAGGGAGAGCCAATACAAATCAAATATTTGAAAACACTGAATTTTAAATCTGAGGTGCTGTTTAAGTGATTTTCCTTTGTAGGATAGAAGAACAGTGAATGGTGGCAAATTTGGATACTCCTAATTAAAGGTTCATAGTAGAATAAATCACTGCAGTATAATGCACAGCATCATTGTTCATAACAAAAAAATGGACAATAAACAATAGACAATAGATGCAGAAGGCCATTCGGCCCTTCAAGCCAGCACCGCCATTCAATGTGGTCATGGCTGATCATCCCCAATCAGTACCCCGTTTCTGCCTTCTCCCATATCCAAGTGTTTCCCAATTAGAAGCCTTGGATGAACTATGAGATCCACACTCTTCTGAAGACCAGACACCAGGCATTCATGTCCGAAGATACAAGAAGTCCAGATACGACCTTGGTAAGGCCATCAAAAAGTCCAAAAGGGTCTTCTGCTCCAAGCTGGAGGATGAGACGGATGTCCGGCAATTGTGGCAGGGTTTGAATGCCATCACTTCCTACAAGGCAAAATCAGGAGGCAGCTCAAATGTCAGCGAAGCATCACTCCCTGACGAGCTCAATGCGTTCTACGCACGCTTTGATAGGGAGAATACTGATGTGCATTCCCGAGCCCCCATTCACCGTGATGTTATTTCGGTCACAGTCACAGAGGTCGACGTCAGAAAATCCTTCAGAGGGGTGAACCCTCGGAAAGCGCCTGGACCTGATGGCATACCCGGTCGTGTTCTGAAAACCTGTGCGGACCAACTGGCTGGAGTTTTTACGGACGTTTTCAACCTCTCACTTCTGAGGTCTGAGGTTCCCACCTGCTTTAAAAGGGCATCAATAATACCGGTGCCCAAGAAGAGCAAGGTGACGTGCCTCAGTGACTATCGACCAGTGGCACTAACGTCTGTGGTGATGAAGTGCTTTGAGAGGCTGATCATGGCGCAAATCAACTCATATCTCGATAAAAACCTGGACCCACTGCAGTTCGCTTACCGCCACAACAGATCAACGGTGGATGCAATCTCGCTGGCTCTCCACTCCGCTCTGGACCACTTGGACAACAAAAACGTATATGTCAGGCTGTTATTCATTGACTACAGCTCAGCATTTAATACAATCATCCCCTCCAAGCTGGATACGAAGCTCTCAGAACTGGGTCCCTGCGCATCCCTCTGTAATTGGATCCTCGACTTCCTCATCCACAGACCACAGTCTGTCCATATTGGTGGAAATGTGTCAGCCTCGATAACAATCAGCACGGGAGCACCTCAAGGCTGCGTGCTCAGCCCCCTGCTGTACTCACTCTATACTCATGACTGCGTAGCCGGTCATAGGGCAAACTCCATCATCAAGTTCGCCGACGACACCACTGTTGTGGGACGTATCACTGATGGAGACGAGTCCGAGTATAGGAGTGAGATCGACCGACTGACCAAATGGTGCCAGTACAATAACCTGGCTCTCATCACCAGCAAAAGCAAGGAACTGATTGTGGACTTTGGAAGGGGTAGGATGGGGACCCACAGTCCCGTTTATATCAACGGGTCGATGGTGGAAAGGGTCAAGAGCTTCAAATTCCTGGGCGTGCATATTTCCGAAGATCTCTCCTGGTCCGAGAATACTGATGCAATCATAAAGAAAGCACATCTGCACCTCTACTTCCTGAGAAGTTTACGGAGAGTCAGTATGGCGAGGAGGACTCTCTCGAACTTCTACAGGTGCAAAGTAGAGAGCATGCAGACCGGTTGCATCATGGCTTGGTTCGGCAACTTGTGAGCCCAGGAGCAGAAAAGACTGCAAAAAGTTGTAAACACTGCCCAGTCCATCATCGGCTCTGACCTCCCTCCCATCGAGGGGATCTATCGCAGTCGCTGCCTCAAAAATGCTGGCAGCATCATCAAGGATCCACACCATCCTGGCCACACACTCATCGCTCTGCTGTCTTCAGGTAGAAGGTACAGGAGCCTGAAATCTGCAAAAACCAGGTTCAGGAACAGACTATTAAACTCAACTCAAACAAAATCTGAACTTTAATTAGCCTACTGCACTTTATATGTTTATTTATGTGTGTATATATATATTCAATGGTATATGGACACACTGATCTGTTCTGTATTATTTATGCCTGCAATATTCTGTTGTGCTGAAAGCAAAGCAAGAATTTCATTGTCCTATCTGGGACACATGACAATAAGCTCTCTTGAATCTTGAATCCCCCGACTCCACTATCTTTAAGAGCCCTACCTAGCTCTCTCTTGAAAGTATCCAGAGAACCTGCCCTCTGAGGCAGAGAATTCCACAGACTCACAACTCTGGACTCCCCCAACATTGGGGACATGTTTCCTGCCTCTAGCGTGTCCAAACCCTTAATAATCTTATATGTTTCAATAAGATCCCCTCATCCTTCTAAACTCCAGAGTATACAAGCCCATCCGCTCCATTCTCTCAGTATATGACAGTCCCGCCATCCCGGGAATTAACCTTGTAAACCTACGCTGCAGTCCCTCAATAGCAAGAATATCCTTCCTCAAATTAGGAGACCAAAACTGCACACAATACTCCAGGTTTGGTCTCACTAGGGCCCTATACAACTGCAGAAGGACCTCTTTGCTCCTATACTCAACTCCTCTTGTTATAAAGGCCAACATGCCATTTGCTTTCTTAACTGCCTGCTGTACCTGCATGCTTACTTTCATTGACTGATGAACAAGGACCCCCAGATCCCATTGTACTTCCCCTTTTCCCAACTTGACACCATTTAGATAATAATCTAGATGGAATTTAGATGGAAATCTTTACTTCTCAATAATTTACTTGCAAAAAGTTATTCTGCATTTACTGCTAATATTCAGTATATAATATTTTGTAACATTTACAATTTTAATATTATCATGAAACTTTGTTATTTTGTAATTAATCATAGGTTTGTCAAAAATCTCTCCAAATCCTTAAAAGGGGGTAGAATTTTCCATTGCCAAGCAACTAGTTATTATTTGAAGCTTTTTGAATACTACTTTAACTACAAGTGTTGTTAATTCCAGCATTTGGTTGTGTCCAGCTGTGTTCTATATAAAGAAAAACTCAAAGTGCTGGAGGAACTAATGGCATCTGAATAGTCCATCAGTTTGAAGAATGGCCCCATCCCAAAATGTCTCCTGTCCATTCCCTGCACAGATGCTGCCCAACCTATTGAGTTCCTCCAATACTTTGTGTTTTGCACAAGATTTGCGAATATGCAGTCTCTTGTGTTTTTGTGTTCCATATTAATAGACTTCGGAGATTGGACCAGTTGGGATACTTTAGGCTTGCGGCCATTTGGACGAATCAGAATTTTGGACGTGATAACTAGTCAGAATGGGTACAGTGGTGGTGCAGTGGTTAAATTATTGGTCTTTTAATACAGAGATTCTGGACTAATTCAGATACCTGACTACAAATCAAACCGTGGCAGTTGCGGAATTTTACAGGTGACATAGTGGCCAAGAATCTGAAGCAAGTTAATTTTTCAAATTTCAATTTTGCAAGAAGAAGCAAATGTGATCTGATAAAGTTCCTCTCATGTTGCTGACTTTCTGCTTGCCGACACATACTGTACACAACCCTCTCAACATCGTCAGTCACTTCACCTGAAGACTCATATGTGCTCTCTACTGATGGCACAAACAACCCAAGGTAACATTATTATTGCCAACTTCAGGAAAGAGTCAAACCTTGGCATCAATTTAAGTGAAAATTGACTAAATGTCATTACATTGTGGTGTTAAGTTTGCCATTGGGTTTATGAAGCTCTCTGGCATTTCATATAAAATATTAAGGGGGAAATGAGATGGAAGAAGGGACAGACAAGAAGCAAGAAAGAAGAGGGTGAGAGAGACAGGCAAAGGGACTGCAACAACGTCAGCAATACCAGGGGGTGGAAGATTGCAACCTTCACGTGGTCCGCCCTGTTTCGACGAATGCAATTAACCCGGCGTGCACAATCAAATTAGATCAAATAGAACAAGTTGTCCTACAACTTTAGGCTGTACGCCATACGCAAGAAGAAGAAGCAATACCAGAAACTGAATTTGTTTACATTTCTGCTCCTTGCATAACCGCTTGCCATAGAGCTTTGAGTGCCAACATTTTCAGTCTTATGTTTTTTTGAAGTTCTTGACAGATTTTATGATTGTAATTACACACACAAGCTTCCAAATGTGATACACTTCAGTGGAGTGTATGTAAAAACAATCATTTTCACATCACTTTTATAAGATATTCAGGGTCAAGTTCTGACTTTCTAACATTGCATTCCCTTGCTCTGGAAAGTACTTAGATAAAGAGATATCAAGAATTCTTTCCTTATGATTCTCTAAATTATTTTACATTTTGACTCCCATTACTTCCCTTAAAACTGCTGCTTTTGCTTGTAACATAACTAGTTCTGGTGAAGCTAGCAAGAAACCACTTTTCAAAATATACTATTATATGGTCAGAGTTATATAGTACAGAAACAGGCCCTTCAGCCCAACTTGTCCATACCAACCAAGGTGCCTCCTCGAGCTGGTCACATTTGCCTGTGTTTGGACCATATCCCTTTAAAACTTTCCTATACATGAACTTGAACAAATGTCTTATAAATGTTGTTATTGAACTCTCCTCTACCACATCTTCTTGCAGCTTGGTCCATATATTAACCACCTTCTGTGTGAAAAACTCTCAGGTCCCTCTTAAATCTCTCTCATCTCACCTTAAACTGCTCTCTAGATTAAGACTCTGTACTCAAAGAAAAACTAAGCATCCATCTTATCGATACCCGTCATGATTTTGTAAACCTTTAAAAGGTCCTCCTTTAGTCTCTTTTGCTCAGGGGAAAACAAAGCCAGCCAATCCAGTCTCTCCAATCTCTCATATAGGCCCTGCACACCCAACAACATTTTTGTAAATCTACCGTGCACTTTCTCTAGCATAATTAAACCTTCCAACAGTACAGCGACCAGAACTGCACACAATATTCCACTTGTGGTCTCATCTATGTCATGTACAACTTTAACATGAAGTTCCAACTTTGTACTC
>JAXLNO010006071.1:0-175538 GCA_038087875.1 Malacoraja senta | reverse complement strand
AATATTTTACCTTATTACAGACACTAAGATTATTGTCAGATAATTTAAAATCAGGAAATGTTAGACATTTATCCTCTTTGGTTCTACAGATCGTAACAGCATTCTTACTAGCATTATATTTAATGTCATGTTCCACACCATACACAGAACATATAGTATGGAGCTGCTGGAGACCAGCGCTAGATGGACTAAAGATCATAAGATCATCTGCATACATAATATGGTTCAGTAAAATATTACCAATCACGCACCCAGTGTTACAGGCCTACAATTGTTTAGACATATCATCAATATATAGATTAAAAAGGTCTGGGGACAAACTTCCCCCTTGTCTAACACCATTGGTATCCCCAAATGGATAAGTCCCATTAGGGTATTTTTACCCTTACACTTCCTTAGTTCTATCCATACTGACTCCACATCTCCTGTTTCAATGTCACCCCTTGCAAGGGACTGAATTTCATTCCTCACCAACAGAGCTACCCCACCCCCTCTGCCCACCTGTCTGTCTATTCTATAGGAGATATATCCTTGAATATTCAGTTCCCATCACCAGGCCTCTTGCAGCCATGTCTCTGTAATTCCTACAACAAGCCGTGCGAATGAGTTTAGTTTTACATTTAGAGATGCAGAGTGGAAACAGGCCCTTCAGCGCACCAAGTCTGCGAACGATATTTATAATAAAAGGGCTGTTTAAAGTTCACCAGCTGAAACTTTTTATAAAAATCGAATTGGAAGGAAATGTGAAGAATCATAATGAAAATGTTCCCAAGAGCTGGCATCAATCCGGGGAAAACCAATTCGACAGAGATATTTGGGTCTCCAATTCATGGTTCAAAGATGCAAAAAGTTGGGTCTTCAAGTGAAGCTTTGATTAAGTCAAACCCTATTTTAAAATAATTTTAAATTAAAAGGAGTCTGCAGATGCTGTAAACGAGTTCACGTGGAAGAATAAGCAACGGTTAAACAAGCCAATTTATTTCATTTGAAGTGAAAATGCAATTTGTCCAATTTAAACAAGTTTGCCTGAACCATGGATATTTGCCCAGCCTCAAAGATTCACGTTTTCTCACCCCATCAACAAAAAAAGCATGATTAGTTCAAAACAGAATAGATGATTCTACAGAGGCATCGTTTAAGACTCGGCTGAATCCAACATTCCTAAAGCACTATCATAATTAACTTGTTTAAGAAAGAACTGCACATGCTGGAAAAATCGAAGGTTGACAAAAATGCTGGAGAAACTCAGCGGATGAGGCAGTATGCATCTAGACGCCGCCTCACCTGCTGAGTTTCTCCAGCATTTTTGTCTACACCCATAATCGGGATCGAACCTGGGTCTCCGGCGTGCATTTGCTGTAAGGCAGCAACACTCCCGCTGCGCCACCATGACCGTCTCTATCTTGTATTCTATGACTGTTGGCAGAACAATTTCCCTACTTGGATAAATAAAGTTCTATCCTATCGTAAGTCAGCATTTAATAGTTCCGTTTGTGACATATGACAATAAAACACTCTTGACAGGTACATGGATAGGATAGGTATGGAGAGATATGGAACAAATGCAGGCAGGAGCAACTAGTGTAGATGGGGCATCTTGGTCAATGTGGGCAAGACAAAATGTGCAGGAACAGCAGATGCAGGTTTACACTGAAGATAGACACAAAATGCTGGAGTAACTCAGCAGGACAGGCAGATTACAACTCAGCGATATGAATATTGATTTCTCCAACTTCAAGTAACCCTTGCCTTCCCTCTCTCTCCACCCATCCCCAACCCTAGTTAGAAACATAGAAAATAGGTGCAGGAGTAGGCCATTCGGCATTTCGAGCCTGCACCGCCATTCGATATGATCATGGCTGATCATCCAACTCAGTATCCCATCCCTGCCTTCTCTCCATACCCCCTGATCCCTTTAACCACAAGGGCCACATCTAACTCCCTCTTAAATATAGCCAATGAACTGGCCTCAACTACCTTCTGTGGCAGAGAATTCCACAGATTCACCACTCTCTGTGTAAAAAATGATTTTCTCATCTCGGTCCTAAAAAACTTCCCTCTATTCCTTAAACAGTGACCCCCTAGTTCTGTACTTCCCCAATATCGGGAATAATCTTCCTGCATCCAGCCTGTCATAGATACATAGATACATAGAAAATAGGTGCAGGAGTAGGCCATTCGGCCCTTCGAGCCTGCACCGCCATTCAACATGATCATGGCTGATCATCCAACTCAGTATCCCGTACCTGCCTTCTCTCCATACCCCCTGATCCCCTTAGCCACAAGGGCCACATCTAACTCCCTCTTAAATATAGCCAATGAACTGGCCTCAACTACCCTCTGTGGCAGGGAGTTCCAGAGATTCACCACTCTCTGTGTGAAAAACTTTTTCCTCATCTCGGTCTTAAAGGATTTCCCCCTTATCCTTAAGCTGTGACCCCTTGTCCTGGACTTCCCCAACATCGGGAACAATCTTCCTGCATCTAGCCTGTCCAACCCCTTAAGGATTTTGTACGTTTCTATAAGATCCCACCTTAATCTTCTGAATGCTAGCGTATATAAGCCGAGTCTATCCAGTCTTTCTTCATATGAAAGTCCTGCCATCCCAGGAATCAGTCTGGTGAACCTTCTCTGTACACCCTCTATGGCAAGAAAGTCTTTCCTCAGATTAGGAGACCAAAACTGTATGCAATACTCCAGGTGTGGTCTCACCAAGTCCCTGTACAACTGCAATAGAACCTCCCAGCTCTTATACTCAAATCATTTTGCTATGAATGCTAACATACCATTTGCTTTCTTCACTGCCTGCTGCACCTGCATTCCTACTTTCAATGACTGGTGTGCCATGACACCCAGGTCTCGTTGCATCGCCCCTTTTCCTAATTGGCCACCATTCTCCAACTAGCTTAATTGTCCTGTGAAACGTCACCTATCCATGTTCTACACAGATGTCATCTATCCATGTTATAACCATATAACCATATAACAATTACAGCACGGAAACACGCCATCTCGGCCCTTCTGTCGAACACTTATTTTCCCCTAGTCCCATCTACCTGCACTCAGACCATAACCCTCCATTCCTTTCCCATCCATATACCTATCCAATTTATTTTTAAGTGATAAAATCGAACCTGCCTCCACCACTTCGATTGGAAGCTCATTCCGCGCAGCTACCACTCTCTGAGTAAAGGAGTTCCCCCACATGTTACCCCTAATCTTCTGTTCCTTAATTCTCAAGTCATGTCCTCTTGTTTGAATCTTCCCTACTCTCAATGGGAAAAGCTTATCCACGTCAACTCTGTCTATCCCTCTCATCATTTAAAGACCTATATCAAGTCCCCCTTAACGTTCTGCGTTCCAAAGAATAAAGACCTAACTTGTTCGACCTTTCTCTGTAACTTAGTTGTTGAAACTCAGGCAACATTTTAGTAAACCTCCTCTGTACTCCTTCTATTTTGTTGACATCCTCCCTATAATTAGCCGACCAAAATTGTACACCATACTCCAGAATTGGCCTCACCAATGCCTTGTACAATTTTAACATTACATTCCAGCTTCTATACTCAATGCTCTGATTTATGAAGGCCAGCACACCAAAAGCTTTCTTTACCACCCTATTTACATGAGATTCCACCTTCAGGGAACTATGCACAGTTATTCCTAGATCCCTCTGTTCAACTGCATTGCTCAATTCGCTACCATTTACCATGTACGTCCTATTTTGATTTGTCCTGCCAAGATGTAGCACCTCACACTTATCTGCATTAAACTCCATCTGCTATCTTTCAGCCGACTCCTCCAAATGGCCTAAATATCTCTGTAGACTTTGAAAATCTACTTCATTATCCACAACACCACCTATCTTAGTATCATCTGCATACTTACTAATCCAATTTACCACACCACCATCCAGATCATTAATGTACATGACAATCAACAGTGGACCCAACACAGATCCCTGAGGCACCCCACTAGTCACCGGCCTCCAACCTGACAAACAGCCATCCACAATTACTCTCTGGCATCTCCCATTCAGCCACTGTTGAATCCATCTTGCTACTCCACCATTAATACCCAACAATTGAACTTTCTTAACCAACCCTCCATGAGGAACCTTGTCAAAGGCCTTACTGAAGTCCATATAGACAACATCCACTGCTTTACCCTCATCAATTTCCCCAGTAACCTTTTCAAAAAATTCAAGATTAGTCAAACATGACCTTCCAGGCACAAATCCATGTTGACTGTTCCTAATCAGATCCTGTTGATCCAAATGCTTATATATATTATCTCTAAGTATCCTTTCCATTAATTTGCCCACCACTGACGTCAAACTAACAGGTCTATAATTGCTAGGTTTACTCTTAGAACCCTTTTAATACAATGGAACAACATGCGCAGTACGCCAATCCTCGGGCATTATTCCCGTTTCTAATGGCATTTGAAATATTTCTGTCATAGCCCCTGCTATTTCTACACTAACTTCCCTCAAGACTTATCCACTTTTATATATTTTTTAAAGTGTCAGTACTTCCTCTTCTTTTAATCTCATAGTTTCCATAGCTTTTCCACTTGTTTCCCTTACCTCACATAATTCAATATCCTTCTCCAGAGATGTTCCCCAGAGATGCTCCCGAACATTTGTCGTTTCAGGTCAGGACCCTTCCGGTTTGAGTGGGCCAGTGGAGTAGAGAAGCCAAGGCAGTTGTTGCACCAACAGTGGATATAAAAAGGTCCAGAGAGGGTAGAAGGGTGGGTAGGGGAAGAGGTGGGGGGGGGGATGTTGAAGACTGGAGACAGGATTGTCACTGGATGGATAGGTTTCTCTCCCATTAAGAAAAGCTCAGAGGTGGCAGTAGAGCCCTACGTCCCTAATGTAGGGGGTCCAGAACCAGGGGGTCACAGTTTAAGAATAATAATAATAATAATAATAGATTTTATTTATATAGTGCTTTTCAGGACTCAAAGTCGTTGAGTCACTCCACCTTTTATCTTGGTCTATTAATGGATTCAAATCTACCTTAGATCTCCTTTTATCATCCTGCTTGGCACTCTCCACCGGCATTTTTGATACAGGTTCCTTTGTTTCTAAATACGTAGAGTGAATTTTAAAGCTCTGATCTGTTCAATATCTCGCAAAGTGTGAACCCACTTGATGGATGGAATGGAGCCGTCCGTCTCTCCTGGTTACGGATGCAGTTCATTGTGATGTCGCCGGCCAGGCACATTATGAGATCACCTCTGATTATGATGGTTTACAAACTTGCGATCTTATGAATGGAAGGCCGGCCCAGAAGGGAATAAACCACTTCCCCATATGACCACAGGTCACTGTGGTTATAACCAACTGGACTCAAGTGTTAGATACAAGGAACTCAGTTCAGTTGACTTTATTGTCACGTGTACGGAGAAATGCTTTTTGTCGCATGTTAAAAACAGTTAGCAGAAAGACATTGCATGATTACAATCGAGCCATTTGCAATGTATAGATACATGGTAAAGGAATAACAATTAATGCAAAGTAAAGCCAGCAAGGATAGTCCAAGGGTCACCAATGAGGTAGATAGTAGTTCAGAACTGCTCTCTGGGTGTGGTAGGATGATTTAGTTGCCTGGTAACAGCTGGGAAGAAACTGTCCCTGAATCTGGAGGTGTGCGTTTTCACACTCCTGTACCTTTCCTAATTTGCAGAAGGACATTCTTACTATTTAGGGAGTGCATCGTAAGTTCACCAGGTCAATATCCGGGGTGGCGAGACTTACGTATGATGAAAGCATGGGTAGACTGGGCTTGAATTCGCTGGAAATGAGAAGGATGAGGGTTTCTTATGAAAACATATAACATTCTTAAACGATTTAAGGCTAGATGCAGGAACAATGTTCCCGATGTTCGGGGAGTCCAGAACCAGGGGGTCACAGTTTAAGAATAACGGGTTAGGCCATTTAGGACTCAGAAGAGGGAAAACATTTTCACGCAGAAAATCTGTAGAATTATCTGCCACAGAAGGCAGTGGAGGCCAATTCACTGGATGTTTTCAAGTGAGTGTTGGATGTGGCTCTTTGGGCTAACAGAATCAAGGGATATGGGGAGATAGCAGGAATGGGGTATTGATTTTGGATGATCAGCCAAAATCGTATTGAAAGGCGGTGCTGGCTCGAAGGGCCAAATGGCCTACTCCTGCACCTATTTCCTATGTTTCTACGTCATGGTGAGTCCAGCACTCGTTGACGTCTGGTCCTGAAGACGGGTCCTGAACCACAACGTCACCCACTCATGTTCTCCAGAGATGCTGCTCAACCCGCTGAGTTACTCCAGCACAAACAATATTAAATCTTAAGTGTTTTCATTTCGAGATACAGTGTGGCAACGGGCCCTTTGGCCCACCGAGTCCACGCCGACCAGTATTCACCTCTACACCCGCACTATCCTACACACTGGGGACTTTTTACCAAAGCCAATTAACCTACAAACCTGCACGTCTTTGGAGTGTGGGAGGAAACCGGAGCATCCGTAGAAAACCCACGCGGGTCACGAGGGGAACATACAAACTCTGTACAGACAGCACCTGGGTCTCCGGCGCAGTGAGGCAGCAACTCTACCGCTGAGCCACACTGCCATGTTGGGGAAAAATACTTTAAAAACAGCAGAATATTTTTGCCATTTGCCAAATGAGAGTTGTCTATAGTCAAAGAGTGTGTAGTTTGTTCCTCCCACGAAAATACTTCTGCTTTATCAGTTTCACGCTAAACTCTATAAACCTAAAGACTCCATTGTTGGAATGCAATTCAATATTTGACAAATCTGAACACCTTAACAGACAGATATAAAGCACACAGAGGGATTACTGGAGTACATTTTCCCTTTGTAGTCCCTGAGAAATCAGTGGCTGTGGCAGAGGGTTTTTCTGATGTTCTAAGCCATGCCAATCCAGATATGATTGAATGACGGAGAGGACTTGATGTACCAAATGGAGAAGGAACATCTGATTGGGTTTTAAAGTTTGCAGAGGGCTGACATACAACTTCCTTACCATCAAGTGAATTGATCAGCATGGTGGCGCAGCGATAGACTAAGAGTTGCTGCCTTACAGTGCCAGACACCCGGGTTCGATCCTGTCTACGTGTGCGTGTAGTTTGTACGTTCTCCCTGTGACCCACGTGGGATTCCTTCCGGTGCTCTGGTTTCCTCCCACATTCTCGAGATGTGACGGTGTGTAGGTTAATTGACGTCTGTAAATTGCCCCTAGTGTGAAGGATATATGACTATTGTTGGTTGGCGTGGGCTCGGTGGGCGGAATGGCCTGTTTTCACGCCATCTCTCTAAAACAAACTATTTCCGTTACTTCGTTGGTCTCAGTTTAACATTGCTTGTGAAAGTCAGCAAAGTACAAGATTCTTTCTATAGCCCTCAGACCAGTGAGTCCATGTGTTCATATCTTTAACCAGACAGTCAGAACTTTTTTTAGTTTAGTTTAGAGATACAGCACAGAATCAGGCCCTTCAGCCCACCGCGTCCACGTCAACCAGCGATACCCGTGCATTAAACTACCCCACGCACACTAGGGACAATTTACATTTATACCAAATTAACCTACTCTCTGGACTGACATCTTCAACCTGTCACATGCGCAAGCAGTTGTCCCCACGTGCCTTAAAACCACCTCCCTCGTGCCGGTGCCAAAACACTCCACTGCGGCGAGCCTCAACGACTTCTGCCCAGTTGCACTTACTCCCATCATCACTAAGTGCTTCGAGAGGCTGGTCCTGGCACACCTCAAAGGCTGCCTACCTCCCACACTGGATCCCTATCAGTTCGCCTACTGCAAGAACAGGAGTACGGTGGATGCCATCTCAACGGCACTTCACTCCGCCCTCTCCCACCTCGACAACAGAGACACCTACGTGAGAATGCTGCTCATCTCAGCATTTAACATCATTATCCCCTCAAAACTGATGACCAAACTCAGCGATCTGGGCATCGACCCCTCCCTCTGCAACTGGATACTGGACTTTCTAACCACAGACAACCACACCTCTTCAACCCTCACCCTGAACACCGGCGTTCCACAGGGCTGTGTGCTGAGCCCCCTCCTCTACTCCCTCTTCACCTACGACTGCACACCTGTACATGGTACTAGCACCATCATCAAGTATGCAGATGATACAACAGTGATTGGCCTCATCAGCAACAACGATGATTCGGCCTATAGGGAGGAGGTCCAGCTCCTAGCAGCATGGTGCGCTGACCTGGCCTGTAACTACAAGAAGACCAAGGAGCTCATTGTGGACTACAGAAGGTCTTGGGGCGGCACGCACACCCCCATCCACATTAACGGGACGGAGGAGGAACGTGTTTCCAGCTTCAGGTTTCTGGGACTCAACATCTCTGATGACCTCTCTTGGACCCACAATACCTCAACACTGGTTAAGAAGGCTCACCAGCTTCTCTTCTTCCTGAGGAGACAAAAGAAGGTCCATCTGTCTCCTCAGATTCTGGTGAACATCTACCGCTGCACCATCGAGAGCATCCTTACCAACTGTATCACAGGTTGGTATGGCAACTGTCTCCGACCGGAAAGCACTCCAGAGGGTGGTGAAAACTGCCCAACGCATCACCGGTTCCTCACTCCCCTCCATTGAATCTGTCCAACGCAAGCATTGTCTGCGAAGGGCGCGCAGCATCATCAAGGACTGCTCTCACCCCAGCCACATACTGTTTATCCTCCTCCCATCCGGGAGGCGCTACAGGTCTCTCCGTTGCCAGATCAGCAGGTTCAGGAACAGCTACTTCCCTGCGGCTGTTACACAACTTAATTCTGTACCTTGGGGATTGCCAGTCACCCATCCCGGACACTCCTTCCCCCAGAAGAATTGCACTACACAAAAATTGTATGTACGTATATATATATATATATATATATATATATATATATATATATATATATATATATATATATATATATATATATATATATATATATATATATATATATATATATATATATCTTGCTGTTCCATTATTCTATGTTCGCTCTTCTGGGTGAGATGCTAACTGCATTTCGCTGTCTCTGTACTGTACACGGCACAATGACAATAAAGATTGATTCTGAATCTGAAACCTACATGTCTTTGGATTGTGGGAGAAAACTGAAGATCTCGGGGAAAAAAACCACGCGGGTCAAGGGGAAAATGTACAAATCTGTACTGACAGCATCCGTAGTCAGGATCGAACCCGGGTCGCTGGCACTGCAAGCAGTGTAAGCAAAGAACTCTACCGCAGCGCCACCGTGCCCCCCCCCCCCTTTTTTCCCCAGGACAGAGATGGAATACTAGAGGGCATAGTTTACCGAGAGTGGGGCAATGTTTAAAGATGTGTGGAGCAAGTTATAAGAGGTTAGAGTGCACCTTGAGTGTGTTGCCAGGGGTGGTGGAGGCAGATACAACAGTGGCATTTAACAGGTTTTTGGATAGGCAGGGAATGGAGGGATAATGATAATGTGCAGACAGATAAGAGTTGGCACTGGTGTCACGTTTAGCACAGGCATTGTGGGCCGAAGGGGCGGTTCCTGTGTTGTACTGTTCTATGTTTTAAACCTCAGGTTATCAATCTTTATCTTTAACAAAGGGTTTGGTGGGGAAGGGAATGAGATGAGTTAAGACAAGCTGATTTAAACTTTAGCGATATAGAGTGGAAACTGGCCTTTCGGCCCACCGAGTCCACACCGACAAGCGATCACCCCGTACGCTAGCACTACCCTACGCACTAGGGACAATTTACAAATTTTCCAAAGCCAATTAACCTTGAAAACCTGCAGGTCTGTGGCGTGTGGGAGGAAACCGGAGCACCCGGAGAAAACCCACGCTGTCACAGGGAGAAAGTACAGGCAGCATCCCCGGTCAGGATTGACCCCGGGTCTCTGGCGCTGTAAGGCAGCAACTCCATCGCTGCGCCACCGTGTCGCCCAAATTGTTGCACATCAGATTAGACAAGTTAGGAAGAAGAACTTGTCCAACATTGTAGATTCAATTGCGGAGTTCAATTACGTCAGGCATATATAAATGCTAGGCGCCGTTGTTATAACCATATAACCATATAACAATTACAACAATTTTGGCTGTTGAGTAGAGCAACTACTCGTGAATAAAAAACTGCTGTGCCAGTCCGGAGTCGCCTTCCAGAGGGTAGTGATTGAAATAGTTTGTGTCCAGGGTGAGAGGGGTCAGAGATGATCTTACCCGCTCGCTTCCTGGCCCTTGCAGTGTACAGTTCATCAATGGAGGGAAGGTTGCAGCCAATAACCTTCGCTGCTGATCGGACGACTCGCTGCAGCCTCCAGGTGTCATGCTTGGTGACTGAGCCAAACCAGACCATGATGGGGATGGTGAGAACAGACTCTACGATGGTCGTGTAGAATTGGACCATCATTGCCTGTGGCAGATTGTATTTCCTCAGCTGCCGCAGGAAGTACATCATCTGTTGTGCCTGTTTGACTGTGGAGTCTATGGTAGCCCCCCACTTATGGTCCTTGGAGATGATGGTTCCCAGGAACTTAAAAGATTCCATAGATGTGACTGGGGTGTTGTTGATGGCGAGTGGGGTGAGGGGAAGGGGAGCTCTCCTAAAGTCTACAATCAATTCCACTGTCTTAAGAGAATTGAACTCCAGGTTGTTGCTAGGGCACCAGGACGCCAGCTGTGACACTTGCTGTCTGTAGGCCGATTCCTCCCCATCCTGGATCAGTCCAATCAGGGTTGTGTTGTCCGCAAACTTGAGAAGCTTGACTGACAGAGGTGAAGTCGTTGGTGTAGAGCGTACAGGAGAGGAGAGAGTACGCAGACTTGCGGTGCTCCTATGCTGAGAGTTTACGGGTCCCAGATGTACTTTCCCAGCCAAAGTAAGTCAAATGGGCACTGGTGGGTGAAGAGTTGTAAACTAAGACCCTTGGACAGGTGAGTGCACAAGACAGGTTTAGAGGGGACAATGGACACAAGTGTGTGGGCCTTTGGTACCTTCTCAAGATAGCATCTTGAACGGCGGGACATTTACAAGATGGCCACCGGCATCCGACCAATCAACGGCGCCGACCTCACATGCCCTCACCAAGATGGCCGCCATCAACCCCTCACAAAGATGGCCGCCGGCATCCGACCAATCAGCGGCGCCGATCTCACCTGCCCTCACCAAAATGGCCGCCGACATCCGACCAATCAGCGGCGCCGACCTCACCTGCCCTCACCAAGATGGCCGCCATCAACCCCTCATAAAGATGGCCGATGGAATTCTCTGCCACAGATGGTAGTTGAGGTTAAAATTCATAGGCTATATTTAAGAGGGAGTTAGATGTGGCCCTTGCGGCTAAAGGGATCAGGGGGTACGGAGAGAAGGCAGGTACAGGATACTGAGTTGGATGATCAGCCATGATCATATTGAATGGCGATTGGTGCAGGCTCGAAAGGCCGAATGGCCTCTACTCCTGCACCTATTATCTATGTTTCTATGTTTAGAATGTGAGAGTGACGGACAGTGTGGAGTGGACGGGGAGATGAGATGAATTACGAAGATTCAGGAACTGGGGAAAAATATCTAAAACAGAGGCTGAGCAGCAATAAAAATGAATTGTATTTCTCTGCAGAATTCACACAATATGGGGAAATGAGTTGTTAACCCGGATTAAGGAAGGGGCCTGATTAGATTTCTTGTCACAATGAGGACGACATTAACTCCTGAGCTGATGATGAGCTGCAAGTTGTGATTCCCTCCAGATGTTTTGCTGATAAATCTATGTTTTTGGATGTGGGCCTCAGTGTTTAGGCTTCCAGTGTTAACCCATGAGGATGTGACCATCCTTATTCCACCACTGATGGATGTGTTTAGTAAACGATGTAAATGATAGGAGTAGGCCCCACAAATAACGAAGGACCAGCAATGTATTTCCAAGTTATGATGGTGACTAACTGGGTCAATTTGTGCCACTCCACTAGCATGACCAAACAATTCTGGGTATGGATTGTGTTTGCATATTGTGGATATATTTTCTAGCATCGATGCAGTCATCAATGTAATGGGGATAGAGTTCGGGGATAGGGCCAGTGTACACCTGGAACACAATGTATCTCTCGTGTCTATATCTCTAGGCTGTGAAGATCTTGGTGCAACTCTGTGAGGTTGTGCTTGGAGAACACCAAATTACAGGGATAAACTAGTGATTGTGAAAATGTTTGCTGGAGGTTCTACCTTGAGTGAAATTCAGAAATGAGGAGAAATTTGCTCTCAATATTGGACTTACTTTGACAAATTGTAGTAGCGATGATCATATGCAGCTCATTGGTGACATCCTAAGTCCAACCTCCGCCATGATCTGATGCAATGAATATTAGTTTGATCTATCGGACCAACTACAGCCTGAACAGGCAAGAATATTGACCGTTCCATTTATTACAAAACAACAGATTCTGTCATTTGCCATTATCATAAACCTTTCTAACATCACACAGTCATCTGCTTGAATATGTGTTACTGGAAACTATTCTAACTTCAGTTTTGAATAGCATTAATTATACTTGTCTTTCTCCAGGCTGGTTAGCATTCTACAAAAGCTTTTCTCTTTACCTCACGAACGTGACACTGAACTAAACTGAAGTGAACTGGAAGGGACGTGATTTATTCCCAGAGGTTGTGAAGGTCTTGGTGCAAACTGTGCGGTTTGATTTGGAGAAAACTGAAAGTTGCAGAAGAAATTGGATGATAATGAGGCTGGTGACTGGTGGGTTTACCTTGTGTGAAACTCAGGAGATAATTGCACTCAATATTGGAATAACTGAGTAAATTCAGCATTTTTTTCACATCTACTGGTTTGCGTTCTCCTCAACCAAAAACTCACATCGTTTTAAACAGCCAAACCACCCAAATCACAGTGGCACAGATGTTAGAGCTTCTGCCTCACAGTGCCGGAGACCAGGGTTCAATCCTGACCTCGGCTGCTCTCTGGGTGGAGATAGCACGCTCCCTGTGGCCACGATTGAGTGGGGATGTAGGTTACTGGACCTCCATAAATTGCTTGTAGTGTGTAGAGAGCGGATGGGAAAGTGAGAGAACAGAACGAGTGTGAACGGGTGATCAGAGGTCGGCACGGACAGAGGGCTGAACGGCAAGTTTCCATGCTGTGTCTCAAAACTAAACTCAATCAGAACATCACTACAGATGCAAGAAGATTAACACATACTCATCATTACACAACAATAGATACTCTCATTCCCCAATGCCCTTGACATTTGTTATCCTCCAATAACCTTTAGACAATAGACAATAGGTGCAAGAGTAGAGGCCATTCGGCCCTTCCAGCCAGCACCGCCATTCAATGTGATCATAGCTGATCATCCCCAATCAGTACCCCGTTCCTGCCTTCTCCCCATATCCCCTGACTCTGCTATCTTTAAGAGCCCTATCCAGCTCCGTTTCCTAGTCAACTTTATTGTCATTGCACAAATGCGAGTATAGGTACAACGAAATGCAGTTTAGCGTCTGCTCATAGTGCAAGAGAGTAGAAGTAAAAATAAAAATACAAAATAAGCATACAATAAAAATAAATACTGGTTAACAATGTGTGGATTGTGGATGAATTAAAACTGATACATAGGCAAATAACTGTAGACAAATGGGAGCGTCTAAAGATAGCTAGCGACGGGAATCTGAGTTCAGCAGTGTAATGGTGTTATTGAAAAAGCTGTTCCGCATCCTGCATGTGCGAGACCTGAGGCTCCTGTACCGCCTCCCTGATGGGAGGAGGGCAAATAGTCCATGGTTAGGGTGACAGGGGTCCTTGATGATTTTCCCGGCCGGTCTCAGACACCATTTTCGGTGGAGGGCATCCAGGGCAGGGAGCAGAGCGGTTTTCACCACCCGTTGAAGTGCCTTCCTGTCAGCTGTGGTGCAGCTGCTGTACCATTCCGTGAAGCAGGAGGTCAGGATAGATATAATAATTTATTGCCACACAACCAGGGTCGGTGGAATTTGGGATGTCAGCAGCAGTACAATAATAAAGAACACACAACCACAATAAAAATGTAACACAAACATCCACCACAGCATTCATCACTGTGGTGGTAGGCACAAAATTTGGCCAGTCCTCCTCCATTTCCCCCCCGTGTACAGGACCAGAGTCCAGAGTCAGTCCAGGATCGGTTCTTCCTCACCGGAGACCGCGGCTTTAAGATGGTGTAGGCCGCAGGCGGGCGGTCGAGATTTAAAGACTCCGCCGCAGCCAGAAGCACCGTAGACTGCAGGGCCGGCGGTCGAAGCTCCCCTCCAGGGGTGATGGTAAGTCCATGCCGGACCCGCGGTAGAAGTTGGCCGCGGGCCGGCAGTGATGGCTTCTTCTTCCCCCGGGTCCCCCACGAGGGATCCCGGGCTGTAGACGCCGCGCCAGCTGGAGCTCTGCAGACCGCGACTTCAGGCTGCCGGCAGCCCCGGGACAGCGAAACGGAGCGCTCCTCTCCAGCGAGCCCCAGCGAGGGCTCACCCGCTCCACAACGAGAGTCCACGCTGTGCCCGCCGCTGAAGCCCCGTGCTTGTCTCCGGGAAAGGCCGCGCCGATCCTTGATGTTAGGCCACGGGGGAGGCGACCTGGAAAAAGTCGCCTCTCCATGGAGGAGGCGACCGAAGTGGTTTCCCCCTTACCCCCCCACACCACCCCCCACACAAAACACACGAAGGAACATTAAATACATACTTTAAAACCTACTAAAAAATAAAAAAAAGTTGAAAAAACTGACGCGCTGCTGACATGGCTGCTGCCAGAGTAGCGCCCCATACCGATATATCTGCTTTCGATGGTACAGCGGTAAAAGTTGGACAGGATCTGGGGGTACAGGTGCACTTTCTTAAGCCTCCTCAGAAAGTAAAGGCGCTGTTGCGCCTTTTTGATCAATTTGGTGGTATTGAGGGACCACGACAGATCCTCTGAGATGTGTACCCCGAGGAATTTGTAGTTGGAGACGCGCTCCACCTCAGTCCCGTTTATGTGGATGGGGGTATGTCTGCCACCACTGGTCTTCCTGAAGTCAACGATAATTTCCTTCATCTGCTTGGAGTTGAGGACGAGGTTATTGTTGGTACACCAGGCTGCCAGGTTCTGGACCTCCTAAAAAGATGATTTTTAATCTGACGCAAACATTATCAATACAAATGGTGTGTGAATCCTGAGCTGGATAGAAAGAGGAAGGGTGTTTGCCCTTCCAAAGAAACTGTGTGCGACTGTGAATCTCAGTGTGTCGCCGTGCTTGGAGCTTTGTCACTCAGTCTCTGTACTCGTTCACCATCAGTCTCTTCTCACAAGGTAGGTGACCTCACTGCAGTCTCACTTCATGTAAAAGAGTGGTTTAACAGGTATCCACAAACTGAACAATGTTGGATGTCCCGGAAACTGTGATTTATCACTCATCCAATCAATGTGTTCCACTTTAGATTTGACAAGGGCATACAAACTTTATTAATTTCGTTTTGTCTCCTTTATTTCCCACAGCTAAATGACCAGCATATGCCATTTTCCTAATGGTGTCATTGGACAATAGACAACAGGTGCAGGAGTAGAGGCCATTCGGCCCTTCCAGCCAGCACTGCCATTCAATGTGATCATGGCTGATCATCCCCAATCAGTACCCCGTTCCTGCCTTCTCCCCATATCCCCTGACTCCGCTATCTTTATGAGCCGTATCTAGCTCTCTCTTGAAAGCATCCAGAGAACCTGCCTCCACTGCCCTCTGATGCAGAGAATTCCACAAACTCACAACTCTCTGTGAGAAAAAGTATTTCCTCATCTCCGTTTCCTAGTCAATCTAAATTGAATACTTTTGTTCCCGTTTCGCCGGCAACGTCCTGGGACCGTTTGAGAATATTGAATGTCCCTTGCCATTGTGTTGCCTTCTCTGTTCATTAACTCACTAGCGAGGTCTGATTTAGTTGAAAACATTTTACCAGTGGTCGGAGGTAATTGAGTCAAACATTAAAAAGGCGGAGTACAGATGAATGATTTGGGACAATAGCGGTTGAATATGGTGGTGAAATCCCAGATTACTGAAGTGACAATATTCCAGCTGCAGAGTCCACCAAGTGAATGTATTTCCCCCGTGTAATTGTGTGCGGCCAATTGTAAAATGCCCCAGGGTCAGGAGTTTCAAACTGGCTGTACTCAATACATTTGCCAACTACCAATTTACTGATCCTTAGTCTAAAACTGCACCTTGTTTCCAAACAGAGAATGTACAAAATGACGCCGAGGTTTCTCTGCAACAGTTTGCCTGCAGGTTTGATGTTGGGGTTCTTTGTTTTCCTGCTTCGACCAGTTTCCACAGAGTAAGTACTTTCTCTTCACCGGTCACACTCACCTTGCATTAATTATCATTGTCCGTGTAAACCCGCACCCTATTGTCAATCTCGCTTTACTCTCAACATCCCTGAATGTGTTGCTGCCTCATAAATCCACACCATCCTTCCTGGACCACCATTCCACATCCCTGTATGTGTTGCTGCCTCACAAACCCACACCATCCTTGCTGGACCTCCATTCCACATCCCTGTATGTGTTGCTGCCTCACAAATCCACACCATCCTTGCTGAACCTCCATTTCTGAGCCCATCCCATCAACTCTCTCTCCTTCTCCTGCACCGACACGGTCCTTATCAAAGTCAGAAATGGCCTCCTGTCAACTTGTTGCAGAGTTAAACTCTCCCTCCTCATCCCGCTCAGCCTCTGCAACCCTTGACACGGTTGTCCACACTCTCCTCCCCAACATCTCCTCACCACAGTCCAGGTGGGTGGAACTGCCCTCGACTTATCGATGCAGTCGCAACCCGAGAACCAGACGCAATGTCTTCACTTCACGCTCCCACAAAGTCCCTTCAAAACCAGGTGTAATTCCTCCACTAACCCCAACACAACCCCCTATCCTCACCTCCGTCTCCCCCCTCCCTCCCTCCCACTCACTCACTCACTTCTCTCATGTGATGAAATATTCCTGCATCAATCAGGCCAGGTTATTCCACACACACATCTCTTCACAAACAGTGACTTCCTCGCTGGGGTTTCCAAGGAAGATCACAACTGTCTGGAATTAAATTCAGTTCAAAATTAATGATTACAGATATGGGGTGGGTGGGGAAAATGTGTTTTAAATGTTATTCTTCATTGTTCGTATTCGCAACACAAAACAGAAATCGAATGTATTTCTTGGATAATAGAGACGACATTGTGTTAAACGGACCAGACAATGCTGAGAAAAACACTGTTGTTGTCTGGGATTGGAAACCACACTCAGGGAAGGAAATCGGAAAATTGTCGACTATTAGAAGAATGAGGAACTATTGGATCAAAGATAACGCCACTGGCAACTTGTACCCGGAGACGAGTGTGAATCAGAATACCCTTGATCTAACAATTGATAAACCCACATTTAAATTGGCGGGAATTTTCACTTTGACTCAAACAAAACCGAGAAAGCAAATCCTGAAACAATATGAAAATTTGTGATGAAAGGTGAATGGATGCGATAAGGATCAATAATGTTGAATTAATCTCTGTAAATATTGTCACCTATAATGAATGATGAGAGATGGTGGGAATTGTGAGACTTCTTCCACCCTGTGAAAAGTCAAACAACTGGGGAAGTGATTTAGTTCATTGATTCTGTAATGATCAGCAGGGATGTGTGATAATAGTTTGATGACTTCACTGGGAACAGCAAATCAATGAATCTAGCCGCAGCGAATACGATGGTCTTCTTGCCGGCACACGGTAAGGTGATCGCGGCAAGCAAGGTGGTATGGAACGTGTAGTGGTCCCGGGGTGACACTGCTACCTAATGTTACCCTGTGACCAGGTGGATGGAAGTCCATCCATCACCTGTGGAACATGGGCTCTGCCATGGACTCAGCTGCACCATCTCTAGACTCTCAGATACAGTCAGTCTTCACTGCAGACCCATGGACTCATCCCAGCAGAACAGGAGCAACACTGATCAGATTCGCCTGGATAACTCAGATGGTGCAGCTGAGTGTGACGTCACTGCCCAGCAGAGGCCTCTGTGGACTTGCCTCAACTGTGAATAACAGATCAATGAGATTCAGAATGAGTAGTGGTTTGTACAATTCGTCCCAGATAGGACAATGACATTCTTGCTTGCTGCAACACAACAGAATATTGTAGGCATAAATATAGAACAGATCAATGTGTCCATATACCATAGAATATTTATATATACACACATAAATAAACAGGTAGTGCTATAGGCTGTTATAGTTCAGAGTGTGTTTGAAGTTGAGTTTAATAGTCTGAAGGCTGTGGGGAAGATGCTGTTCCTGAATCGGGATGTTGCAGATTTTAGACTCCTGTACCTTCTACCTGAAGGTAGCGGAGAGATGAGTGTGTGGCCAGGATGGTGTGGGTCCTTGATGATGCTGCCAGCCTTTTTGAGGCAGCGACTGTGATAGATCCCCTTGATGGAAGGAAGGTCAGAGCCGATGATGGATTGGGCAGTGTTCACAACTTTTTTGCAGCCTTTCCCGCTCCTGGACGCTCAGGTTGCCGAACCAAGCCACGATGCAAGCGGTCAGCATGCACTCTACTGTGCACCTGTAGAAGTTCGAGAGAGTCCTCCTTGACAAACCGACTCTCCGAAATCTTCTCAGGAAGTAGAGGCGCTGATGTGCTTTCTTTATAATTGCCTCAGAGTTCTGGGACCAGGAGAGATCTTCGGAAATATGCACGCCCAGGAATTTGAACAACGCTATTCACCGTGGGACTGCAGGTGGAACCGGCAACATACAGGCGTTGTTGTATTTACACATGCTCTGTTTCACATATTCACAAACTGTTGAAAATGCATCTATTTCCACTCCTTCTAGGTGTATCCGATTGGTCTCAAGAGGTGAACTCTATGGCAGAGCCCATGTTCCACAGGTGATGGATGAACTTCCATCCACCTGGTCACAGGGTAACATTAAGTAGCAGTGTCACCCCGGGACCACTACACGGACACATTGGTTTCATACCACCTTGCTTGCCACGATCACCTTACCGTGTGCCGGCAAGAAGACCATCGTATTCGCTGCGGCTAGATTCATTGATTTGCTGTTCCCAGTGAAGTCATCAAACTATTATCACACATCCCTGCTGATCATTACAGAATCAATGAAGTAAATCACTTCCCCAGTTGTTTGACTTTTCACAGGGTGGAAGAAGTCTCACAATTCCCGCCATCTCTCATCATTCATTATAGGTGACAATATTTACAGAGATTAATTCAACATTATTGATCCTTATCGCATCCATTCACCTTTCATCACAAATATTTCATATTGTTTCAGGATTTGCTTTCTCGGTTTTGTTTGAGTCAAAGTGAAAATTCCCGCCAATTTAAATGTGGGTTTATCAATTGTTAGATCAAGGGTATTCTGATTCACACTCGTCTCCGGGTACAAGTTGCCAGTGGCGTTATCTTTGATCCAATAGTTCCTCATTCTTCTAATAGTCGACAATTTTCCGATTTCCTTCCCTGAGTGTGGTTTCCATTCCCAAACCAGTGTTTTTCTCAGCATTGTCTGGTCCGTTTAACACAATGTCGTCTCTATTATCCAAAAAATACATTCGATTTCTGTTTTCTGTTGCGAACACGAACAATGAAGAATAACATTTTAAACACATTTTCCCCACCCACCCCATATCTGTAATCATTAATTTTGAACTGAATTTAATTCCAGAAAGTTGTGATCTTCCTTGGAAACCCCAGCGAGGAAGTCACTGTTTGTGAAGAGATGTGTGTGTGGAATAACCTGGCCTGATTGATGCAGGGATATTTCATCACATGAGAGAAGTGAGTGAGTGAGTGAGTGGGAGGGAGGGAGGGGGGGGAGACGGAGGTGGGGATTTGGGGTTGTGTTGGGTTAGTGGAGGAATGACACCTGGTTTTGAAGGGACTTTGTGGGAGCGTGAAGTGAAGACATTGCGTCTGGTTCTCGGGCTTGCGACTGCATCGATAAGTCAAGGGCAGTTCCTCCCACCTAGACTGTGGTGAGGAGATGTTGGGGAGGATAGTGTGGACCACGATGTCAAAGGCTGCAGAGGCTGAGCGGGTTGAGGAGGGAGAGTTTAACTCTGCAACAAGTTCACAGGAGGCCATTTCTGACTTTGATAAGGACCGTGTCGGTGCAGGAGAAGGAGACAGAGTTGATGGGATGGGCTCAGAAATGGAGGTCCAGCAAGGATGGTGTGGATTTGTGAGGCAGCAACACATACAGGGATGTGCAATGGAGGTCCAGGAAGGATGGTGTAGATTTGTGAGGCAGCAACACATACAGGGATGTGGAATGGAGGTCCAGGAAGGATGGTGTATGTTTGTGAGGCAGCAACACATACAGGGATGTGCAATGGAGGTCCAGGAAGGATGGTGTAGATTTGTGAGGCAGCAACACATTCAGGGATGTTGAGAGTAAAGCGAGATTGACAATAGGGTGCGGGTTTACACGGACAATGATAATTAATGCAAGGTGATTGTGACCGGTGAAGAGAAAGTACTTACTCTGTGTGAAAACTGGTCGAAGCAGGAAAACAAAGAAGCCCAACATCAAACCTGCAGGCAAACTGTTCCAGAGAAACTTCGGCGTCATTTTGTACATTCTCTGTTTGGAAACAAGGTGCAGTTTTAGACTAAGGATCAGTAAATTGGTAGTTGGCAAATGTTGTATTGAGTACAGCCAGTTTGAAACTCCTGACCCTGGGGCATTTTACAATTGGCCGCACACAATTACACGGGGAAAATACATTCACTTGGTGGTCTCTGCAGCTGGAATATTGTCACTTCAGTAATCTGGGATTTCAGCACCATATTCAACCGCTATTCTCCCAAATCATTCATCTGTACTCCGCCTTTTTAATGTTTGACTCAATTACCTCCGACCACTGGTAAAATGTTCTCAACTAAATCAGACCTCGCTAGTGAGTTAATGAACAGAGAAGGCAACACAATGGCAAGGGCCATTCAATATTCTCAAACGGTCCCAGGACGTTGCCGGCGAAACAGGAACAAAAGTATTCAATTTAGATTGACTAGGAAACGGAGATGAGGAAATACTTTTTCTCACAGAGAGTTGTGAGTCTGTGGAATTCTCTGCCTCAGAGGGCAGTGGAGGCAGGTTCTCTGGATGCTTTCAAGAGAGAGCTAGATAGGGCTCATAAAGATAGCGGAGTCAGATGATATGGGGAGAAGGCAGGAACGGGGTACTGATTGGGGATGATCAGCCATGATCACATTGAATGGCAGTGCTGGCTGGAAGGGCCGAATGGCCTCTACTCCTGCACCTGTTGTCTATTGTCCAATGACACCATTAGGAAAATGGCATATGCTGGTCATTTAGCTGTGGGAAATAAAGGAGACAAAACGAAATTAATAAAGTTTGTATGCCCTTGTCAAATCTAAAGTGGAACAAATTGATTGAATGAGTGATAAATCAGTTACCAGGACATCCAACATTGTTCAGTTTGTGGATACCTGTTAAACCACTCTTTGACATGAAGTGAGACTGCAGTGAGGTCGCCTACCTTGTGAGAAGAGACTGATGGTGAACGAGTACAGAGACTGAATGACAAAGCTCCAAGCACGGCGACACACTGAGATTCAAAGTCTCACACAGTTTCTTTGGAAGGCCAAACACCCTTCCTCTTTCTATCCAGCTCAGGATTCACACACCATTTGTGTTGATAATGTTTGCGTCAGATTAAACATCATCTTTTTAGGAGGTCCACAACCTGGCAGCCTGTTGTACCAACAATAACCTCGTCCTCAACTCCAAGCAGACGAAGGAAATTATCGTTGACTTCAGGAAGACCAGAGGTGGCAGACATACCCCCATCCACATAAACGGGACTGAGGTGGAGCGCGTCTCCAACTACAAATTCCTCGGGGTACACATCTCAGAGGATCTGTCGTGGTCCCTCAATACCACAAATTGATCAAAAAGGCGCAACAGCGCCTTTACTTTCTGAGGAGGCTTAAGAAAGTGCACCTGTACCCCCAGAACCTGTCCAACTTTTACCGCTGTACCATGTCAGCAGCGCGTCAGTTTTTTTAAACTTTTTTTATTTTTTAGTATGTTTTAAAGTATGTATTTAATGTTCCTTCGTGTGTTTTGTGTGGGGGTGGTGTAGGGGGGTAAGGGGGAAACCGCTTCGGTCGCCTCGTCCATGGAGAGGCGACTTTTTCCAGGTCGCCTCCCCGGTGGCCTAACATCAAGGATCGGCGCGGCCTTTCCCGGAGACACGCCCGGGGCTTCAGCGGCGGGCGCAGCGTGGGCACTCGTTGTGGAGCGGGTGAGCCCTCGCTGGGGCTCTCTGGTGAGGAGCGCTCCGTTTCGCTGTCCCGGGGCTGCCGGCAGCCTGAAGTCGCGGTCTGCAGAGCTCCAGCTGGCGCGGCGTCTACAGCCCGGGATCCCTCGTGGGGGACAAGGGGGAAGAAGAAGCCATCACTGCCGGCCCGCGGCCATCTTCTACCGCGGGTCCGGCGTGAACTTACCATCACCCCTGGAGGGGAGCTTCGACCGCCGGCCCCGCAGTCTACGGTGCTTCTGGCTGCGGCGGAGTCTTTAAATCTCGACCGCCGGCCTGCGGCCTAGACCATCTTAAAGCCGCAGTCTCCGGTGAGGAAGAGCCGATCCTGGACTGACTGGACTCTGGTCCTGTCCACGGGGGGGAAATGGAGGAGGACTGGCCAAATTTTGTGCCTACCATCACAGTGATGAATGCTGTGGTGGATGTTTGTGTTACATTTTTATTGTGGTTATGTGTTCTTTATTATTGTACTGCTGCTGACAACCTAAATTCCGCCGACCCTGGTTGTGTGGCAATAAATTATTATATCTATCCTGACCACCTGCTTCACGGTATGGTACAGCAGCTGCCCCACAGCTGACAGGAAGACACTGCAACGGGTGGTGAAAACCGCTCAGCACATCATCGGTGCTCCACTCCCTGCCCTTGATGCCCTCCACCGAAAATGGTGTCTGAGACGGGCCGGGAAAATCATCAAGGACCCCTCTCACACTAACCATGGACTATTTCCCCTCCTCCCATCAGGGAGGCGGTACAGGAGCCTCAGGGCTCGCGCAAGCAGGATGCGGAACAGCTTTTTCAATAACACCATTACACTGCTGAACTCAGAGTCCCGTCGCTAGCTATCTTTAGACTCTCCCATTTGTATACAGTTATTTGCCTATGTATCAGTTTTAATTCATCCACAATCCACACATTGTTAACCAGTATTTTTATTTATTTTTATTGTATGCTTATTTTGTATTTTTATTTTTACTTCTACTCTCTTGCACTATGACCAGACGCTAAACTGCATTTTGTTGTACCTATACTCGCATTTGTGCAATGACAATAAAGTTGAATTGAATTGAATCTTGTAAAAGCTAATTTGGACAAAACAAATGGGGAATTTCCTGAGGTCACAAATACATTGGATAAGTTTAGACGTGGAAGCTCCTTATATTAAATGCTATTAGCGGGTGGCAAATGTCTAAGATAATGGCAAACGAGGGAATCTGCTGTTTTGTAAGGAAGGAAACATGGTCAATATTCACGCCTTGCAGCTATGTTAGAGCTTTAGCTCAAGTTCAAGTTCAAGTGAGTTTATTGGCATGTGTCCCTGATAGGACAATGAAATTCTTGCTTTGCTTCAGCACAACATAACATAGTAGGCATTGGCTACAAAACAGATCAGTGTGTCCATATACCATTATATGTCCATATACAATTATAGCAGTTTAAATCTATATCCAAATGCATCAGATCACGGTGGGTTTAGGGGGTTACAAATGAGGTGCATTTGAGAATCATGATCATACATTATTTTCAAACTCAGTTCAATATTGAATGCAATTTTATCCCGAGCTTTCAATTTCACTCAAGGAGGAACCTGCAGCCAATATTTTCATTACCATCCAAATAGTTCCTGCATCTTGCAGTTTTCTCCAAGTTCAACATCACAACCATCTTGCATTTCTCCAAAACAAACGTCACCATTTGAAGTGTTTTGGCATATATTATTGTAATGTACATTACTAATAAATAAAATTAAATTATATGGCCTTTATAACAAGAGGAGTTGAGTCTAGGAGCAAAGAGGTCCTTCTGCAGTTGAACAGGGCCCTGGTGAGACCACACCTGGAGTATTGTGGGCAGTTTTGGTCCCCTAATTTGAGGAAGGACATTATTGCTATTGAGGGAGCCCAGCGTAGGGTCACCAGGTTAATTCCCGGGATGGCGGGACTGTCATATGCTGAGAGAATGGAGCGGCTGGGCTTGTACACTCTGGAGTTTAGAAGGATGAGAGGGCATCTCATTGAAACATATAAGATTGTTAAGGGTATGTACACGCTAGAGGCAGGAAACATGTTGCCGATGTTGGGGGAGTCCAGAACCAGGGGCCACAATTTAAGAATAAGGAGTAAGCCATTTAGAACAGAGACCAGGAAACACTTTTTCTCATAGAGAGTTGTGAGTCTGTGGAATTCTCTGCCTCAGAGGGCGGTGGAGGCAGGTTCTCTAGATGCTTTCAAGAGAGAGCTGGATAGGGCTCTTAAAGATAGCAGAGTCAGGGGATATGGGGAGAAGGCAGGAACGGGATACTGATTGGGGATGATCAGCTATGATCACATTGAATGGCGGTGCTGGCTGGAAGGGCCGAATGGCCTCTACTCTTGCACCTATTGTCTATTGTCTAAAGGTTATTGGAGGATAACAAATGTCAAGGGAATTGGGGAATAAGAGTATCTATTGTTGTGTAATGATGAGTATGTGTTAATCTTCTTGCATCTGTAGTGATGTTCTGATTGAGTTTAGTTTTGAGACGCAGCATGGAAACTTGCCGTTCAGCCCTCTGTCCGTGCCGACCTCTGATCACCCGCTCACACTTGTTCTGTTATCTCACTGTACCGTCTCCTCCCTACACACTACAAGCAATTTATGGAGGTCCAGTAACCTGCATCCCCACTCATTCGTGGCCACAGGGAGCGTGCTATCTCCACACAGAGAGCAGCCGAGGTCAGGATTGAAACCTGGTCTCCGGCACTGTGAGGCAGCAGCTCAAAAATCTGTACCACTGTGGTTTGGGTGGTTTGGCTGTTTAAAACGATGTGAGTTTTGGGTTGAGGAGAACACAAACCAGTAGATGTGAAAAAAAATGCTGAATTTACTCAGTTATTCCAATATTGAGTGCAATTATCTCCTGAGTTTCACACAAGGTAAACCCACCAGTCACCAGCCTCATCATCATCCAATTTCTTCTGCAACTTTCAGTTTTCTCCAAATCAAACCGCACAGTTTGCACCAAGACCTTCACAACCTCTGGGAATAAATCACGTCCCTTCCAGTTCAATTCAGTTTAGTTCAGTGTCACGTTCGTGAGGTAAAGAGAAAATCTTTTGCAGAATGCTAACCAGCCTGGAGAAATACAAGTATAATTAATGCTATTCACAACTGAAGTTAGAATAGTTTCCAGTAACACATATTCAAGCAGATGACTGTGTGATGTTTGAAAGGTCTATGATAATGGCAAATGACAGAATCTGTTGTTTTGTAATAAATGGAACGGTCAATATTCTTGCCTGTTCATGCTGTAGTTGCTCCGATAGATCAAACTAATATTCATTGCATCAGATCATGGCGGAGGTTGGACTTAGGAGGTCACCAATGAGCTGCATATGATCATCGCTACTACAATTTGTCAAAGTAAGTCCAATATTGAGAGCAAATTTCTCCTCAGTTCTGAATTTCACTCAAGGTAGAACCTCCAGCAAACATTTTCACAATCACTAGTTTTTCCTTCTGTCATTTGGTGTTCTCCAAGCACAACCTCACAGAGTTGCACCAAGATCTTCACAGCCTAGAGATATAGACACGAGAGATACATTGTGTTCCAGCTGTACACTGGCCCTATCCCCGAACTCTATCCCCATTACATTGATGACTGCATCGATGCTAGAAAATATATCCACAATATGCAAACACAATCCATACCCAGAATTGTTTGGTCATGCTAGTGGAGTGGCACAAATTGACCCAGTTAGTCACCATCATAACTTGGAAATACATTGCTGGTCCTTCGTTATTTGTGGGGCCTACTCCTATCATTTACATCATTTACTAAACACATCCATCAGTGGTGGAATAAGGATGGTCACATCCTCATGGGTTAAAACTGGAAGCCTAAACACTGAGGCCCACATCCAAAAACATAGATTTATCAGCAAAACATCTGGAGGGATTCACAACTTGCAGCTCATCATCAGCTCAGGAGTTAGTGTCGTCCTCATTGTGACAAGAAATCTAATCAGGCTCCTTCCTTAATCTGGGTTAACAACTCATTTCCCCATATTGTGTGAATTCTGCAGAGAAATACAATTCATTTTTATTGCTGCTCAGCCTGTTTTAGATAATTTCCCCCAGTTCCTGAATCTTCGTAATTCATCTCATCTCCCCGTCCACTCCACACTGTCCGTCACTCTCACATTCTAAACATAGAAACATAGACAATAGGTGCAGTAGTAGAGGCCATTCGGCCCTTCGAGCTTGCACCAATCGCCATTCAATATGATCATGGCTGATCATCCAACTCAGTATCCTGTACCTGCCTTCTCTCCATACCCCCTGATCCCTTTAGCCGGAAGGGCCACATCTAACTCCCTCTTAAATATAGCCAATGAACTGGGACCTCAACTACCATCTGTGGCAGAGAGTTCCATCGGCCATCTTTATGAGGGGTTGATGGCGGCCATCTTGGTGCGGGCATGTGAGGTCGGCGCCGTTGATGGGTCGGATGCCGGCGGCCATCTTGTTAAGGTCCCGCCGTTCAAGACGCCATCTTGAGAAGGTACCAAAGGCCCACACACTTGTGTCCATTGTCCCCTCTAAACCTGTCTTGTCCCCTCACCTGTCCAAGGGTCTTAGTTTACAACTCTTCACCCACCAGTGCCCATTTGACTTACTTTGGCTGGGAAAGTACATCTGGGACCCGTAAACACTCATCGTAGGAGCACCGCAAGGCTGCGTACTCTCTCCTCTCCTCTACGCTCTCTACACCAACGACTTCACCTCTGTCAGTCAAGCTTCTCAAGTTTGCGGACAACACATCCCTGATTGGACTGATCCAGGATGGGGAGGAATCGGCCTACAGACAGCAAGTGTCACAGCTGGCGTCCTGGTGCCGTAGAAACAACCTGGAGCTCAATTCTCTTAAGACAGTGGAATTGATTGTAGACTTTAGGAGAGCTCCCCCTCCCCTCACCCCACTCACCATCAACAACACCACAGTCACATCTGTCGAATCTTTTAAGTTCCTGGGAACCATCATCTCCAAGGACCATAAGTGGGGGGCTACCATGGAACCCACAGTCAAACAGGCACAACAGATGATGTACTTCCTGCGGCAGCTGAGGAAACACAATCTGCCACAGGCAATGATGGTCCAATTCTGCACGACCATCGTAGAGTCTGTTCTCACCATCCCCATCATGGTCTGGTTTGGCTCAGTCACCAAGCACGACACCTGGAGGCTGCAGCGAATCGTCTGATCAGCAGAGAAGGTTATTGGCTGCAACCTTCCCTCCATTGATGAACTGTACACTGCAAGGGCCAGGAAGCGAGCGGGTAAGATCATCTCTGACCCCTCTCACCCTGGCCACAAACTATTTCAATCACTACCATCTGGAAGGCGACTCTGGACTGTCAGAGCAGTTTTTTATTCACGAGTAGTTGCTCTACTCAACAGCCAAAATTGTTGTAATTGTTATATGGTTATATGGTTATAACAGCGGCGCCTAGCATTTATATATGCCTGAAGTAATTGAACTCCGCAATTGAATCTACAATGTTGGACACGTTCTTCTTCCTAACTTGTCTAATCTGATGTGCAACTATTTGGGCGGCACGGTGGCGCAGCGATGGAGTTGCTGCCTTACAGCGCCAGAGACCCGGTGTCAATCCTGACCGGGGATGCTGCCTGTACTTTCTCCCTGTGACAGCAAGGGTTTTCTCCGGGTGCTCCGGTTTCCTCCCACACGCCACAGACCTGCAGGTTTTCAAGGTTAATTGGCTTTGGAAAATTTGTACATTGTCCCTAGTGCGTAGGGTAGTGCTAGCGTACGGGGTGATCGCTGGTCGGTGTGGTCTCGGTGGGCCGAAAGGCCACTTTCCACTCTATATCACTAAAGTTTAAATCAGCTTGTCTTAACTCATCTCATTCCCTTCCCCACAAAACCCTTTGTTAAAGATAAAGATTGATAACCTGAGGTTTAAAACATAGAACAGTTCAACACAGGAACCGCCCCTTCGGCCCACAATGCCTGTGCTAAACGTGACACCACTGCCAACTCTTATCTGTCTGCACATTATCATTATCCCTCCATTCCCTGCCTATCCAAAAACCTGTTAAATGCCACTGTTGTATCTGCCTCCACCACCCCTGGCAACACACTCAAGGTGCACTCTAACCTCTTATAACTTGCTCCACACATCTTTAAACTTTGCCCCACTCTCGTTAAAGCTATGCCCTTTAGTATTCCATCTCTGTCCTGGGGAAAAGGGGCGGCCACGGTGGCGCAGCTGTGCCAGAGACCCTGGTTCGATCCTGACTACGGGTGCTGTCAGTACAGATTTGTACATTTTCCCCTTGACCCGCGTGGGTTTTTTTCCCCGAGATCTTCAGTTTTCTCCCACAATCCAAAGACATGTAGGTTTCAGATTCAGAATCAATCTTTATTGTCATTGTGCAGTGTACAGTACAGAGACAGCGAAATGCAGTTAGCATCTCACCCAGAAGAGCGAACATAGAATAATGGAACAGCAAGATATATATATATATATATACACGTACATACAATTTTTGTGTAGTGCAATTCTTCTGGGGGAAGGAGTGTCCGGGATGGGTGACTGGCAATCCCCAAGGTACAGAGTTAAGTTGTGTAACAGCCGCAGGGAAGAAGCCGTTCCTGAACCTGCTGATCTGGCAACGGAGAGACCTGTAGCGCCTCCCGGATGGGAGGAGGATAAACAGTATGTGGCTGGGGTGAGAGCAGACCTTGATGATGCTGCGCGCCCTTTGCAGACAATGCTTGCGTTGGACAGACTCAATGGAGGGGAGTGAGGAACCGGTGATGCGTTGGGCAGTTTTCACCACCCTCTGCAGTGCTTTCCGGTCGGAGACAGTTGCCATACCAACCTGTGATACAGTTGGTAAGTATGCTCTCGATGGTGCAGCGGTAGATGTTCACCAGAATCTGAGGAGACAGATGGACCTTCTTTAGTCTCCTCAGGAAGAAGAGAAGCTGGTGAGCGTTCTTAACCAGTGTTGAGGTATTGTGGGTCCAAGAGAGGTCATCAGAGATGTTGACCCCCAGAAACCTGAAGCTGGAAACACGTTCCACCTCCGTCCCGTTAATGTGGATGGGGGTGTGCTTGCCGCCCCTAGACCTTCTGTAGTCCACAATGAGCTCCTTGGTCTTCTTGTAGTTACAGGCCAGGTTGTTGTCAGCGCACCAAGCTGCTAGGAGCTGGACCTCCTCCCTATAGGCCGACTCATCGTTGTTGCTGATGAGGCCAATCACTGTTGTATCATCTGCATACTTGATTATGGTGTTAGTACCATGTACATGTGTGCAGTCGTAGGTGAAGAGGGAGTAGAGGAGGGGGCTCAGCACCCAGCCCTGTGGAACGCCGGTGTTCAGGGTGAGGGTTGAAGAGGTGTGGTTGTCTGACCTAACAGACTGGGGTCTGTTGGTTAGAAAGTCCAGTATCCAGTTTCAGAGGGAGGGGTCGATGCCCAGGTCGCTGAGTTTGGTCATCAGATTTGAGGGGATAATGATGTTAAATGCTGAGATGAACAGCATTCTCACGTAGGTGTCTCTGTTGTCGAGGTGGGAGAGGGCGGAGTGAAGTGCCGTTGAGATGGCATCCTCCGTACTCCTGTTCTTGCGGTAGGCGAACTGATAGGGATCCAGTGTGGGAGGTAGGCAGCCTTGATGATGGTGATTAAATTGTTAAGAAAATGTATTGCCTCCATTTATTTGCAACAGCATCAATCACAGTTATCTTCCGTCAAAGTTGATTTTGTATTTTCTAAAGAAAGAATGGAACAAGATGATCAAAAATGAATTGGTAGTCAAAGTAATACAAGGTTGTAGAGGTGACAAGTGTGTAGGAACTGGCCACTCTGCCTATCCTGCCAATACTGGTGCATATTGTCCACATGAGCCTCTTCCCACCTTATGCGATCTGCAACATGGTTGGCAAGCCTATGCTGGATTCTCAAATGTAGAACCGACTGTTCTTTTCTCTTTTGTGTTTGCCCAGCCTTCCCCTAAATGCAATTCATTGATCTGGATCCTCATTCTCACCAGTATTGGGTAGGAGGGGAGGAGAGGGAGCATTATTTGTAGAATTCCCTGCTGAATTTAATGGTGGAAATGTTTTCACCATAGTGATTCATTTAAAACCTTTATGTATATTCATATCGCCCTTCAGCCACTTCTCAAAGGGGTGGGCAGGGGATGGAAGACTCACCCAGGGAGATTCGATGACCATGTTTTGTTGATTTTATCCAACAAATATAGGTCAGTACATTTTCAGTGCTTATAAACACAGTAGTATCCTTTTTGTATCCTGAGTAAACACATTGAAAGAGCAATAGATGGCATGTTCAGAAAAATGTCTTCTCTTTGTTAACACCAAACCAATGTATGCATCTGTCTTATCTGCATAAAGGCATAGGCACCAGCGTCTCTGTTCCTTTTAAGCATCCCAGTTATCATGTTCTTCGATGCAGAGGAAATGGTGCCAGGATAAATCCATAAATGTTGAAATGTAGAAAATAAAAGTAATAGGAATTCAGGCATTTGAACCTCAACTATTATTCAATGTGATCAATTGTGACCCAAATGTTATACCTTGATCCTGTGTTTTCTCCCCATCATCTCTGATCCTTTGACCATACGAATAACATAAAGCTCCTTCAGTAAATTTAATGATCTGTGTTCAACTGCTTCCAGTGGTATAACATTCCACGTGTTCATCATTCTGTGAGAGAAGTAATCGCTCTTCATCTCAACTTTATGCCTGATCATCAGATAGTGACCACTGGGTCCTGAACTGACCTGATTTCTCTCTTGAATATATGTATACGTACTTATATACACTTATAGGTCCTTCAGTCCTGCTCATCAAAGCTGAACAAGATGTCACAACTAAGTTAGTCCCATTTGATCACATATGGCCCATATCTTTCTATACATTTCCTATCCACGTACCTGTTCAAAGAACTTTTAAATATTGTTATTGTCCCTGCCTCAACTACCTCCTCTGGCAGCTCGTTGCATATACCTTCATCCTCTCGCCGAGATCGCCAGTGGTGGAGCTCCATCCAGCGCGGCCTGTTAGCTTCGGAAGCCGCGGTCTCGGGTCAGGAAGCGGCCGTTCCAGGTGTCTCAAGCCGCTGAGAGGATTCTCCCGACGCCGGAGCACCATCATCGGGCGAGAAGGGCCTGGAACATCAGGCCTCCGTAAAGGTGACTGCGGAGGCCTCAATAGGCCCGACTATGGGTGGACAAGGGGATGGGGACTGGACTCTGCACCTTCCCTCATAATGGGAACCATTGTGGGGGGATGTTTTTATGTTTACATTTCTTTATTATTGTTCTGTTGTATTCTTTTTAATGTGTTGCAATGGCAATCCGCATTTCACGACACCAATTGGTGTATGTGACGAATAAAGAACCTTTGAAAAAGCTACGTCTCAGGTTCCTATTAAATCTTTCCCATTTAATCTTAAATCTATGTCCTCTGGTTCTTCATTCCTCTACTCTGGGTAGAAGACTTTCATTGTAAATCTTCTCTGCACCCTTTCCATCTTAACAAAATGCTTCCTATAATGGGGTGACCAAATCTGAACACAATACTCTAAATGTGGCCTCACCAATGTCGTGTACAACTTTTTGAACTTGATCTCCCTTCTATGACCGTTGTCCAACCATCAAAAAACCCTCTTCACATATTACCTGACAGGCTTTGTCTGCCATATTTGTGACCTCTAGTCTTTGATATTTCCAAACTGAGAAAAATGTCGCTATTGTCCACACGATCTATGACTTTCAAATGTTTAAATACATCTATCAGGTCTCCCCTCAACCTCTAAAGTTCCAGAGTAAATAATCCAAGTTTGTCCAACATTTATATACAGCTAGTAGCCTCGAAGACAGGCATTATTCTGGTTAACCTTCTCAGCACCCCTTCCCAAAGCCTCCACATCCTTTCTGTAATGTGGTGAATAAAGCTGTAAAATACCATATGTTAGGCGCTTCCCCCCCTGGTGAATGCTATGTACTTACCTTTCTCTGTTTCTTTCCCGAGTGCAGGCCTTGTGGTTGTGAGTCTGGAATCAAGGGGTTAAAAGGCTCCTGTACCCGATTGGCCAAGCTGCGTCAGGTGACGGGTGATTCATCTGAAGCTTAAATACCAGAGCTCCCAGGATTCTCTCTCTTCTTCGTCGACCCTGACTTGTGAGCTGACTACTGGAGTGAGCTGCGGAAGGCCCGGCCACATGGCATTGAACTTTGTGTACTTTCACGATTACTTATTAACAAATATTGAATTGGGACGTATAAGGGCTGGCCTTAGTGTTTTCGTGTATTTTGTTTCAGGGTAATATCTCCTTAGGCAGGTTTTAGAGACTCCGGTTCGATGGTCCATCACGTGGCTGGCTGGAGCACTGTTAAATTGTTTGTCAGTCCATCCATATCCCTGACTGGGTTGTTTGAATCAGGTTTGGGTTTTGTGTTCCATTGAATAATTAAAACTATTTTTGAACTTGAACCTGGTTTTTGAATTATGTTACGCGGCTCTGAAGTACCTGCATTCGGGGGTCGTAACAAAATGGGGGCTCGTCCTAAGTTTTGAGGACCCTAGACGTTTTTGGTGTTTTTTTGGTAGGCTTCTGGTGACTAAGGAAGTCTGTGTTGTGAAGGAAATATTTCTTCCCTGTTTGTGGTAGCATTGGTGCCCAGGGTTTAGCTGGTGGTTTGGTGCTACATTTGATATGGAGTCTAAAGGGAAGGACTTTATTGAGGCTCCTAGTCGGGAGTTGTTTGATAGATGTACGAAGGAGCATTTGATTTTTCTGGCAGAGAACTATGAAGTGCCTATTAACCCACATTCAAAGAAACAGTCCATTAAATCGGTGTTGTGGGCTGCGTTGGTAGAGGGTGAGGTTTTGCCTGGCTGTGCAGACAGTCCCACACCTTCTGTTCAGCCTGGTCAGGACATGGAGGCAGTCATTACGTTGAAGGAGTTAGAGCTCAAAAGAGCAGAGATTCAGCTGCGTGAGGCAGAGATTAGGCTGCGGGAGAAGGAATTGGATGCCTCCCCGATTCCTTCTAGGGAACGGGAGTTTGATATGAGCAAGAACATCCGCCTGGTTCCCCCCTTTAGTGAGCAGGATGTGGACAAGTTTTTCACAGTGTTTGAACGGGTGGCTTTGTCCTTGAAGTGGCCTAGGGTCGTGTGGACCTTGCTATTGCAGTGTGTCCTTGTGGGTAAAGCACGGGAGGTGTAATAGAAATTTATCCCAGGAGGGAAATTGGTCTGCCAACAGTCATAAGATACAAGACACGTGAATCGAGTGGAAAGTCCAGGATTGGGGATGTGTAGATGGGGGGGGGGGTGGTGGGGGAGTCAGTCTCAGTCTACCCCACAACAGAAGAGAGAGGAGTTGTACAGATTGATAGCCACAGGGAAGAAGGGTCTCCTGTGGCGTTTTGTGCTGTATCTTGATGGGACCAGTCTGTTGCTGAAGGTGCTCCTCAGGTTGGCGAGTGTGTCATGGAGGGGGTGAGCTGTATTGTCCAAGATGCTCCGCAGTTTGAGGAGCATCCTCCCCGCCAAGACCACCTCCAGTGACTCCAACTCCACCCCCAGGATGGAGCTAGCCTTCCTGATGAGCTTGTTAATTCTGTTGGGGTCCACGGCCTTCGCCCTGCTGCCCCAGCACACTATAGTGAAGAAGATGGCACTGGCCACTACCGATCGATAGAACATCTGCAGCATCTTACCGCTGACGTTGATAGAGCGGAGCCTCCTCAGAAAGTACAGACAGCTCTGTCCCTTCTTATACAGTGCCTCAGCATTCCTGGACCAGTCCAGTTTACAATCCAAGTAAATTCCAAGGTACTTGTACTCCTTGGTAAACTGCACATCCACATCCTTGATGGAGACGGGACAGGGATGTTCCTATCTTCCTAAAGTCCACCACTAACTCCTTGGAGTTGTCGGTGTTCAGCTGCAGGTGATTCATCCCACACCATTCAACAAAGTCGGGCGAGGGGGAGAACAAAGGGGGATCTGGTGCAGATAATGTGTACACATTGTAACTTTGTCAGCGTCCTTATGGGATGACTTTTGCATACCTTGGATATGCAAGCAAACAATTCCACTGTGATTTGTCACGTGACAATAAAGTATTCATTCCTTCAGTCGTTGACTACACCTCTGTATTCAGCTTCCCTCACTGATGCAGCCCATAATTGCAGAGTCATCCAAAAACATCTGCAGTTGGTAGGAATTCAAGTTGTACCTGAAGTCCAAGGTGTAGATGGTGAATAGGAAGGGAGAGAGGACCATCACCCTGTGGGGTCCCTTTGTTGCTCACTACTGTGTACAGGGCCCTGGTGAGACCGCAGCTGGAATATTGTGTGCAGTTCTGGTCCTCTTATTTGAGGAAGGACATTCTTGCTATTGAGGGAGTGCAGCGTAGGTTCACCAGGTTAATTCCCGGGATGGCGGGACTGTCATATGCTGAGAGAATGGAGCGGCTGGGCATGTATACTCTGGAATTTAGGATGAGAGGGGATCTTATTGAAACATATTATTAAGGGTTTGGACACGCTAGAGGCAGGAAACATGTTCCCAATGTTGGGGGAGTCCCGAATCAGGGGCCACAGTTTAAGAATAAGGGGTAAGCCATTTAGAACGGAGATGAGGAAACACTTTTTCACACAGAGAATTGTGAGTCTTTGGAATTCTCTGCCTCAGAGGGCAGTGGAGGCAGGTTCTCTGGATACTTTAAAGAGAGAGCTAGATAGACTCTTAAAGATAGCGGAATCAGGGGATACGCGGAAAAGGCAGGAACGGAGTACTGATTGTGGATGGTCATCCATGATTACATTGAAAGGTGGTGCTGGCTCAAAGGGCAGAATGGCCTACTCCTGCACCTGTTGTCTATTGAGGGAGTGCAGTGTAGGTTCACGAGGTTAATTCATGGGATGGCAGGACTGGCATATGAGAGAAGGGCTCGCCTGGGGTTATATCGACTGGAATTTAGGATCAGAGGATATCTTATAGAAAGATAAAATTTCGTATGGGATTGGACAGGGCGATACAGGAAAAATGTTCCCGATGTTGGGGGGAGACCAGAACTAGGGATAACATTTTAAGAATAAGGGGTAGGCCATTTAGGTCTGAGATGAGGTAAAACTTTTTCGCCCTGAGAGTTGTGAATCTGTAGAATTCCCTGTCGTGGAAGGCAGTGGAGGCTAATTCACTGGAAGCTTTCAAGAGAGAGTTAGAAACAGCTCTTTGGGCTAACAGAATCAAGGTATATGGGGAAAAAGCAGGAACGAGGTTCCGATTTTGGATGATCTGCCATGATCGTATTGAATGGTGGTGCTGGCTCGAAGGGCCGAACGGCCTACTCCTGCACCTATTTTCTATGTTTCTACCATGTCTGATACAAAGTTCTGTAGCCTGAAATACTGTGGTCATCCAGTCAGGTAGTTGGCGATCCAGGACACCATTGGAGCATCCACCCGCATCTTCGTCAGTTTGCTCCCTAGCAGTGCAGGCCGGATGGTGTTAAAAGCACTGGAGAAGTAAAAAAAAACATAACTCTCACAGTGCTTCCCAGCTTATCCAGGTGAGAATAGGAACAATGGAACTGGTGGATGATCCGCACTCAACCTCCATCTTTGTTTGGTAAGGGAACTGCAGGGGGGTCCAGGTTTCAATATATCCGTAAATCCTCTCCTGGCCAATATACAATGCCCTTACTATTAAGGAAACATATGTTACACCTTAGTTGTGTTTATTTATAGACACAACATGGAAATAGGCCCTTTGGCCCACGAGTCCACACCGACCACTGATCCCATTCACACTAGTTCTATGTTATTCCACTTTCTTATCCACTCCCTACACATTAGGGGCAACTTAAAAAGGCGAATTAACCTAGAAACCTGCACGTATTTGGAATGTGAGAGGAAACTAGAGCAACCAGAGGAAATCAATGTGATCACAGGGAGAATATGCAAACACCAGACAGAAAACACCCGAAGTCACGATTGAAACCGGGTCCCTGATGCTGTGAGGCAGCAACTGTACCAACTATGCCACTTTCCACTTGTGTTGCTCCTTTCAGGGGTCTGTGGACATAGACCACGTGCCTTCTGTGCATAAATGCTGTTCAGGCTCTTGCCGTTAACTGCATACTTGCCTTACATTAACCCTCGCATAGTGCAACATCTCAGTCTTGTTCGCTTTAAACTCCATGCCTTCCTCAAGGTCGGCAACTCCACCAATGTTTCTCATCTGTAAACTTACTAATCAACCCTTTTACATTAATGACTAAGCCAAATATATCTATAACTCACAAACAGAAGTCCCAGCACAGATCTCAGTGGAACTCCGCTGGTCACAGACCTCCAGCCACCACACCACGCTGTCTTCTGAGTTAGCCAGTTCTAAATCGAAATGACCAAGTCAGTAAGATAGACACAAAAAACTGGAGTAATTCAACGGGACAGGCAGCATCTCTGGAGAGAAGGAATGGGTGATGTTTTGGGTCGAGACCCTTCTACAGGACGATGAAGGTTTTGAAGTATTTTCTATGTGGGGGCTGGTGGGGGGAGGGGGGAACGTTTACCAGTCACTTCCTGGTCGGAGATGTGTCTTTTCTCCGAGTCACATCTTCGCTCCCCCCCATCGCGGCCTACCATCTGGATTGGCGCGGCCTTTCGTGCCGAGACCGGTCAGAGCTTCAACAACGGCGCAGCACTGAATTACCATCGGGGAGCGGGCGATGCTTTACTGGCGATCACCGTGTTGGGCCTGCTGCTTTAATATCGTGGAGCTGTGGTTTGCAGAGCTTCTTGCTGACTTTAACATCGCGGAGTCCTGGTGATCCCTTCGCCAAGGGTCGCCAGTGTTGAATCTCCTCGCAGCTCGGCCTGTGGACTTCGGAAGCCGCGGTCTCCGGTAAGGAGTGGGCGTTTCGGAAACTCCAAGCCGCTGAGTGTGTTCTTCCGTTCCGACGTCGGAGTTTCGATCATTCCGGCAAGAGGGCCAGAACATCGGGCTGCGACTGCGGAGGGCTCAAAGGCCCCGAACGTTGATTCTGCTGTGTGGTAATGTTCATGTTAAACTTCTATCGTGTATTGTGTTCATTTTATTTGTATGGCTGTATGGTAACTCAAATCTCACTGTACCAATTGGTGCCTGTGACAAGAAATGTAACTTGAACTTGGTGGTGTGCATCCCTCTTGAACCACTAGTTGTCTGGTGACAGCACCGAGGGAGTTTTTGGATTTAGACCCAGTGACAATATGACTGGTGAAATATTTCCAAGTCAGGATCAAGTACATTTTCGTGAGAAATCTGTTGGTGGTATTATCTTCATACCATCTTCCATGCTTGTCGGAAATCACCACATATCAAGTCTATTAAAAACCTCTTTTTAGACAACAGAATTCTTTGGGACTAGTTCTGTACTTGGAAGTATTATTAATCTGAATTATGGAACTGAAAATGTGATATTAAATGGACAACAAATCGAGAGTTCACAAGATTGACAAAACTTGTAATAATATAGGTGCAGGGAAAATTTACATAAACATATGCAGGTGCTCATCTCATGATATCTAAAAAAAATGTTTCTCATGAAGTTAATAACCAATCCAGTAGGACATTAAAACAAATAGTTTCCCAATTTATTGATAGTTACTTGCAATAGACAAAGAAAAAAGTGACAAAACAATAAACAATAGATTTCAAAATACATAATGTAACAGTGATAGAAACGCTTATAATAATAGCTCTCTTAATATATTGAATAAAGAAATTTCATAAAACAATACAAGTGTGATTTAAAAAAACATTTGGCACAAATATATCTGGTCCAACTGCTTTGAATAGTCACCGATAGCAACTGTCAACTTTGAATGCAGCTTAAGGCTCTTGCAACGGGCTTTGTGATGCCAATTTCTACTGACTCCATTTACCATCACCATCTTTTAGGTTGAATCTTGCATTCAGCAACTTAACAGAAAAGCCACAAGTAAACTTGTTATCAGGTATTTCACTCATCCGCACTTCAGTTTCACTCTTTGCCTTCCAACCATCAGGCAGACTGTAACTAAAACTAAATTGTTGTGTCAATGTCTGCTGTGGGTTAAAGAAACAAGGAATTGCAGATGCAAAAAAAAGACAAAGTGCTGAAGTAACTCAGGGAAGACACAAAGTGCTGGAGTAACTAAGCGGGTCAGGCAGCATCCCCGGAGAACATGGACAGGTGACGTTTTGGGTCGGTACCCTTCTTCAGACCGCGAAATGTCACCTATCCATGTTCTTCAGAGCTGCTGCTTGACCCGCTGAGTTACTCCAGCACGTTGCGTCTAATAGTATGGATTAGTTGTGGTTACCAAGCAAGGAGTCCCAATGTTGCAATTCAATCTGCAGGTTTGGGGGAAAACATGATCTGAATACAGGAGATGTTTTAATATATATATATATATATATCCATCCAAAGCTATCACTGATGTATCACTGGTCCAGCAGTGCTCGTGTCAGTGAATCAATTCTTTAATTCTCTTTACCTCAGCAGTTGTTTCAGCAGCCGGCAGGGATCTTAAATCCAGGTCCATTCTCTGCCCACTGAAATAAATCACACTGTTTGTTCATTCCTTGCGAGCAAACGTAAAAGTTGCGTCCGTTATTGGGACCAAGTTTCAGCACGGTTCTCATAATACATCGCGTTCCATGATTGCAGATCGGAAAATGTAAATCAGCCCACTAGGGGAACAAATATGCATGTAAGGCACTAATAGCATCATATCCACAAAAGTACATGATGAATGCTCTCCGAACATGTTGATGAGCCATTTATTTATTTACTCATCCATCAGTCTATTGGGAATGGGTCAAAGGGAAACCATTTAAAAATAATTGGTCACCTTCTTTGTTGAACTTTTAATTTAAGATCTCAGTAAAAAGTTATGAATGTGATATGGCCATCCAATCTAATTACAACATTTGGTGGACAAAAAATATTTATTTCTCCTGCATAATTAAAATTATGAATCCCCTCATCTTATTAGAAATCTTTTGATTTACAAACCTATTATATATATGTGTAACTAAGCTGAACAAATCCAATTATAAATGGCTAAAATAGTTCTCCAAACAATATACTGTAATCTATTATTTAATCAAATTCATCAACAAACAAAAAAAATAGCAATGACTGTCATTTCAAAGCTATTTTAAACTATTGAATCTGTCAAAGTGCAGCTGATGTCAAAAGCAAATTGTGCATAAAATCTGAAGTGGAAAATGGGCTGCGGGAAGTTTGAAATATTGTAATTACTTTCAGATTTTTGGACGGTATTGCCCTCTTCAGACCATTTTGGCGGAAGCAGACAAGAGGGAGCAGCTGATTGGGAGTCAGATCCCTGCTGATTGTACTGTATTGTAGCAGTTTGTTTTGTATTGTATCCTAGGTAAGGGGAGTATGAGGGCCAGGGCCGTTTACTGTTCTGGATGTCAGATGTGGGAAGTCATGAAATCTGATAGCCCTCCAGACGTCCACATCTGCGCCAGGTGTATCGAGATGGGGCTCCTAATGGACCGTATTAGGAACCTGGAGCAGCAGCTCGATGACCTCCGTCTGGTCAGGGAGAGCGACGAAGTCATTGAGAGGAGTTACAGGGAGGTGGTCACTCCAAGACCACAGGAGGCAGGCAAGTGGATCACGGTTGGGAGAGGCAAGGGGCACAGGCAGGGACTAGAGAGTACCCCGGTGGCTGTACACCTTGACAATAAGTACCCCTGTTTGAGTACTGTTCGGGGGGACAGCCTACCTGGGGGTAGCGACAGCGGTCAGGCCTCCGGTATAGAGACCGGCCCTGTTGCTCAGAAGGGTAAGGAAAAGAAGAGGGCAATACTAATAGGGGACTCTATAGTTAGGGGGTCAGACAGGCGATTCTGTGGACGCAGTCGGGAGACCCGGATGGTAGTTTGCCTCCCTGGTGCCAGGGTCTGTAATGTGTCTCAACGTGTCCAAGATATCCTGAAAGGGCAGGGAGAGGAGCCCGAGGTCGTGGTACATATAGGTACCAATGACATAGGTAAAAAAAGAGAAGAGGTCCTGAAACAAGAATTTAGGGAGTTAGGAGTTAAAGAGAAGGACAGCAAAGGTAACAATCTCGGGATTACTGCCTGTGCCACGCGACAGTGAGAGTAGGAATGGAGCGAGGTGGAGGGTAAATGCGTGGCTAAACGACTGGTGCAGAAGGCAGGGATTCAAATTTCTGGATCATTGGGACCTCTTTTGTGGAAGGTTCGACCTGTACAAAAAGGATGGGTTGCACTTGAACCTGAGGGGGACTGATATCCTGGCGGGGAGATCTGCAAAGGCTACTGGGGAGACTTTAAACTAGAATGGTTGGAGGGAGGGACTCAAATAGAGAATGCTATTAGACAGTGTGTGAGGCAGGAGGCAGAGAAGGAAAGCACTCAGACCCAACATGTAGGGGCGAAAGAAGATGACAATAATAAACAGAGAATAAGAGGTGGTGGGGTTCTTAAATGGGTGAGCAGAGAAACAGAGGGGTGTAAAATGCGGGCGGAAGCAATAGGTAGCAAGGTGAAAAGTAGAAGTGGCAGGCAGACAAAACCAGGGCAAAAATCAAAAAGGGCCACTTTTCAACATAATTGTATAAGGGGTAAGAGCGTTGTAAAAACAAGCCTGAAGGCTTTGTGTCTCAATGCAAGGAGCATTCGTAATAAGGTGGGTGAGTTGAACGTGCAGATAGCAATTAATGATTATGATATAGTTGGGGTCACGGAGACATGGCTCCAGGGTGACCAAGGCTGGGAGCTTAACATCCAGGGATATTCAATATTCAGGAGGGATAGAGAGAAAGGAAAAGGAGGTGGGGTAGCGTTGCTGGTTAGAGAGGAGATTAACGCAGTGGAAAGGAAGGACATTAGCTTGGAGGATGTGGAATCGGTATGGGTAGAGCTGCGAAACACTAAGGGGCAGAAAACGCTGGTGGGTGTTGTGTACAGGCCACCTAGCAGTAGTAGTGAAGTTGGGGATGGCATCAAACAGGAAATTAGAAATGCGTGCAACAAAGGCAAAACAGTTATAATGGGTGACTTCAATCTACATATAGATTGGGTGAATCAAATTGGCAGGGGTGCTGAGGAAGAGGATTTCTTGGAATGTATGCGGGATAGTTATCTAAACCAACATGTAGAGCAACCAACAAGAGAGCAGGCTATTCTAGACTGGGTATTGAGTAATGAGGAAGGGTTAGTTAGCAGTCTTGTTGTGCGTGCCCCCTTGGGCAAGAGTGACCATAGTATGGTTGAGTTCTTCATTAGGATGGAGAGTGACATTGTTAATTCAGAAACAACGGTTCTGAACTTAAAGAAAGGTAACTTTGAGGGTATGAGACGTGAATTGGCCAAGATTGACTGGCAATTAGTTCTAAAAGGGTTGGCGGTGGATATGCAATGGAAGGCATTTAAAGACTGCATGGATGAACTACAAAAAAAACGCCAGCCGCTGAACCCCAGCGCCAGCCGCTGAACCCCAGCGCCAGCTGCTGAACCCCAACGCCAGCCGCTATCCCCCAACGCCAGCTGCTAAACCCCAACGGCAGCCGCTAATCCCCAACGCCAGCCGATCAACTCCAACGGCAGATGATCAACCTCGACGCCAGCCGCTAAACCCCGACGCCAGCCTCGTAACCCCAATGCCAGCCTCGCAACCCCAACGTCAGCGCTGAATGCCAACGCCAGCCGCTGAACCCCAGCGCCAGCCGCTAAACCCCAACGCCAGCTGCTAAACCCCAACGCCAGCCGCTAAACCCCAACACCAGCCGCTAAACCGCAACGGCAGCTGCTAAACCCCAACGCCAGCTGCTAAACCCCAATGCCAGCCGCTAAACCGCAACTCCAGCCGCTAATTCCCAACGCCAGCCGCAAAACCCCAACGCCAGCTGCTAAACCCCAACGCCAGCCGCTAAACCTCAAAGACAGCCGCTAAATCCCAACGCCAGCCGCTAATCCCCAATGCCAGCCGCTGTACCACAACGCCAGGCAGCCTCGAAAACCAAACGTCAGCCGCTCAACCCCAACGGCAGCCGCTCAACCCCAACGTCAGCCGCTCAACCACATCTCCAGCCGCTCAACCCCAACACCAGCCGCTCAACCCCAACGGCAGCCGCTAAACCCCAACGGCAGCCGCTAAACCCCAACGCAGCCTCGAAACCCCAACGGCCGCCGCTCAACCCCAACGGCAGCCGCTCAACCGCAACAGCAGCCTCGAAACCCCAACAGCAGCCTCGAAACCCCATCGCCAGCCGCTAAACCCCGCCAGCCGCTAAACCCCAACGCCAGCCGCTAAACACCAACGGCAGCCATTAAACACCAACGCCAGCCGCTAAACCCCAAAGCAGTTGCTAAACCCCAAGCCCATCCGCCACACCCCAACGCCATCCGCTGCACCCCAACGCAAGCTGCTGCACCCCAACGCCAGCCCCGAAAACCCAACGGCAGCCGCACAGCCCCAACGCCAGCCGCTGCACCCCAACGCCAGCCTCAAAAACCCAACGCCAGCTGCTGCACCAAAACGCCAGCCGCGGCACCCCAATGCCAGGCAGCCTCGAAACCCCAACGCCAGCCGCAAAACCCCAACGCCACCTGCTAAACCCCAACGCCTGCCGCTAAACCCCAAAGACAGCCGCTAAATCCCAACGCCAGCCGCTAATCCCCAATGCCAGCCGCTGTACCACAACGCCAGGCAGCCTCGAAAACCAAACGTCAGCCGCTCAACCCCAACGGCAGCCGCTCAACCCCAACGTCAGCCGCTCAACCACATCTCCAGCCGCTCAACCCCAACGGCAGCCGCTCAACCCCAACGTCAGCCGCTCAACCACATCTCCAGCCGCTCAACCCCAACACCAGCCGCTCAACCCCAACGGCAGCCGCTAAACCCCAACGGCAGCCGCTAAACGCCAACGCAGCCTCGAAACCCCAACGGCCGCCGCTCAACCCCAACGGCAGCCGCTCAACCGCAACAGCAGCCTCGAAACCCCAACAGCAGCCTCGAAACCCCATCGCCAGCCGCTAAACCCCCGCCAGCCGCTAAACCCCAACGCCAACCGCTAAACACCAACGGCAGCCATTAAACACCAACGCCAGCCGCTAAACCCCAAAGCAGTTGCTAAACCCCAAGCCCATCCGCCACACCCCAACGCCATCCGCTGCACCCCAACGCAAACTGCTGCACCCCAACGCCAGCCCCGAAAACCCAACGGCAGCCGCTCAGCCCCAACGCCAGCCGCTGCACCCCAACGCCAGCCTCAAAAACCCAACGCCAGCTGCTGCACCAAAACGCCAGCCGCGGCACCCCAATGCCAGGCAGCCTCGAAACCCCAACGCCAGCCTCGAAGCCCCAACGCCAGCCGCTAACCCCTAAAGCCAGCCGCAAACACTCAACGCCAGCCGCTCAACCCCAACGCCAGCCGCTCAACCCCAACGCCTGCAGGTAAACGCCAACGCCAGCCTTGAAACTCCAACCTCGAAACCCCAACTCCAGCCTCGAAACCCCAACGGCCAGCCGCGAAACCCCAACGGCAGCCTCGAATCCCCAACGCCAGCCTCGAAACCCCAACGCCAGCCTCCATACCCCAACGCCAGCCTCCATACCCCAACCTCGATACACCCTCAGCCTCGAAACCCCGCCAGCTTCGAAACCCCAACGGCAGGCCCAAAACGCCAACGCCAGCCGCGAAGCCCCAACGCCTGCAGGTAAACCCCAACGCCTGCAGCTAAACCCCAACGGCAGCCAAAAAACCCCAACGGCAGCCAAGAAACCCCAACGCCAGCCTCGCAACCCCAACGCCAGCCTCGGAACCCCAACGCCAGCCTCGGAACCCCAACGCCAGCCTCGGAACCCCAACGCCAGCCTCGGCACCCCAACGCCAGCCTCTGAACCCCAACGCCAGCCGCGAAGCGCCAACGTCAGCCGCGAAGCCCCATCGCCAGCAGCTAACCTCTAAATACAGCCGCTAACCCCCAACGCCAGCCGCTCAACCCCAATGCCAGCCGCTCAACCCCAACGCCAGCCGCACAACTCCAACGCCTGCAGGTAAACCCCAACGGCAGCCGCTAAACCCCAACGGCAGCCTCGAAACCCCAACGGCAGCCTCGAAACCCCAACGGCAGCCTCGTAACCCCAACGGCAGCCTCGGACCCCAACGCCAGCCTCGGAACCCCAACGCCAGCCTCGGAACCCCAACGCCAGCCTCGGAACCCCAACGCCAGCCTCTGAACCCCAACGCCAGCCTCTGAACCCCAACGCCAGCCGCGGAACCCCAACGCCAGCCACGAAACCCCAACGACAGCCGCTCTTCCCCAAGGACAGCCGCTAACCCCCAACAGCAGCCTCGAAATCGCAACGGCAGCCGCTAACCCCCAACGCCAGCCGCTCAACTCCCAATGCCAGCCGCTAACCCCCAACGCCAGCCGCTAACGCCCAATGCCAGCCGCTCAACCCCAACGCGAGCCGCTCAACCCCAACGCCAACCTTGGGACTCCAACACCAGCCTCTGAACCCCAACGCCAGCCTCTGAACCCCAACGCCAGCCTCTGCCCCAACGCCAGCGTCTAAACCCTAACGCCAGCCTTTGAACCCCAACTCCAGCCTCGTAACCCCAACGCCAGCCTCGAAACCCCAACGCCAGCCCCGAAACGCCAACGCCAGCCGCTAAACGCCAGCCGCGAAGCCCCATCGCCACACGCGAAGCCTCATCGCCAGCCGCTAAACCCCAATGCCAGCCGCTCAACCCCCAACGCCAGTTCGTCAACCCCAACGCCTGCAGGTAAACCCCAACGCCTGCAGATAAACCCCAACGGCAGCCTCGAAACCCCGAAGGCAGCCTCGAAACCCCGACGGCAGCCTCGAAACCCCGACGGCAGCCTCGAAACCCCGACGGCAGCCTCGAAACCCCGACGGCAGCCTCGAAACCTCGACGGCAGCCTCGAAACCCCGACTGCAGCCTCGAAACACCAACGGCAGCCTCGAAACACCAACGGCAGTCTCAGAAACACCAACGCCAGCCGCTAAACGCCAACCGCTAACCCCCAACGCCAGCCGCCCAACCCCCAACGCCAGCCATTCAACCCGAATGCCTGCAGGTAAACCCCAACGCATGCAGCTAACCCCCAGCGCCAGCCGCTCAACCCCCAGCGCCAGCCGCTCAACCCCCAACGCCAGCCATTCAACCCGAACGCCTGCAGGTAAACCCCAACACCTGCAGGTAAACCCCAACACCTGCTGCTAAACCCCAACGGCAGCCGCGAAACCCCAACGGCAGCCTCAAAACCCAAACGGCAGCCTCGAAACCACAACAGCAGCCTCGAAACCACAACGGCAGCCTCGGGACTCCAACGGCAGCCTCAAAATCCCAACGCCAGCCTCGGAACCCCAACGCCAGCCTCTGAACTCCAACGCCAGCCTCCGAACCCCAGCCTCTGAACCCCAACCTCTGAACCCCAACGCCAGTCTCTACCCCAACGCCAGCCTCTAAACCCCAACTCCAGCCTCGTAACCACAACGCCAGCCTCGAAACCCCAACGCCAGCCCCGAAACGCCAACCGCTAAACGCCAACGCCAGCCGCGAAGCCCCATCGCCAGACGCGAAGCCCCATCGCCAGCCGCTAAACCCCAATGCCAGCCGCTCAACCCCCAACGCCAGTTCGTCACCCCAACGCCTGCAGGTAAACCCCAACGCCTGCAGATAAACCCCAACGGCAGCCTCGAAACCCTGACGGCAGCCTCGAAACCCCGACGGCAGCCTCGAAACCCCGACGGCAGCCTCGAAACCCCGACGGCAGCCTCGAATCCCCGACAGCCTCGAAACCCCAACGCCAGCCTCCATACCCCAACCTCGATACACAGCCTCGAAACCCCAACGCCAGCTTCGAAACCCCAAAGGCAGGCCAAGAAACGCCAACGCCAGCCGCGAAGACCCAACGCCTGCAGGTAAACCCCAACGCCTGCAGCTAAACCCCAACGGCAGCCAAGAAACCCCAATGGCAGCCAAGAAACCCCAACGCCAGCCTCGGAACCCCAACGCCAGCCTCGGAACCCAACGCCAGCCTCGGAACCCCAATGCCAGCCTCGGAATCCCAACGCCAGCCGCTGATCTCCAACGCCAGCCGCGAAGGCCCAACGTCAGCCGCGAAGCCCCAACGCCAGCAGGTAATCCCCAACGGCAGCCTCGAAACCCCGACGGCAGCCTCTATTCGCCAACGCCAGCCTCGAAACTCCAACGCCAGCCTCGAAACCCCAACGCCAGCCTCGAAACCCCAACTCCAGCCTCGAAACCCCAACGGCAGCCTCGAAACCCCAACGCCAGCCTTGAAACCCCAACGGCAGCCTCGAAACCCCAACGCCAGCCGCTAACCCCCAACGCCAGCCGCTAACCCTCAACGCCAGCAGCTAACCCCCAACGCCAGCCGCTAACCCCCAACGCCAGCCGCTTAACCCCAACGCCAGCCTCTGAACCCCAACGCCAGACTCTGAACCCCATCGCCAGCCTCGGAACCCGAACTCCAGCCTCGAGACCCCAACGCCAGCCTCGGAACCCCAACGCCAGCCTCGGAACCCCAACGCCAGCATCGGAACCCCAACGCCAGCCTCGGAACCCCAACGCCAGCCTCTGAACCCCAACGCCAGCCGCGAATCCCCAACGCAAGCTGCGAAGCCCCAACGCCAGACGCGAAGCCCCATCGCCAGCCGCTAAACCCCAATGCCAGCCGCTCAACCCCCAACGCCAGTTCGTCAACCCCAACGCCTGCAGGTAAAACCCAACGCCTGCAGATAAACCCCAACGGCAGCCTCGAAACCCTGACGGCAGCCTCGAAACCCCGACGGCAGCCTCGAAACCCCGACGGCAGCCTCGAAAACCCGACGGCAGCCTCGAATCCCCGACAGCCTCGAAACCCCAACGCCAGCCTCCATACCCCAACCTCGATACACAGCCTCGAAACCCCAACGCCAGCTTCGAAACCCCAAAGGCAGGCCAAGAAACGCCAACGCCAGCCGCGAAGCCCCAACGCCTGCAGGTAAACCCCAACGCCTGCAGCTAAACCCCAACGGCAGCCAAGAAACCCCAATGGCAGCCAAGAAACCCCAACGCCAGCCTCGGAACCCCATCGCCAGCCTCGGAACCCAACGCCAGCCTCGGAACCCCAATGCCAGCCTCGGAATCCCAACGCCAGCCGCTGATCTCCAACGCCAGCCGCGAAGGCCCAACGTCAGCCGCGAAGCCCCAACGCCAGCAGGTAATCCCCAACGGCAGCCTCGAAACCCCGACGGCAGCCTCGAAACCCCAACGGCAGCCTCTATTCGCCAACGCCAGCCTCGAAACTCCAACGCCAGCCTCGAAACCCCAACGCCAGCCTCGAAACCCCAACTCCAGCCTCGAAACCCCAACGGCAGCCTCGAAACCCCAACGCCAGCCTTGAAACCCCAACGGCAGCCTCGAAACCCCAACGCCAGCCGCTAACCCCCAACGCCAGCCGCTAACCCTCAACGCCAGCAGCTAACCCCCAACGCCAGCCGCTAACCCCCAACGCCAGCCGCTTAACCCAACGCCAGCCTCTGAACCCCAACGCCAGACTCTGAACCCCATCGCCAGCCTCGGAACCCGAACTCCAGCCTCGAAACCCCAACGCCAGCCTCGGAACCCCAACGCCAGCCTCGGAACCCCAACGCCAGCATCGGAACACCAACGCCAGCCTCGGAACCCCAACGCCAGCCTCTGAACCCCAACGCCAGCCGCGAATCCCCAACGCAAGCTGCGAAGCCCCAACGCCAGACGCGAAGCCCCATCGCCAGCCGCTAAACCCCAATGCCAGCCGCTCAACCCCCAACGCCAGTTCGTCAACCCCAACGCCTGCAGGTAAACCCCAACGCCTGCAGATAAACCCCAACGGCAGCCTCGAAACCCTGACGGCAGCCTCGAAACCCCGACGGCAGCCTCGAAACCCCGACGGCAGCCTCGAAAACCCGACGGCAGCCTCGAATCCCCGACAGCCTCGAAACCCCAACGCCAGCCTCCATACCCCAACCTCGATACACAGCCTCGAAACCCCAACGCCAGCTTCGAAACCCCAAAGGCAGGCCAAGAAACGCCAACGCCAGCCGCGAAGCCCCAACGCCTGCAGGTAAACCCCAACGCCTGCAGCTAAACCCCAACGGCAGCCAAGAAACCCCAATGGCAGCCAAGAAACCCCAACGCCAGCCTCGGAACCCCAACGCCAGCCTCGGAACCCAACGCCAGCCTCGGAACCCCAATGCCAGCCTCGGAATCCCAACGCCAGCCGCTGATCTCCAACGCCAGCCGCGAAGCCCCAACGTCAGCCGCGAAGCCCCAACGCCAGCAGGTAATCCCCAACGGCAGCCTCGAAACCCCGACGGCAGCCTCGAAACCCCAACGGCAGCCTCTATTCGCCAACGCCAGCCTCGAAACTCCAACGCCAGCCTCGAAACCCCAACGCCAGCCTCGAAACCCCAACTCCAGCCTCGAAACCCCAACGGCAGCCTCGAAACCCCAACGCCAGCCTCGAAACCCCAACGGCAGCCTCGAAACCCCAACGCCAGCCGCTAACCCCCAACGCCAGCCGCTAACCCTCAACGCCAGCAGCTAACCCCCAACGCCAGCCGCTAACCCCCAACGCCAGCCGCTCAACACCAACGCCAGCCTCTGAACCCCAACGCCAGCCTCTGAACCCCATCGCCAGCCTCGGAACCCGAACTCCAGCCTCGAAACCCCAACGCCAGCCTCGGAACCCCAACGCCAGCCTCGGAACCCCAACGCCAGCATCGGAACCCCAACGCCAGCCTCGGAACCCCAACGCCAGCCTCTGAACCCCAACGCCAGACGCGAATCCCCAACGCCAGCTGCGAAGCCCCAACGCCAGCCGCGAAGCCCCAACGCCAGCCGCTAACCCCTAAAGCCAGCCGCTAACACTCAACGCCAGCCGCTCAACACCAACGCCAGCCGCGCAACCCCAACGCCTGCAGGTAAACCCCAACGCCAGCCTCGAAACTCAAACGCCAGCCTCGAAACCCCAACGGGAGCCTCGAAACCCCAACGGCCAGCCTCCATACCCCAACGCCAGCCTCCATACCCCAACGCCAGCCTCCATACCCCAACCGCGATACACCCTCAGCCTCGAAACCCCGCCAGCTTCGAAACCCCAACGGCAGGCCCAAAACGACAACGCCAGCCGCGAAGCCCCAACGCCTGCAGGTAAACCCCAACGCCTGCAGCTAAACCCCAACGCCAGCCTCGAAACCCCAACTCCAGCCTCGAAACCCCAACGGCAGCCTCGAAACCCCAACGCCAGCCTCGAAACCCCAACGGCAGCCTCGAAACCCCAACGCCAGCCGCTAACCCCCAACGCCAGCCGCTAACCCTCAACGCCAGCAGCTAACCCCCAACGCCAGCCGCTAACCCCCAACGCCAGCCGCTCAACACCAACGCCAGCCTCTGAACCCCAACGCCAGCCTCTGAACCCCATCGCCAGCCTCGGAACCCGAACTCCAGCCTCGAAACCCCAACGCCAGCCTCGGAACCCCAACGCCAGCCTCGGAACCCCAACGCCAGCATCGGAACCCCAACGCCAGCCTCGGAACCCCAACGCCAGCCTCTGAACCCCAACGCCAGACGCGAATCCCCAACGCCAGCTGCGAAGCCCCAACGCCAGCCGCGAAGCCCCAACGCCAGCCGCTAACCCCTAAAGCCAGCCGCTAACACTCAACGCCAGCCGCTCAACACCAACGCCAGCCGCGCAACCCCAACGCCTGCAGGTAAACCCCAACGCCAGCCTCGAAACTCAAACGCCAGCCTCGAAACCCCAACGGGAGCCTCGAAACCCCAACGGCCAGCCTCCATACCCCAACGCCAGCCTCCATACCCCAACGCCAGCCTCCATACCCCAACCGCGATACACCCTCAGCCTCGAAACCCCGCCAGCTTCGAAACCCCAACGGCAGGCCCAAAACGACAACGCCAGCCGCGAAGCCCCAACGCCTGCAGGTAAACCCCAACGCCTGCAGCTAAACCCCAACGGCAGCCAAGAAACCCCAACGGCAGCCAAGAAACCCCAACGCCAGCCTCGGAACCCCAACACCAGCCTCGGAACCCCAACGCCAGCCTCGGAACCCCAACGCCAGCCTCGGAACCCCAACGCCAGCTTCGAAACCGCAAAGGCAGGCCAAGAAACGCCAACGCCAGCCGCGAAGCCCCAACGCCTGCAGGTAAACCCCAACGCCTGCAGCTAAACCCCAACGGCAGCCAAGAAACCCCAATGGCAGCCAAGAAACCCCAAAGCCAGCCTCGGAACCCCAACGCCAGCCTCGGAACCCAACGCCAGCCACGGAAACCCAATGCCAGCCTCGGAATCCCAACGCCAGCCGCTGATCTCCAACGCCAGCCGCGAAGCCCCAACGTCAGTCGCGAAGCCCCAACGCCAGCAGGTAATCCCCAACGGCAGCCTCGAAACCCCGACGGCAGCCTCGAAACCCCAACGGCAGCCTCTATACGCCAACGCCAACCTCGAAACTCCAAAGCCAGCCTCGAAACCCCAACGCCAGCCTCGAAACCCCAACTCCAGCCTCGAAACCCCAACGGCAGCCTCGAAACCCCAACGCCAGCCTCGAAACCCCAACGGCAGCCTCGAAACCCCAACGCCAGCCGCTAACCCCCAACGCCAGCCGCTAACCCCCAACGACAGCCGCTAACCCCCAACGCCAGCCGCTAACCCCCAACGCCAGCCGCTCAACCCCAACGCCAGCCTCTGAACCCCAACGCCAGCCTCTGAACCCCATCGCCAGCCTCGGAACCCGAACTCCAGCCTCGAAACCCCAACGCCAGCCTCGGAACCCCAACGCCAGCCTCGGAACCCCAACGCCAGCCTCGGAACCCCAACGCCAGCCTCGGAACCCCAACGCCAGCCTCTGAACCCCAACGCCAGCCGCGAATCCCCAACGCCAACTGCGAAGCCCCAACGCCAGCCGCGAAGCCACAACGCCAGCCGCTAACCCCTAGAGCCAGCCGCTAACACTCAACGCCAGCCGCTCAACACCAACGCCAACCGCTCAACCCCAACGCCTGCAGGTAAACCCCAACGCCAGCCTCGAAACTACAACGCCAGTCTCGAAACCCCAACTCCAGCCTCGAAACCCCAACGGCCAGCCTCGAAACCCCAACGGCAGCCTCCAATCCCCAACGCCAGCCAAGAAACCCCAACGCCAGCCTCCATACCCCAACGCCAGCCTCCATACCCCAACCGCGATACACCCTCAGCCTCGAAACCCCGCCAGCTTCGAAACCCCAACGGCAGGCCCAAAACGACAACGCCAGCCGCGAAGCCCCAACGCCTGCAGGTAAACCCCAACGCGTGCAGCTAAACCCCAACGGCAGCCAAGAAACCCCAACGCCAGCCTCGGAACCCCAACACCAGCCTCGGAACCCCAACGCCAGCCTCGGAACCCCAACGCCAGCCTCGGAACCCCAACGCCAGCCTCGAAACCCCAACGGCAGCCTCGGAACCCCAACGCCAGCCTCGGAACGCCAACGCCAGCCTCGGAACCCCAACGCCAGCCTCTGAACCCCAACGCCAGCCTCTGAACCCCGCCAGCCTCTGAACCCCAACGCCAGCCTCTGAACCCCAACGCCAGCCGCTGAACCCCAACGCCAGCCGCGGAACCCCAACGCCAGCCACGAAACCCCAATGACAGCCGCTAACCGCCAAGGACAGCCGCTAACCCCCAACAGCAGCCTCGAAATCCCAACGGCAGCCGCTAACCCCCAACGCCAGCCGCTCAACCCCCAATGCCAGCCGCTAACCCCCAACGCCAGCCGCTCAACCCCAACGCCAGCCTCGGGACTCCAACACCAGCCTCTGAACCCCAACGCCAGCCTCTGAACCCCAACGCCAGCCTCTGAACTCCAACGCCAGCCGCTGAACCCCAACGGCAGCCGCTGAACCCCAACGGCAGCCACTAAACGCCAACGCCAGCCTCGAATCCCCAATGCCAGCCGCTAACCCCCAACGCCAGCCGCTAACCTCCAGCGCCAGCCGCTCAACCCCCAGCGCCAGCCGCTCAACCCCCAACGCCAGCCATTCAACCCGAACGCCTTCAAGTGAACCCGAATGCCTGCAGCTAAACCCCAACACCTGCAGGTAAACCACAACACCTACAGCTAAACCCCAACGGCAGCCTCAAAACCCAAACGGCAGCCTCGAAACCACAACGCCAGCCTCGGAACCCCAACGCCAGCCTCTGAACTCCAACGCCAGCCTCTGAACCAACGCCAGCCTCTGAACCCGAGCCTCTGAACCCCAACCTCTGAACCCCAACCTCTGAACCCCAACGCCAGTCTCTACCCCAACCCCAGCCTCTAAACCCCAACGCCAGCCTCTGAAGCCCATCGCCAGACGCGAAGCCCCATCGTCAGCCGCTAAACCCCAATGCCAGCCGCTCAACCCCAACGCCAGTTCGTCAACCCCAACGCCTCCAGGTAAACCCCAACGCCTGCAGATAAACCCCAATGGCAGCCTCGAAACACCGACGGCAGCCTAGAAACCCCGACGGCAGCCTCGAAACCCCGACGGCAGCCTCGAAACCCCGACGGCAGCCTCGAAACCCCGACTGCAGCCTCGAAACACCAACGGCAGCCTCGAAACCCCAACGACAGTCTCGAAACCCCAACGCCAGCCGGTCAACGCCAACCGCTAACCCCCAACGCCAGCCGCTCAACCCCCAACGCCAGCCATTCAACCCGAATGCCTGCAGGTAAACCCCAACGCCTGCAGCTAACCCCCAGCGCCAACCGCTCAACCGCCAGCGCCAGCCGCTCAATCCCCAACGCCAGCCATTCAACCCGAACGCCTGCAGGTAAACCCGAACACCTGCAGGTAAACCCCAACACCTGCAGGTGAACCCCATCACCTGCAGGTAAACCCCCAACACCTGCAGCTAAACCCCAACGGCAGCCGTGAAACCCCAACGACAGCCTCAAAACCCAAACGGCAGCCTCGAAACCACAACGGCAGCCTCGAAACCACAACTGCAGCCTCGAAACCACAACGCCAGCCTCTGAACCCCAACTCCAGCCTCGTAACCCCAACGCCAGCCTCGAAACCCCAACCCCGAAACGCCAACGCCAGCCGCTAAACGCCAACGCCAGCCGCGAAGCCCCATCGCCAGACGCGAAGCCCCATCGCCAGCCGCTGAACCCCAATGCCAGACGCTCAACCCCCAACGCCTGTACATCAACCCCAACGCCTGCAGGTAAACCCCAACGCCTGCAGATAAACCCCAACGGCAGCCTCGAAACCCCGACGGCAGCCTCGAAACCCCGACGGCAGCCTCGAAACCCCGACGTTAGCCATAAAACCCCGACGGCAGCCTCGAAACCCCGACGGCAGCCTCGAAACCCCGAGTGCAGCCTCGAAACACCAACGGCAGCCTCGAAACCCCAACGGCAGTCTCGAAACCCCAACGGCAGTCTCGAAACCCCAACGCCAGCCGCTAAACGCCAACCGCTTACCCCCAACGCCAGCCGCTCAACCCCCCAACGCCAGCCATTCAACCCGAATGCCTGCAGGTAAACCCCAACGCCTGCAGCTAACCCCCAACGGCAGCCGCGAAACCCCAACGGCAGCCTCGAAACCCCAACGGCAGCCTCGGGACTCCAAAGCCAGCCTCGGAACCCCACCGCCAGCCTCGGAACCCCAACGGCAGCCTCGAAACCCCAACGGCAGCCTCGAATCCCAAACGCCAGCCTCGGGACTCCAACGCCAGCCTCGGGACGCCAACGCCAGCCTCTGAACCGCAACGCCAGCCGCTCTACCCCAACGGCAGCGGCTGAACCCCAACGGCAGCCGCTGAACCCCAACGCCATCCGCTGAACGCCAACGCGCCAGCCGCGTAGCCCCGAACGCCAGCCGCTAACCCCCAACGCCAGCCGCTCAACACCAACGCCAGCCGGTCAACCCCAACGGCAGCCGTTCAACCCCAACGGCAGCCCCGAAACCCCAACGGCAGCCTCGAAACCGCAACGGCAGCCTCGAAACCGCAACGGAAGCCTAGAAACCCCAACGGCAGCCTGGAAACCCCAACGGCAGCCTGGAAACCCCAACGGCAGCCTGGAAACCCCATCGGGAGCCACGAAACCCCATCGGCAGCCACGAAACCCCAACAGCAGCCTCGAAACCCCCAATGGAAGCGAAACCCAACGGCAGCCGCTCAACCCGAACGCCTGCAGGTAAACACCAACGGCAGCCTGGAAACCCCAACGGCAGCCTGGAAACCCCAACGGCAGCCTCGAAACCCCAACGGCATCCTCGAAACCCCAACGGCAGCCTCGAAACCCCAACGGCAGCCTCTATACGCCAACGCCAGCCTCGAAACTCCAACGACAGCCTCGAAACCCCAACGCCAGCCTCGAAACCCCAACGGCAGCCGCTCAACCCCAACGCCAGCCTCTGAACCCCAACGATAGCCTCTGAACCCCGCCAGCCTCTGAACCCCAACGACAGCCTCTGAACCCCAACGCCAGCCTCTGAACCCCAACGCCAACCTCTGAACCCCAACGCCAGCCTCTGAACCCCAACGCCAGCCGCGAAGCCCCAACACCAGCCGCTAACCCCTAAAGCCAGCCGCTAACCCCAACGCCAGCCGCTCAACCCCAACCTCTGAACTCCAACGCCAGCCTCTGAACCCCAGCCTCTGAACCCCAACCTCTGAACCCCAACGCCAGTCTCTACCACAACGCCAGCCTCTAAACCCCAACGCCAGCCTCTGAACCCCAACTCCAGCCTCGTAACTCCAACGCCAGCCTTGAAACCCCAACGCCAGCCCCGAAACGCCAACTCCAGCCGCGAAGCCCCATCGCCAGACGCGAAGCCCCATCGACAGCCGCGAAGCCCCATCGTCAGCCGCTAAACCCCAATGCCAGTCGCTCAACCCCCAACGCCAGTTTGTCAACCCCGACGGCAGCCTCGAAACCCCGACGGCAGCCTAGAAACCCCGACGGCAGCCTCGAAACCCCGACGGCTGCCTCGAAACCCCGACGGCAGCCTCGAAACCCCGACTGCAGCCTCGAAACACCAACGGCAGCCTCGAAACCCCAACGGCAGTCTCGAAACCACAACGCCAACCGGTGAACGCCAACCGCTAACCCCCAACGCCAGCCGCTCAACCCCCAACGCCAGCCATTCAACCCGAATGCCTGCAGGTAAACCCCAACGCCTGCAGCTAACCCCCAGCGCCAGCCGCTCAACCCCCAGCGCCAGCCGCTCAATCCCCAACGCCAGCCATTCAACTCGAACGCCTGCAGGTACATAGATACACAGATACATAGAAAATAGGTGCAGGAGTAGGCCATTCGGCCCTTCGAGCCCGCACCGCCATTCAATATGATCATGGCTGATCATCCAACTCAGTATCCCGTACCTGCCTTCTCTCCATACCCCCTGATCCCTTTAGCCACAAGGGCCACATCTAACTCCCTCTTAAATATAGCCAATGAACTGGCCTCAACTACCCTCTGTGGCAGAGTTCCTGAGATTCACCACTCTGCGTGAAAACGTTTTTCCTCATCTCGGTCCTAAAGGATTTCCCCCTTATCCTTAAGCTGTGACCCCTTGTCCTGGACTTCCCCAACATCGGGAACAATCTTCCTGCATCTAGCCTGTCCAACCCCATAAGGATTGTGTACGTTTCTATAAGATCCCCTCTCAATCTCCTAAATTCTAGCGGTATAAGCCAAGTCTATCCAGTCTTTCTTCATATGAAAGTCCTGACATCCCAGGAATCAGTCTGGTGAACCTTCTCTGCACTCCCTCTATGGCTATAATGTCCTTCCTCAGATTTGGAGACCAAAACTGTACGCAATACTCCAGGTGTGGTCTCACCAAGACCCTGTACAACTGCAGTAGAACCTCCCTGCTCCTATACTCAAATCCTCTTGCTATGCAGGCCAACATACCATTCGCTTTCTTCACTGCCTGCTGCACCTGCATGCCTACTTTCAATGACTGGTGTACCATGACACCCAGGTCTCGCTGCATCTCCCCATTTCCTAATCGGCCACCATTTAGATAATAGTCTGCCTTCCCGTTTTTGCCACCAAAGTGGATAACCTCACATTTATCCACATTATACTGCATCTGCCAAACATTTGCCCACTCACCCAGCCTATCCAAGTCACCTTGCAGTCTCCTAGCATCCTCCTCACAGCTAACACTGCCCCCCAGCTTAGTGTCATCCGCAAACTTGGAGATGTTGCTTTCAATTCCCTCGTCCATATCATTAATATAAATTGTAAATAGCTGGGGTCCCAGCACTGAGCCTTGCGGTACCCCACTAGTCACTCCCTGCCATTGTGAAAATGACCCGTTTACTCCGACTCTTTGCTTCCTGTTTGCCAGCCAGTTCTCTATCCACATCAATACTGAACCCCCAATACCGTGTAAACCCGAACACCTGCAGGTAAACCCCAACACCTGCAGGTAAACCCCAACACCTGCAGGTAAACCCCAACACCTGCAGCTAAACCCCAACGGCAGCCGCGAAACCCCAACGGAAGCCTCAAAACCCAAACGGCAGCCTCAAAACCACAACGGCAGCCTCGAAGCCACAACGGCAGCCTCGAAACCACAACGGCAGCCTCGGGACTCCAACGGCAGCCTAGAAATCCCAATGCCAGCCTCGGAACCCCAACGCCAGTCTCTGAACTCCAACGCCAGCCTCTGAACCCAAACCTCTGAACCCCAACGCCAGTCTCTACCCCAACAACAGCCTCTAAACCCCCAACGCCAGCCTCTGAACCCCAACTCCAGCCTCGTAACCCCAACGCCAGCCTAGAAACGCCAACGCCAGCCGCTAAACGCCAACGCCAGCCGCGAAGCCCCATCGCCAGACGCGAAGCCCCATCACCAGCCGCTAAACCCCAATGCCAGCCGCTCAACCCTCAACGCCAGTTCGTCAACCCCAGCGCCTGCAGGTAAACCCCAACGCCTGCAGCTAACCCCCAACGGCAGCCGCGAAACCCCAACGGCAGACTCGAAACCCCAACGGCAGCCTCGGGACTCCAAAGCCAGCCTCGGAACCCCGACGGCAGCCTCGAAACCCCGACGCAGCCTGGAAACCCGGACTGCAGTCTCGAAACCCCAACGCCAGCTGCTAAACGCCAACCGCTTACCCCCAACGCCAGCCGCTCAAGCCCCAACACCAGCCATTCAACCCGAATGCCTGCAGGTAAACCCAACGCCTGCAGCTAACCCCCAACGGCAGCCTCGAAACCCCAACGGCAGCCTCAGGACTCCAAAGCCAGCCTCGGAACCCCAACGCCAGCCTCTGAACCCCAACGGCAGCCTGGAAACCCCAACGGCAGCCTCGAAACCCCGACGGCAGCCTCGAAACCCCGACGGCAGCCTCGAAACCCCGACGGCAGCCTCGAGACCCCGACGGCAGCCTCGAAACCCCGACGGCAGCCACGAAACCCGGACTGCAGCCTCGAAACACCAACGGCAGCCTCGAAACCCCAACGGCAGTCACGAAACCCCAACGGCAGTCTCGGAACCCCAACGCCAGCCGCTAAACGCCAACCGCCAACCGCTTACCCCCAACGCCAGCCGCTCAAGCCCCAACACCAGCTATTCAACCCGAATGCCTGCAGGTAAACCCCAACGCCTGCAGCTAACCCCCAACGGCAGCCGCGAAACCCCAACGGCAGACTCGAAACCCCAACGGCAGCCTCGGGACTCCAAAGCCAGCCTCGGAACCCCACCGCCAGCCTCTGAACCCCAACGACAGCCTCGAAACCCCAACGGAAGCCTCGAATCCCCAACGCCATCCTCGATACCCCAACGCCAGCCACGGAACCCCAACGCCAGCCTCGGGACTCCAACGCCAGCCTCGGGACCCCAACGGCAGCCGCTGAACCCCAACGCCATCTGCTGAACGCCAACGCCAGCCGCGAAGCCCCCAACGCCAGCCGCTAACCCCCAACGCCAGCCGCTAACCCCAACGCCAGCCGCTAACCCCCAACGCCAGCCGCTCAACACCAACGGCAGCCGCTCAACCCCAACGGCAGCCGCTCAACCCCAACGGCAGCCCCGAAACCACAACGGCACCCTCGAAACCGCAACGGCAGCCTCGAAACCGCAACGGAAGCCTGGAAACCACAACGGCAGCCTGGAAACCCCAACGGCAGCGAAACCCAACGGCAGCCGCTCAACCCGAACGCCTGCAGCTAAACCCAACGGCAGCCTGGACCCCAACGGCAGCCTCGAAACCCCAACGGCAGCCTGGAAACCCCCAACGGCAGCCTCGAAACCCCAACGGCAGCCTCGAAACCCCAACGGCAGCCTCTATACGACAACGGCAGCCTCAAAACTCCAACGCCAGCCGCTCAACCCCAACGCCAGCCTCTGAACCCCAACGATAGCCTCTGAACGCCGCCAGCCTCTGAACCCCAACGCCAGCCTCTGAAACCCAACGCCAGCCTCTGAACCCCAACGCATGCCTCTGAACCCCAACGCCAGCCTCTGAACCCCAACGCCAGCCTCTGAACACCAACGCCAGCCTCTGAACCCCAACGCCAGCCTCTGAACCCCCAACGCCAGCCGCTCAACCCCAACACCAGCCGCTCAACCCCAACGCCAGCCGCTCAACCCCAACGCCGGCAGGTAATAATAATAATAATAATGGATGGGATTTACATAGCGCCTTTCTAATACTCAAGGCGCTTTACATCGCATTATTCATTCACTCCTCAGTCACACTCGGTGGTGGTAAGCTACTTCTGTAGCCACAGCTGCCCTGGGGCAGACTGACGGAAGCGTGGCTGCTAATTTGCGCCTACGGCCCCTCCGACCACCACCAATCACTCACACACATTCACACACATTCACACACACATTCACACGCAGGCAAAGGTGGGTGAAGTGTCTTGCCCAAGGACACAACGACGGTATGCACTCCAAGCGGGATTCGAATCGGCTACCTTCCGGTTGCCAGCCGAACGCTTAGCCCATTGCGCCATCCGTCAACCCCAACGCCTGCAGCTAAACCCCAACGGCAGTCGCTAAACCCCAACGGCAGCCTCGAAACCCGAACGGCAGCCTCGAAACCCCAACGACAGCCTCGAAACCTCAACGGCAACCTCAAAACCCCAACGGCAGCCACGAAACCCCAACGGCAGCCAGGAAACCCCAACGGCAGCCTCTACACGCCAACACCAGCCTCGAAACTCCAACGCCAGCCTCGAAACCCCAACGCCAGCCTCGAAACCCCAACGGCAGCCACGAAACCCCAACGTCAGCCTCGAAACCCCAACGCCAGCCGCTCAACCCCAACGCCAGCCGCTAAACCCCCAACGCCAGCCGGTCAACCCCAACGGCAGCCGCTCAACCCCAACGCCAGCCGCTCAACCCCAACGCCAGCCGCTCAAAAGCAACGCCAGCCGCACAACACGAACGCCAGCCGCTCAACCCCCAACGCCAGCCGCTTCAACCCGAACGCCTGCAGGTAAACCCCAACGGCAGCCTCGAAACCCCAACGGCAGCCTCGAAACCCCAACGGCAGCCACGAAACCCCAACGGCAGCCTTGAAACCCCAACGGCAGCCTTGAAACCCCAACGGCAGCCTCGAAACCCCCAACGGGAGCGAAACCCCAACGGCAGCCGCTCAACCCGAACGCCTGCAGGTAAACCACAACGGCAGCCTGGAAACCCCAACGGCAGCCTGGAAACCCCAACGGCAGCCTCGAAACACCAACGTAAGCCTCGAAACCCCGACGGCAGCCTCTATACGCCAACGCCAGCCTCGAAACTCCAACGCCAGCCTCGAAACCCCAACGCCAGCCTCGAAACCCCAACGCCAGCCTCGAAACCCCAACGCCAGCCTCTGAACCCCAACGCATGCCTCTGAACCCCAACGCCAGCCTCTGAACCCCAACGCCAGCCTCTGAACACCAACGCCAGCCTCTGAACCCCAACGCCAGCCTCTGAACCCCCAACGCCAGCCGCTCAACCCCAACACCAGCCGCTCAACCCCAACGCCAGCCGCTCAACCCCAACGCCGGCAGGTAATAATAATAATAATAATGGATGGGATTTACATAGCGCCTTTCTAATACTCAAGGCGCTTTACATCGCATTATTCATTCACTCCTCAGTCACACTCGGTGGTGGTAAGCTACTTCTGTAGCCACAGCTGCCCTGGGGCAGACTGACGGAAGCGTGGCTGCTAATTTGCGCCTACGGCCCCTCCGACCACCACCAATCACTCACACACATTCACACACATTCACACACACATTCACACGCAGGCAAAGGTGGGTGAAGTGTCTTGCCCAAGGACACAACGACAGTATGCACTCCAAGCGGGATTCGAACCGGCTACCTTCCGGTTGCCAGCCGAACACTTAGCCCATTGCGCCATCCGTCAACCCCAACGCCTGCAGCTAAACCCCAACGGCAGTCGCTAAACCCCAACGGCAGCCTCGAAACCCGAACGGCAGCCTCGAAACCCCAACGACAGCCTCGAAACCCCAACGGCAACCTCAAAACCCCAACGGCAGCCACGAAACCCCAACGGCAGCCAGGAAACCCCAACGGAAGCCTCTACACGCCAACACAAGCCTCGAAACTCCAACGCCAGCCTCGAAACCCCAACGCCAGCCTCGAAACCCCAACGGCAGCCACGAAACCCCAACGTCAGCCTCGAAACCCCAACGCCAGCCGCTCAACCCCAACGCCAGCCGCTAAACCCCCAACGCCAGCCGGTCAACCCCAACGGCAGCCGCTCAACCCCAACGCCAGCCGCTCAACCCCAACGCCAGCCGCTCAAAAGCAACGCCAGCCGCACAACACGAACGCCAGCCGCTCAACCCCAACGCCAGCCGCTCAACCCGAACGCCTGCAGGTAAACCCCAACGGCAGCCTCGAAACCCCAACGGCAGCCTCGAAACCCCAACGGCAGCCACGAAACCCCAACGGCAGCCTTGAAACCCCAACGGCCAGCCTTGAAACCCAACGGCAGCCTCGAAACCCCCAACGGGAGCGAAACCCCCAACGGCAGCCGCTCAACCCGAACGCCTGCAGGTAAACCACAACGGCAGCCTGGAAACCCCAACGGCAGCCTGGAAACCCCAACGGCAGCCTCGAAACACCAACGTAAGCCTCGAAACCCCGACGGCAGCCCTCTATACGCCAACGCCAGCCTCGAAACTCCAACGCCAGCCTCGAAACCCCAACGCCAGCCTCGAAACCCCAACGCCAGCCTCGAAACCCCAACGCCAGCCGCTCAACCCCAACGCCAGCCTCTGAACCCAACGCCAGCCTCTGAACCCCAACGCCAGCCTCTGAACCCCAACACCAGCCTCTGAACCCCAACGCCAGCCGCGAAGCCCCTAAAGCCAGCCGCTAACCCCCAACGCCAGCCGCTCAACCCCAACGCCAGCCGCTAACCCGTAACGCCAGCCGCTAACCCGTAAAGCCAGCCGCTAACCCCCAACGCCAGCCGCTCAACCCCAACGGCAGCCGCTAAACCCCAACGGCAGCCTCGAAACCCCAACGACAGCCTCGTAACCCCAACGGCAGCCTCGAAAACCCAACGGCAGCCTCGAAACTCCAACGCCAGCCTCGAAACTCCAACGGCAGCCTCGAAACTCCAACGCCAGCCTTGAAACCCCAACGCCAGCCTCGAAACCCCCAAAGCCAGCCTCGAAACCCCAACGCCAGCCTCGAAACCCCAACGCCAGCCGCTCAACCTGAACGCCTGGAGGTAAGCCCCAACGGCAGCCGCGAAACCCCAACGGCAGCCCCGAAACGCCACGCCAGCCGCGAAGCCGCAACGCCTGCAGATAAACCCCAACGGCAGCCACGAAACTCCAACGGCAGCCTCGAAACCCCAACGGCAGCCTCGAAACCCCAAAGCCAGCCGTTCAACCCCAATGCCTGCAGCTAAACCACAACGGCAGCCGCTAAACCCCAACGGCAATCGAAACCCCCAACCTCCGAACCCCAACGCCAGCCTCCGAACTCCAACGCCAGCCTCCGAACCCCAACGCCAGCCTGCGAACCCCAACGCCAGCCTCCGAACCCCAACGCCAGCCTCCGAACCCCAATGCCAGCCTCCGATCCCCAACGCCAGCCTCTGAACCCCAACGCCTGCCTCTGAACCCCAACGCCAGCCTCTGAACCCCAACGCCAGCCGCGAAAACCCCAACGCCAGCCGCTAACCGCCAACGCCAACCCCCAACGCCAGCCGCTCAACCCCCAACGCCAGCCGCTCAACCCTAACGCCTGCAGCTAAACCACAACGGCAGCCATGAAACCCCAACGTCAGCCTCGAAACCCCAACGACAGCCTCGAAAACCTAACGGCAGCCTCGAACCCCAACGGCAGCCTCGAAACCCCAACGGCAACCTCTAAACCCCAACGGCAGCCTCGGAACCCCAACGGCAGCCTCGGAACCCCAACTGCAGCCTTGAAACCCCAACGTCAGCCTCGGAACCACAATGCCAGCCTCTGATCCCCAACGCCAGCCTCTGAACCCCAACGCCAGCCTCGGGACTCCAACGCCAGCCTCTGAACCCCAACGCCAGCCTCTGAACCCCAACGGCAGACGCTGAACCCCAACGGCAGCCGCTGAACGCCAACGCCAGCCTCGGAACCTCAACGCCAGCCTCGGAACCCCAACGCCAGCCTCGGAACCCCAACGCCAGCCTCCGAACCCCAACGCCAGCCTCTGAAACCCAACGCCTGCCTCTGAACCTCAACGCCAGCCTCTGAACCCCAACACCAGCCGCGAAAACCCCAACGCCAGCCGCTAACCGCCAACGCCAACCCCCAACGCCAGCCGCTCAACCCCCAACGCCAGCCGCTCAACCCGAACGCCTGCAGGTAAACCCCAACGGCAGCCGCTAAACCCCAACGGCAGCCTTGAAATCACAACGGCAGCCTTGAAACCCTAACGGCAGCCCCGAAACGCCAACCGCGAAGACCAACGCCCGCAGGTAAACCCCAACGCCTGCAGCTAAACCCCAATGGCAGCCACGAAACCCCAACGTCAGCCTCGAAACCCCAACGACAGCCTCGAAAACCTAACGGCAGCCTCGAACCCCAACGGCAGCCTCGAAACTCCAACGGCAACCTCGAAACCCCAACGGCAGCCTCGGAACCCCAACGGCAGCATCGAAACCCCAACGCCAGCCTCGGAACCACAACGCCAGCCTCTGATCCCCAACGCCAGCCTCTGAACCCCAACGCCAGCCTTGGGACTCCATCACCAGCCTCTGAACCCCAACGCCAGCCTCTGAACCCCAACGGCAGACGCTGAACCCCAACGGCAACCGCTGAACGCCAACGCCAGCCTCGGAACCCCAACGCCAGCCTCGGAACCCCAACGCCAGCCTCGGAACCCCAACGCCAGCCTCCGAAACCCAACGCCAGCCTCTGAACCCCAACGCCTGCCTCTGAACCCCAACGCCAGCCTCTGAACCCCAACGCCAGCTATGAAAACCCCAACGCCAGCCGCTAACCGCCAACGCCAACCCCCAACGCCAGCCGCTCAACCCGAACGCCTGCAGGTAAACCCCAAACGCCTGCAGCTAAACCCCAACGGCACCCACGAAACCCCAACGTCAGCCTCGAAACCCCAACGACAGCCTTGAAAACCTAACGGAAGCCTCGAACCTCAACGGCAGCCTCGAAACCCAAACGGCAACCTCGGAACCCCAACGGCAGCCTCGGAACCCCAACGGCAGCCTTGAAACCCCAACGCCAGCCTCGGAACCACAACGCCAGCCTCGGAACCACAACGCCAGACTCGGAACCCCAACGCCAGCCTCGGAACCCCAACGCCAGCCTCCGAACCCCAACGCCAGCCTCCGAACCCCAACGCCAGCATCCGAACCCCAACGCCAGCTTCTGAACCCCAACGCCAGCCTCTGAACCCCAACGCCAGCCTCTGAACCCCAACGCCAACACCAGCCGCTCAACCCCAACGCCAGCCGCTCAACTCCAATGCCTGCAGCTAACCCCCAACGGCAGCCGCGAAACCCCAACGGCAGCCTCGAAACCCCAACGGCAGCCTCGGGATTCCAAAGCCAGCCTCGGAACCCCAACGCCAGCCTCTGAACCCCAACGGCAGCCTCGAAACCCCAACGGCAGCCTCGAATCCCCAACGCCAGCCTCGAAACCCCAACGTCAGTCTCGAAACCCCAACGCCAGCCTCGGGACTCCAACGCCAGCCTCTGAACCCCAACGCCAGCCGCTCAACCCCAACGGCAGCCGCTCAACCCCAAACGGCAGCCGCTGAACCCCAACGCCAGCCACTGAACGCCAACGCCAGCCGCTGAACGCCAACGCCAGCCGCGAAGCCCCCAACGCCAGCCGCTAACCCCCAACGCCAGCCGCTAACCCCCAACGGCAGCCTCGAACCCCAACGGCAGCCTCGAAACCCCAACGGCAACCTCGGAACCCCAACGGCAGCCACGGAACCCCAACGGCAGCCTTGAAACCCCAACGCCAGCCTCGGAACCACAACGCCAGCCTCGGAACCACAACGCCAGCCTCGGAACCCCAACGCCAGCCTCGGAACCCCAACGCCAGCTTCTGAACCCCAACGCCAGCCTCTGAACCCCAACGCCAGCCTCTGAATCCCAACGCCAACACCAGCCGCTCAACCCCAACGCCAGCCGCTCAACTCCAATGCCTGCAGCTAACCCCCAACGGCAGCCGCGAAACCCCAACGGCAGCCTCGAAACCCCTACGGCAGCCTCGGGATTCCAAAGCCAGCCTCGGAACCCCAACGCCAGCCTCTGAACCCCAACGGCAGCCTCGAAACCCCAACGGCAGCCTCGAATCCCCAACGCCAACCTCGAAACCCCAACGCCAGCCTCTGAACCCCAACGGCAGACGCTGAACCCCAACGGCAGCCGCTGAACGCCAACGCCGGCCTCGGAACCCCAACGCCAGCCACGGAACCCCAACGCCAGCCTCGGAACCCCAACGCCAGCCTCGGGACTCCAACGCCAGCCGCTGAACCCCAAACGGCAGCTGCGAAAACCCCAACGCCAGCCACTGGACGCCAACGCCAGCCGCTAAACGCCAACGCCAGCCGCGAAGCCCCCAACGCCAGCCGCTAACCCCCAACGCCAGCCGCTAACCCACAACGCCAGCCTCTGAACACCAACGCCAGCCTCTGAACACCAACGCCAGCGTCTGAACACCAACGCCAGCCTCTGAACACCAACGCCAGCCTCTGAACACCAACGCCAGCCTCTGAACACCAACGCCAGCCGCTGAACACCAACGCCAGCCGCTGAACACCAACGCCAGCCTCTGAACTCCAACGCCAGCCTCTGAACACCAACGCCAGCCTCTGAACCCCAACGGCAGCCGCGAAGACCCAACGCCAGCCGCGAAGCCCCAACGCCAGCCGCGAAGCCCCAAGGCCAGCCGCTCAACCCTAACGCCAGCCGCTCAACCCCAACGCCAGCCGTTCAACCCTAACGCCAGCCGCTCAACCCCAACGCCAGCCGCTCAACCCCAGCCGCTGAACCCCAACGCCTGCAGGTAAACCCTAACGCCAGCCTCGGAACCCCAACGCCAGCCTCGGAACCCCAACGCCAGCCTCGGAACCCCAACGCCAGCCTCTGAACCCCAACGCCAGCCTCGGAACCCCAACGCCAGCCTCGGAACCTCAACGCCAGCCTCGGAACCCCAACGCCAGCCTCTGAACCCCAACGCCAGCCTCTGAACCCCAAGGCCAGCCTCTGAACCCCAACATCAGCCGCTCAACCCCAACGCCAGCAGGTAAACCCCAACGGCAGCCTCGAAACCCCAACGGCAGCAAATTGGATTTGTTAAAAGGGTATTGGCTAGTTCGCTTGACTGGGCGGGTGAAGGAGATCTCTGCGTTCGTTACGCCTGATAACTTTCTGCAGTATACGGTGATGGCATTTGGGATGCGCAATGCGCCGGCAACTTTCCAACGGTTGGTGAACATTGTATTGTCTGGTTTGTCCTTCCGTGAGGCATACCTTGATGATTTAGTTGTGTGCTCCAGGTCGTGGATCGAACACGTCGGTCATCTGGAGGAGGTATTCCACCGTCTAGCGGAGGTAAAGCTAACTATCAATCTGGGGAAGTGTGAATTTGTCCAGGCCACGGTAACGTATCTGAGTAAGGTGGTGGGCCGGGGTCAGGTTCGCACTCTCAAGAAAAAGGCGGAGCATATTGTCGCATTTCTTGCTCCATCCTCGAGGACTGAACTCCGTAGGTATCTGGCTATGGTTGGGTACAATAGGGGATTCTGTCCAAACATCTCTGCGGTGGCTGCCCCTTTGACGGATTTGCTGAGTCCAAAGGTAGCTTTTGTGTGGTCCGCAGAGTGTCAACAAGCCTTTGATCATACTAAAAGTCTTCTGGTGCGCTCACCTGTGCTTGCGGCACCTGATTTTGAGCTTCCATTTAAGCTGGCAGTGGATGCTAGTGATCTAGGGGTTGGGGGGAGTTCTTCCACAGGATGATTCAGATGGGGTGGAGCATCCAGTTTCGTACTCTCGAAGAAGTTTAATCGACATCAGAAGTGGTACTCCACCATTGAGAAAGAGACCCTTGCTATGTTGATGTCTCTGAGTCATTTCGAGGTTTATGTTGGCTCCTCGAATGTCCCTGTCATCGTACTCACGGATCATAATCCGTTGGTATTTTTGCATAATATGAAGAATAAGAACCGGCGGTTAATGAGCTGGAGTTTGCAGCTGCAAGACTACAACCTGGAGGTCAGGCATATCCGTGGCAAGGATAATGTCTTGGCTGACGCCTTGTCGCGCCAGTGGAGTTTAGCTCCTGAATAGTTTCGGGGATTTGGTGGTGTTTTTTCTCTCTTCTTCCGAAACTTATTCAGTATCTTTGGGTGGGGGTGTTAGGCGCTCCCCCTCCTGGTCAATGTTATGTATTAACCTTTCTCTGTTTCTTTCCCGAGTGCAGGCTAAAAGGCTCCTGTACCCGATTGGCCAAGCTGCGTCAGGTGACGGGTGACTCATCTGAAGTATAAATAGGAGAGTTCCGAGAATTCTCGTTCTCTCTCCGACGACCCTGGCTCGTGAGCTGATTGCTGTTGTGGGCTGTGGAAGGCCCGGCAACATGGCATAGAACTTCGTGTAATTTCAACATTACATAGTACCAAATATTGAATTGGGCTGTCCTTAGAAGTTATCGGTATTTTTTTTCAGGGATAGCTTTCTTTTCGGCAGGTTTAGAGCCTCAGGTTCGATGGTCCATCGCGTGGCTGGCCTGAGCACCTTTAAGTTGTTTGTTAATCCATTCATATCCTTGTCTGGGTTGTTTGAATCAGGTTTGGGTTTTGGGTGTGTTATTGAGTAATCAAAAACTATTTTTGAACTTAAACATGGTTGATTACGTTTAGCGACTCTGAAGTACCTGCTTTCGAGAGTCGTAACACCCTCTCCCTCTACAATAGTAGCACACAGGACCTTCGTTAGTCCTCAAATTTCCGTCAACCTTATTAGCTCGGACCTCCCCCTGTATCAACGTGCTGCCACTTGCAGACACAGATACACCTTTGACACTGCCACCGGCGACACCACCACGATCAACCGGCCGTGCACCAAAACTATAGGATCGCCCAACAAAATCAGTTTTATGAGTCAATACATACCCATCTGCCAACACCGCGGCCTTAGACACCTCATTCACCTTCTGCTCATTAAGGTAAGTAGTAACCCTCTCAGGGAGACAGTTCTTAAACTTCCATAATCATCAAGGCCCGCAGTTGCCCAATATCCTTCACTCCTTGAGAAGCGCACCACCTGTCAAATGGTGCCTCCTTCTCCCTAGCAAACTCCACATAAGTCTGACTATCAAACTTCCTAAAGCGCCGGAATTTCTGCCGGTACGCCTCTGGAACCAATTCATAAGCCCTTAATACTGTAGACTTCACACACTCATAGTCCAGACTGCTTTCAACAGGCAAAGACGAGTACACCTCCCGTGCTTTACCCACAAGGACACACTGCAATAGCAAGGTCCACACTTCCCTAGGCCACTTCAAGGACAAAGCCACCCATTCACACACTGTGAAAAACTTGTCCACATCCTTCTCACTAAAGGGGGGAACCAGGCGGATGTTCTTGCTCATATCAAACTCCCGTTCCCTGGTAGAAACCCGGGAGGCATCCAATTCCTTCTCCCGCAGCCTAGTCTCTGCCCTCTTGGTTTCCTCCACAGCCCCACGCAGCTGAATCTCTGCTCTTTTGGTCTCCTCCTCTGCTCTTTTGGTCTCCTCCTCTCTCATTGCCAGCTCTAACTCTTTCAACCTAATGACTGCCTCCATGTGCTGACCAGGCTGAACAGAAGGTGTGGGACTGTCTGCACAGCGAGGCAAAACCCCACCCTCCACCAACACCGATTTAATGGACTGTTTCTTTGAATGTGGGTTAATAAGCACTTCATAGTTCTCTGCCAGAAAAATCAAATGCTCCTACGTACATCTATCAAACAACTCCCGACTAGGAGCCTCAATAAAGTCCTTCCCTTTAAACTCCATATCAAATGTAGCACTAAACCACCAGCTAAACCCTGGGCACCAATGCTACCTCAAACAGGGAAGAAAAATGTCCCTCACAACACACAGACTTCCTCAGTCACCAGAAGCCTACCAAAAAAAAGAACCAAAACGTCTAGGGTCCTCAAAACTTAGGACGAGCCCCCATTTTGTTACGAATCCCTAATGCAGGTACTTCAGAGCCGCGTAACATAATTAAAAAAACAGATTCAAGTTCAAAAGCAGTTTTAATTATTTAATGGAACACAAAACCCAAACCCGATTCAAACAACCCAGTCAGGGATATGGATTGACTGACAAACAATTTAACAGTGCTCCAGCCAGCCACGTGATGGACCGTCGAACCGGAGACTCTAAAACCTGCCTAAAGAGATATAACCCTGAAACAAAATACACGAAAACACTAAGGTCAGCCCTTATCCGTCCCAATTCAATATTTGTTAATAAGTAAGGGTGAAAGTACACAAAGTTCTATGCCAGGTGGCCAGGCCTTCCGCCAGCCTCGAAGCCCCAAGGCCAGCCTCGAAGCCCCAAGGCCAGCCTCGAAGCCCCAAGGCCAGCCTCGGGACTCCAACGCCAGCCTCGGAACCCCAACGCCAGCCTCTGAACCCCAACGCCAGCCCCGAAACGCCAACTGCGAAGCCCCAACGCCAGCCGCTCAAGCCCAACGCCTGCAGGTAAACCACGCCACCCGCTGAACCCCAACGACAGCCGCTGAACCCCAACGCCAGCACCGGAACGCCAACGCCAGCCCCGGAACGCCAACGCCGGCCGCGAAGCCCCAACGCCGGCCGCGAAGCCCCAACGCCGGCCGCGAAGCCCCAACGCCGGCCGCGAAGACCGAACGCCGGCCGCGAAGCCCCAACGCCGGCCGCGAAGCCCCAACGCCGACCGCGAAGCCCCAACGCCAGGCTCAACCCCAATGTCAGCCGCTCAACCCCAACGCCTGCAGCAAACCCCAATGGCAGCCGCTAAACCCCCACGGCAGCCGCGGAACCCCGACGCCAGCCTCTGAACCCCGACGCCAGCCTCTGAACCCCGACGCCAGCCTCTGAACCCCGACGCCAGCCTCTGAACCCCGACGCCAGCGTCTAAACCCCGACGCCAGCCGCGAAGCCCCAACGCCAGCCGCTAACCCCCAACGCCAGCCGCTAACCCCCAACGCCAGCCGCTAACCCCCAACGCCAGCCGCTAACCCCCAACGCCAGCCGCTAACCACCAACGCCAGCCGCTAACCCCCAACGCCAGCCGGTAACCCCCAACGCCAGCCGCTAACCCCCAACGCCAGCCGCTAACCCCCAAAGCCAGCCGCTAACCCCCAACGCCAGCCGCTAACCCCCAACGCCAGCCGCTAACCCCCAACGACAGCCGCTAACCCCCAACGCCTGCAGGTAAACCCCAATGCCTGCAGCTAAACCGCAACGGCAGCCGCTAAACCGCAACGGCAGACGCTAAATCGCAACGGCAGCCGCTAAACCCCAACGCCAGCCTCGTAACCCCAACGCCAGCCTCGTAACCCCAACGCCAGCCTCGTAACCCCAACGCCAGCCTCTGAACCCCAACGCCAGCCTCTGAACCCCAACGCCAGCGTCTGAACCCCAAGGCCAGCCTCGGAACCCCAACGCCAGCCTCGGAACTCCAACGCCAGCCTCGGAACACCAACGCCAGCCTCGGAACCCCAACGCCAGCCTCGGAACCCCAACGCCAGCCTCGGAACCCCAACGCCAGCCTAGGAACCCCAACGCCAGCCTCGAAACCCCAACGCCAGCCGCGGAACCCCAACGCCAGTCTCGGAACCCCAACGCCAGCCTCGGAACCCCAACGCCAGCCTCGGAACCCCAACGCCAGCCTCGGAACCCCAACGCCAGCCTCTGAACCGCAACGCCAGCCTCGGAACCCCAACGCCAGCCTCGGAACCCCAACGCCAGCCTCGAACCACCAACGCCAGCCGCTGAAACCCCAACGCCAGCCTCTGAACCCCTAACGCCAGCCTCTGAACCCCCAACGCCAGCCTCTGAACCCCCAACGCCAGCCTCTGAACCCCCAACGCCAGCCTCTGAACCCCCAAAGCCAGCCTCTGAACCCCCAACGCCAGCCTCTGAACCCCCAACGCCAGCCTCTGAACCCCCAACGCCAGCCTATGAACATAGAAACATACAAACATAGAAAGTAGGTGCGAGAGTAGACCACCAGGCCCATCGAGCCCGCACCGCCATTCGCTCATGGCTGAACACTAAACAGACACCCTTACCCACAAACAGTAGACACAAGACACAGAACACAAGACACTACCCTCCCCTTTATCGCTATCACCCCTCTCCACCCCAAGAACCGCGTGATCTCCTGGGGGATGCAAAAAAACGGATAAAAACCCAGGTCCAATTCGGGAAAAAATCCGGGAAATTCCTCTCCGACCCCAATCCAGGCGATCGACACTTGTCCAGGAGATCACTCAGGTCTTACTATACTAACCATACCTAGGTCCATATCCCTGCCCTCTCCCCGTAGCCCCTTATCCCCTTGGCAGCTAAAAAACCATCTATTTTAGACTTAAATATATTTAATGTTTCTGCTTCCACTGCACCCTGGGGCAGTGAATTCCATAAATTAACCACCCTCTGGGTGAAGAAGTTCTTCCTCATCTCAGTTTTAAAAGAGCCCCCTCTTATTCTACAACTATGTCCCCTAGTGCTATGCCCCCAACGCCAGCCTCTGAATCCCCAACGCCAGCCTCTGAACCCCCAACGCCAGCCTCTGAACCCCCAACGCCAGCCTCTGAACCCCCAACGCCGGCCTCTGAACCCCCAACGCCGGCCGGTCAACCCCAACGTCGGCCGATGAACCCCAACGCCGGCCGATGAACCCCAACGCCGGCCGATGAACCCGAACGCCGGCCGATGAACCCCAACGCCGGCCGATGGACCCCAACGCCAGCCGATGAACCCCAAGGCCAGCCGATGAACCCCAACGCCAGCCGATGAACCCCAATGCCAGCCGATGAACCCCAACGCCGGCCGATGAACCCCAACGCCAGTCGATGAAGCCCAACGCCAGCCGATGAACCCCAACGCCAGCCGATGAACCCCAACGCCAGCCGATGAACCCCAACGCCAGCCGATGAACCCCAACGCCAGCCGATGAACCCCAAGGCCAGCCTCGGAACCCCAACGCCAGACTCGGAACCCCAACGCCAGCCTCGGAACCCCAACGCCAGCCTCGGAACCCCAACGCCAGCCTCGGAACCCCAACGCCAGCCTCGGAACCCCAACGCCAGCCTCGGAACCCCAACGCCAGCCTCGGAACCCCAACGCCAGCCTCGGAACCCCAACGCCAGCCTCGGAAGCCCAACGCCAGCCTCGGAACCCCAACGCCAGCCTCGGAACCCCAACGCCAGCCTCGGAACCCCAACGCCAGCCTCGGAACCCCAACGCCAGCCTCGGAACCCCAACGCCAGCCTCGGAACACCAACGCCAGCCTCGGAACCCCAACGCCAACCTCAGAACCCCAACGCCAGCCTCGGAACCCCAACGCCAGCCTCGGAACCCCAACGCCAGCCTCGGAACCCCAACGCCAGCCTCGAAACCCCAACGCCAGCCGCTGAACCCCCAACGCCAGCCTCTGAACCCCCAACGCCAGCCTCTGAACCCCCAACGCCAGCCTCTGAATCCCCAACGCCAGCCTCTGAACCCCCAACGCCAGCCTCTCAACCCCCAACGCCAGCCTCTGAACCCCCAACGCCAGCCTCTGAATCCCCAACGCCAGCCTCTGAACCCCCAACGCCAGCCTCTGAACCCCCAACGCCAGCCTCTGAATCCCCAACGCCAGCCTCTGAACCCCCAACGCCAGCCTCTGAACCCCCAACGCCGGCCTCTGAACCCCCAACGCCGGCCGATCAACCCCAACGCCGGCCGATCAACCCCAACGCCGGCCGATGAACCCCAACGCCGGCCGGTCAACCCCAACGTCGGCCGATGAACCCCAACGCCGGCCGATGAACCCCAACGCCGGCCGATGAACCCGAACGCCGGCCGATGAACCCCAACGCCGGCCGATGAACCCCAACGCCAGCCGATGAACCCCAAGGCCAGCCGATGAGCCCCAACGCCAGCCGATGAACCCCAATGCCAGCCGATGAACCCCAACGCCGGCCGATGAACCCCAACGCCAGCCGATGAACCCCAACGCCAGCCGATGAACCCCAACGCCAGCCGATGAACCCCAACGCCAGCCGATGAACCCCAACGCCAGCCGATGAACCCCAACGCCAGCCGATGAACCCCAACGCCAGCCGATGAACCCCAACGCCAGCCTCTGAACCTCAACGCCAGCCGATGAACCCCAAGGCCAGCCTCGGAACCCCAAGGTCAGCCTCGGAACCCCAACGCCAGACTCGGAACCCCAACGCCAGCCTCGGAACCCCAACGCCAGCCTCGGAACCCCAACGCCAGCCTCGGAACCCCAACGCCAGCCTCGGAACCCCAACGCCAGCCTCGGAACCCCAACGCCAGCCTCGGAACCCCAACGCCAGCCTCGGAACCCCAACGCCAGCCTCGGAACCCCAATGCCAGCCTCGGAACCCCAACGCCAGCCTCGGAACCCCAACGCCACCCTCGGAACCCCAACGCCAGCCTCGGAACCCCAACGCCAGCCTCGGAACCCCAACGCCAGCCTCGGAACCCCAACGCCAGCCTCGGAACCCCAACGCCAACCTCAGAACCCCAACGCCAGCCTCGGAACCCCAACGCCAGCCTCGGAACCCCAACGCCAGCCTCGGAACCCCAACGCCAGCCTCGAAACCCCAACGCCAGCCGCTGAACCCCCAACGCCAGCCTCTGAACCCCCAACGCCAGCCTCTGAACCCCCAACGCCAGCCTCTGAATCCCCAACCCCAGCCTCTGAACCCCCAACGCCAGCCTCTGAACCCCCAACGCCAGCCTCTGAACCCCCAACGCCAGCCTCTGAACCCCCAACGCCAGCCTCTGAACCCCCAACGCCAGCCTCTGAACCCCCAACGCCAGCCTCTGAACCCCCAACGCCAGCCTCTGAACCCCCAACGCCAGCCTCTGAACCCCCAACTCCGGCCTCTGAACCCCCAACGCCGGCCGATCAACCCCAACGCCGGCCGATCAACCCCAACGCCGGCCGATGAACCCCAACGCCGGCCGATGAAACCGAACGCCGGCCGATGAACCCCAGCGCCGGCCGATGAACCCCAACGCCGGCCGATGAACCCCAACGCCAGCCGATGAACCCCAACGCCAGCCGATGAACCCCAACGCCAGCCGATGAACCCCAACGCCAGCCGATGAACCCCAACGCCAGCCGATGAACCCCAACGCCAGCCCCGGAACCCCAACGCCAGCCCCGGAACTCCAACGCCAGCCCCGGAACCCCAACGCCAGCCCCGGAACCCCAACGCCAGCCCCGGAACCCCAACGCCAGCCCCGGAACCCCAACGCCAGCCCGGGAACCCCAACGCCAGCCCCGGAACCCCAACGCCAGCCCCGGAACCCCAACGCCAGCCCCGGAACCCCAATGCCAGCCCCGGAACACCAACGCCAGCCCCGGAACCCCAACGCCAGCCTCGAAACCCCAACGCCAGCCTCGAAACCCCAACGCCAGCCTCGAAACCCCAACGCCAGCCTCGAAACCCCAACGCTAGCCTCGAAACCCCAACGCCAGCCTCGAAACCCCAACGCCAGCGTCGAAACCCCAACGCCAGCCTCGGGCCCAATAAGTGTGGGACAATGTTAATGTGCGAATGTGTTGACAACTGGAAGAGCAGATACAGTAGATGAGGTTGGAGGAGCTGCAAGTGAACCTCTGCCGCAAGTGAACCTCTATCTTTGTCCAGCCCACTCCCCTGACATCAGTCTGAAGAAAGGTCTTGACCCGAAACGTCACCCATTCTTTCCAGAGATGCTGCCCGTCCCGCTGAGTTACTCCAGCATTTTGTGTCTACCTTTGATTTAAACGAGCATCTGCAGTTCTTTCCTGCAAAGCTTGAAGTGCTGGAGTAACTCAGTGGGTCAGACAGCATCTGCGGAGGGAACAGATCGGCAACGTTTGCGTTGGGACCCTTCTTCAGACTTATTTAGTGGGGGGGGGGGAGAGAGAGAGCTGAAAAAGAGGTACGCACAGGACATAACATGGCAAGTGATAGATGAATACAGGTGAGGGTGGTTTGATTGGCAGATGGGTGGAGAAAATGACAAAGGCTTGTACTATACTATCATAATGCCCAGCCTCCGCTCAGCTGTCAGTCTGGTGGACTGTATTTTTGCACCATATACGGTTGAGAATACCTGATGTTGACCTGGCTGGGATTTTCCTTCTGGCAGTGCGAGCAGAAATATATCACTCGATTATTCTCACCAAAGCGGCAACAATGATTTTACCACGGCACTGTCCGCACGTGGAGCGCTTGTAAACTCTGAAATGTTTGTACAAGGCTGACCCAATCTTTTGACACTAAAAAACAGAAAAATAATTACATGATTGCAGATAGGTTAGGCTGATTCAGAGAAACAATCTCCTTGCAATGTTTACAAAAAGAGCTCAAACTGTACTAACAAGTCGTTTGACCCATGGTGATTGTACTGAAGCCAAAGAGAAGATTTTGATATTTACCATATGGGCAAGTAAGATTTTAAACATTGAGTCATTGTGTAGATCGAATAAAATGATAACAGCATTCATTATTCTTTTACTTTTACAAGAACATAACCATTTTGTTGGTCATTGTGAAAGGAGGTCCAAGAATTAAAGGGCCTGTCCCACTTGGCGATATTTTCGGCCACTGCCGGCGTCATTGACTGACTTACAATGGTACATAGATCTAACAATACATACAGCACTCCCTCAGAGGACCTCAAGAAATGCTTGTGAGTAGAAATAGGTTTTGAGTCTAGACTTAAAGTAGTCGATGGAGGGGGGCAGTTCTGATGAGAAGAGGGATGCTGTTCCACAGTCTAGGTGCTGCAACCGCAAAAGCGCGGTCACCCCTGAGCTCAAACCCGGACCGCGGGATAGTCAAGTTGGCCGACCTGAGGGACCTGGAGGTAGAATGGTGGGTTAGCAGATTTTTGATATAGGTGGGGGCAAGCCCGTTAAGGGCTTTGTATACATATAGGAGGAGCTTGAAATTGATTCTGTACCGCACTGGGAGCCAGTGGAGAGGCCAGAATCGGGGTGATGTGGTCCCTTTTACGGGTGCCTATCAGAAGTCTCGCTGCGGCGTTTTGGATCAATTGCAGGCGGGACAGGGATGATTGGCTGATGCCAGTGTATAGGGAGTTGCAGTAATCAAGGCAGGAGGAGATAAATGCGTGGATGATCTTTTCAAGGTCGTCGAATTGGAGGAATAGTTTGATATTGGATCTGCCTCAACTACCTCTCTGGCAGCTCGTTCCATATACCCACCACCATCTGTGTGGAAAATATGCCCCTCTAGTTCCTATTAAATCTTTCCCCTCTCACAAACCTATACCCTCTGGTACTTGATTCCACTTACTCTGGGTAAAAGACTCCAAATTCACACTTAACATAGAAACATAGAAACATAGAAATTAGGTGCAGGAGTAGGCCATTCGGTCCTTCGAGCCTGCACCGCCATTCAATATGATCATGGCTGATCATCCAACTCAGTATCCCGTACCTGCCTTCTCTCCATACCCTCTGATCCCTTTAGCCACAAGGGCCACATCTAACTCCCTCTTAAATATAGCCAATGAACTGGCCTCGACTACCCTTTGTGGCAGAGAGTTCCAGAGATTCACCACTCTCTGTGTGAAAAAAGTTCTTCTCATCTCGGTTTTAAAGGATTCCCCCCTTATCCTTAAGCTGTGACCCCTTGTCCTGGACTTCCCGAACATCGGGAGCAATCTTCCTGCATCTAGCCTGTCCAACCCCTTAAGAATTTTGTAAGTTTCTATAAGATCCCCTCTCAATCTCCTAAATTCCAGAGAGTATAAACCAAGTCTATCCAGTCTTGCTTCATAAGACAGTCCTGACATCCCAGGAATCAGTCTGGTGAACCTTCTCTGCACTCCCTCTATGGCAATAATGTCCTTCCTCAGATTTGGAGACCAAAACTGTACGCAATACTCCAGGTGTGGTCTCACCAAGACCCTGTACAACTGCAGTAGAACCTCCCTGCTCCTATACTCAAATCCTTTTGCTATGAAAGCTAACATACCATTCGCTTTCTTCACTGCCTGCTGCACCTGCATGCCTACTTTCAATGACTGGTGTACCATGACACCCAGGTCTCGCTGCATCTCTCCTTTTCCTAGTCGGCCACCATTTAGATAATAGTCTGCTTTCCTGTTTTTGCCACCAAAATGGATAACCTCACTTTTATCCACATTATACTGCATCTGCCAAACATTTGCCCACTCACCCAGCCTATCCAAGTCACCTTGCAGTCTCCTAGCATCCTCCTCGCAGCTAACACTGCCCCCCAGCTTAGTGTCATCCGCAAACTTGAAGATGTTGCCTTCAATTCCCTCATCCAGTTCATTAATATATATTGTAAATAGCTGGGGTCCCAGCACTGAGCCTTGCGGTGCCCCACTAGTCACTGCCTGCCATTGTGAAAATGACCCGTTTATTCCTACTCTTTGCTTCCTGTTTGCCAGCCAGTTCTCTATCCACATCAATACTGAACCCCCAATGCCATGTGCTTTAAGTTTGTATACTAATCTCTTATGTGGGACCTTGTCGAAAGCCTTCTGGAAGTCCAGATACACCACATCCACTGGTTCTCCCCTATTGTAGATGATATATGCATGTGCCTTTAATATAGTGACCTCATCACTACTAACCACTCCCCATATCACAAGTATAACCACAACCTCCCCACCCACAGATCGCTCTCTAGTTCCTGTGACAGACCACGTACAGCTAGTGCAATATGTAATGCTCCAGTATGAATACAGATAGTAAAGTAACGATGTGTCGTTATAGCCTCTTTACATGGTGTCAGAAGTGGGATTCGAATGCATTTTTGATCGAGGAGATAGGTGAGGGGCCGAGAGGACTCCAGTATCTTGCAGCTTAGCGTAGCCTTGCCCACAGGAGTAAGAACCCCTCCCCCGTAGGCATGCAAAGTTGAGCTGTCAGAAAAAATCTGCTCATTAGTTCTTATCTTTTTCAAGCGTGTTGTTGACATAACGTTCGCAACCGCCCCGGTATCAATCTTAGCAGTGAAGGTCGAGTTGTTCACAGTTACTCGCACTGAAGGGTCTGTTATCATGGCAGGTGCGCCCAACACAGTAAACAGGCTGTTCTCCCCCTGAGAGGAGTCGGATTCAGATACAGACTGTCCGTCGAAATAGCACGGGGAGCTGTGCTCAGTATCAGCCTGTACCAGGTTGTTTAAAATGCACCTCGGAGCAGCGAAAGGCTTCCGACGGGAACGACAGGCCGCAGCGAAATGGTTCAATTTCTTGCAGACATTACACGTTTTACCCAAGGCAGGGCATACATTGTATTGATGAGTGGTGAAGTTACAATTAGGGCACCTTTGCCAGGCACGTCCCCCGGGAGCAGTTCCGAACCCCGGGGCACGTCCCCCTTGAGCAGTGAGCGACACCGGGGGTCGCGACCTGGGCGTGTTCATCATACGGCTGGAAGTGCTTGCAAGGTTAATCTCATGGTCAGCCGGTGACACCGCCGAGGTGACAGCCTCAGCCAAGTGGGTGGCGTGCATTGCATCGTGAAGGTCAGATCGGGCCTCCGCAATAGCACGGCCCTGAGCTTATCGTCGCGGAGACCGTAAACTAGAAGGTCCCTAATAATCTCCTCGGGGGTCAGCGTGTTGAGGCGGCAGCGCCTGGCCAGGTTGTTTAGACGCCCACACTACCCTATGAGAACGGTAGAGGAAGTCGCTGCACAGGTTGGTCCGGCAATGGTCTTTTCTGTCCTCGATGACAAAAGCTCCTTCTGGCAAATACCACTTGACGAGCGGTCCTCCTTCTTGACAACTTTCGCCACCCCCTTCGGCAGATTTCGGTTTCTCCGAATGCCATTCGGAATCAACTCTGCCAGCGAGGTATTCCAACGGACAATGGAACAGCTGTTTTCCGATCGACCGTGCGCCATCATTGTTGACGACATCCTCGTTTACGTTAAGGATGTCGCCGAACACGACTTCAACCTCCGCCAGGTCCTAGACCGGGCCCGGGAAATCAACTTGAAACTGAACCCCAAGAAGTGCCGATTTAGCGTCCCGGAGGTCACCTATGTTGGACATGTATTCACCGCCGAGGGGCTGAAACCGGACCCGCAAAAAACGGCTGCCATTTCCGGGATGCCTTCTCTTCTAATGTGGCAGGCATACAACGCTTCCTGGGCATGGTGAACTACCTGGGGAAGTTCATCCCCGACCTCAGCGAGCTCAGCGCTCCCCTGAGGGATTTGATAAAAAAGGACACGTCCTGGGTTTGGTTCCCCCACCACCAGAAAGCCTTCGACATCCTTAAATCCAAGCTAATCAGCACCCCCACACACATGTTTTTTGACCTGCAGCGTCCCATTGTCCTCACCTGCGACGCCTCTCAGTTCGGACTCGGTGCCGCCTGTCTCCAGGTCCATGACGGCCTACAGCTCCCTGTCTCCTTCGCATCCCGCACCATGACCGCCACCGAACAGCACTACGCGCAGATCGAGAAGGAGCTACTGGCCGTGGTGTTTGCCTGCTCCAAATCCAAATTCAAAGACTACGTCCTGGGCAACACTTTCACCATTGAAACTGACCACCAGCCACTTGTCACCATTCTCCACAAGTCGATCCATGTTGCCTCATTCCGCCTGCAGCGCATGATGCTGCAGCTCCAACGCTTCACTTTCAAGGTGGTTTATCGTAAGGGCAAGGACATGTTCGTGGCCGACACGTTGTCTCGCGCCCCGCTAACGTCCACCGCTCGCCACCCCTATGAGATGTCTGATCTAATGGTGCTCCAAGTGAACATCGTCCCTTCACAGCAGATGAAGTCCCTGGTTGAACACACAGCCAATGACCCTGCCCTGCAACAGCTTTCTGCCGTCATCCAGCGGGGCTGGCCCGACCATCGTTCCGCGTTGCCGGCTGGCGCCGTGCCCTACTTCCTGGTCCGTGACGGCGTGGTGGTGAAGGGCTATTTTCAGGCCGCTCACCGCGTACATCCTGGGGCCGAAGCCACCGTGTCTCACGCCCAGAGCCAGTTCTATTGGCCTGGTATGGCCCAATACATCCGGGAGAGGGTCTCCTCGTGTTCCACCTGCAACAGTCTCGCCCCCCACCAGCAGCGTCAGCCGCTTCTGCAGCAGCCTGCCCCCGAACTGCCCTGGATGGCGGTTGCCGTCGACATTTTCGATTGGCGGGGCAAACACATCCTGGTTCTCGTTGACTCCTACTCCAGCTGGTTCGAGGACGACCGGCTGCACTCCCTAACTTCTTCGGCCGTCATCGACAGGTTAGGCCATCATTTTGGCACTTTTGGCCCCCCGGCAAGCCTGCAGTCGGACAATGGCAGCCAGTTTACGAGCTCCGAGTTTAAAGCTTTCGCTTCCAGATGGAACTTCCACCATTTCACCAGCAGCCCGGAGTACCCGCAAAGCAACGGTCTGACCGAGCGCGCCGTCCGCAGTGCAAAGAACCTGCTGGAACAATGTCGTGGTGTTAACTCCGATTGCTATCTGGCCCTCCTCGACTTCCGCAACATCTCCCGCGACTCTGCCATGGGTTCCCCTGCTCAGCGGCTCATGTCTCGCGCTACCAGACTCCCGCTCCCTGTGGCCCAGCGCTCCCTCATACCGCCTGTCCTCACGCCTGCTGCGGTTCAGAAACGCATTGCCTTCAGGCACGATGTCCAGAAGCGTTCCCATGACAGGTCCTGCCACCCGCTGCCGCGCCTCTTCCCCGGTCAAGTTGTCCGCATGCAGACCCCTTCCGGTCACTCCAGCTTGCTACCGTCATCGGCTCTGCGCGGTCGCCCAGGTCTTATCTCGTCGACCATGCGGGAGCCATTTACCGACGGTCCCGCCAGCACCTTCGGCTCGTCAACGAGCTGCGTCCGCCCGCCGCGGATCCCTTTGCTCCCCCACTACCGTATCCGCGTCCGGGCGATGCTCTGCCCGTCCTTCCTAACATGCAACGGTCTACACCACCTCAACTCCTTCCGTCCCACCCTATTCCGGCTAGTCCTCGCTCGCCTGCCCACGCTCTGCCCGCTCCTGATCCCGCATCACCTCCGGTTCCGGTGCCGCGGTCTCCTCCGTCTCCTCCCGTTTCCCCCTTTCCGGTTCGTCTTCCCCCATCGGTGCCTCTTCTTCCTGTCGGAAGGGAGGATGGCAAGATGCGAACCCGGTCGGGACGTCTTGTCAAAACGCCTGTCCGCTATGGCGATTTTGTTTAACCGTCCTAGCGCATGAGCCGTTGTCGGCCTGTCACTATGGTATTTGCCTGTCGTTTCCAAGGGGAAGGATGTAGATGATATATGCATGTGCCTTTAATATAGTGACCTCATCACTACTAACCACTCCCCATATCACAAGTATAACTACAACCTCCCCACCCACAGATCGCTCTCTAGTTCCTGTGACAGACCACGTACAGCTAGTGCAATATGTAATGCTCCAGTATGAATAAAGATAGTAAAGTAACGATGTGTCGTTATAGCCTCTTTACACCTATCCACGCTACTAGTTACATCCTCGACAAATTCTATAAGATTCGTCAGACATGTATTACCTTTCGTAAATCCATGCTGACTTTGTCCAATGATTTCACCACTTTCCAAATGCGCTGCTATCCCATCTTTAATAACTGACTCTAGCAGTATCCCCACTACCGATGTTAGACTAACTGGTCTGTAATTCCCCGTTTTCTCTCTCCCTCCCTTCTTAAAAAGTGGGGTTACGAGGGAACGCCAACCGCGAAGCCCCAACGCCAGCCTCCAAACCCCAACGCCAGCCTTGAAACCCCAACGCCAGCCTCCAAACACCAACCCCAGCCTCCAAAGCCCAACGCCAGCCGCTGAACCCCAACGCCAGCCCCGAAACGCCAATGCCAGCCGCGAAACCCCAACGCCTGCAGCTAAACCCCAACGCCTGCAGCTAAACCGCAACGGCAGCCTCGGGACCAACGGCAGCCTCGGGACCAACGCCAGCCTCGAAACACCAACGCCAGCCTCTGAACCCCAACGCCAGCCTCTGATCCCCAACGGCAGCCTCGAACCCAACGACAGCCTTGAAACCCCAACGCCAGCCTCCACCCCAAAGCCAGCCTCGAACCCAACGCCAGCCGCTGAACCCCAACGCCAGCCGCGAAGCCGCAACGCCAGCCACGAAGCCCCAACGCCATCCGCGAAGCCCCAACGCCATCCGCGAAGCCCCAACGCCAGCCGCGAAGCCCCAACGCCAGCCGCGAAGCCCCAACGCCAGCCGCGAAGCCTCAACGCCATCCGCGAAGCCCCAACGCCATCCGCGAAGCACCAACGCCAGCCGCTAACCACCAACAACAGCCGCTAAACCCCAACGGCAGCCGCTAAACCACAAAGGCAGCCTCTAAACCCCAACGGCAGCCTCTAAACCCCAACGGCAGCCTCTAAACCCCAACGGCAGCCTCTAAACCCCAACGGCAGCCTCTAAACCCCAACGGCAGCCTCTAAACCCCAACGGCAGCCCCGAAACCCCAACGGCAGCCTCGGAACCCCAACGCCAGCCCCAGAACCCCAACCGCAGCCGCTAAACGCCAATGCCAGCCGCGAAGCACCAACGCCAGCCGCGAAGCCCCAACGCCAGCCACGAAGCCACAACGCCAGCCACGAAGCCCCAACGCCAGCCACGAAGCCCCAACGCCAGCCACGAAGCCCCAACGTCAGCCGCTATCCACAAACGCCAGCCGCTCAACCCCAACGCCTGCAGGTAAACCCCAACTCCTGCAGGTAAACCCCAACTCCTGCAGCTAAACCCCAACGGCAGCCGCTAAACCCCAACGGCAGACTCGATACCGCAACGTCAGCCTCAAAACATCAACGTCAGCCTCGAAACACCAACGACAGCCTCGAAACACCAACGTCAGCCTCGAAACACCAACGGCAGCCTCGAACCCCCAACGGCAGCCTCGAAACCATAACGGCAGCCTCGAAACCCCAACGGCAGCCTCGAAACTCCAACGCCAGCTTCAAAACTCAAACGCCAGCCTCAAAACCCCAACGCCAGCCTCGGGACTCCAACGCCAGCCTCGAAACAGCAGCGCCAGCCTCTGAACCCCAAAGCCAGCCTCGGAACCCCGCCAGCCGCTAACCCCCAACGTCAGCCTCAAAACCGTAAGGCCAGCCGCTGAACCCCAACGCTAGCCGATGAACCCCAACGCCAGAACCGGAACCCCAACGCCAGCACCGAAACGCCAGCCATCCGCGAAGCCCCAATGCCATCCACGAAGCCCCAACGCCAGCCGCGAAGCCCCAACGCCAGCCGCGAAGCCCCAACGCCAGTCGCTAACCACCAACAGCAGCCCCGAAACCCCAACGGCAGCCTCGAAACCCCAACGCAAGCCTCGGGACCAACACCAGCCTCGAAACCCCAACGCCAGCCTCGGAACCCCAAAGCCAGACTCTGAACCCCAACTCCAGCCTCGTAACCCCAACGCCAGCATCGAAATCCCAACGCCAGCCGCGAAGCCCCAACGCCAGCCGCGAAGACCCGCTAGCCGCGAAGCCCCATCGCCAGCCACTAACCCCCAACGCCAGCCGCAAACCCCCAACGGCAGCCGCTCAACCCCAACGGCAGCCGCTCAACCCCAACGGCAGCCTCGAAACCCCAACGGCAGCCTCGAAACCCCAACAGCAGCCGCTAAACCTCAACGGCAGCCTCGAAACCCCAACGGCAGCCTCGAAACCCCAACGGCAGCCTCGAAACCATAACGGCAGCCTCGAAACCCCAACGGCAGCCTCGAAACTCCAACGCCAGCTTCAAAATTCAAACGCCAGCCTCAAAACCCCAACGCCAGCCTCGGGACTCCAACGCCAGCCTCGAAACAGCTGCGCCAGCCTCTGAACCCCAAAGCCAGCCTCGGAACCCCGCCAGCCGCTAACCCCCAACGTCAGCCTCAAAACCGTAAGGCCAGCCGCTGAACCCCAACGCTAGCCGATGAACCCCAACGCCAGCCCCGGAACCCCAACGCCAGCACCGAAACGCCAGCCATCCGCGAAGCCCCAATGCCATCCACGAAGCCCCAACGCCAGCCGCGAAGCCCCAACGCCAGCCGCGAAGCCCCAACGCCAGTCGCTAACCACCAACAGCAGCCCCGAAACCCCAACGGCAGCCTCGAAACCTCAACGCAAGCCTCGGGACCAACACCAGCCTCGAAACCCCAACGCCAGCCTCGGAACCCCAAAGCCAGACTCTGAACCCCAACGCCAGGCTCGTAACCCCAACGCCAGCATCGAAACCCCAACGCCAGCCGCGAAGCCCCAACGCCAGCCGCGAAGCCCCGCTAGCCGCGAAGCCCCATCGCCAGCCACTAACCCCCAACGCCAGCCGCAAACCCCCAACGGCAGCCGCTCAACCCCAACGGCAGCCGCTCAACCCCAACGGCAGCCTCGAAACCCCAACGGCAGCCTCGAAACCCCAACAGCAGCCGCTAAACCCCAACGGCAGCCGCTAAACCCCAACGGAAGCCGCTAAACCCCAACGGCAGCCGCTAAACCCCAACGGCAGCCTCTAAACCCCAACGGCAGCCTCTAAACCCCAACGGCAGCCTCGGAAACCCAACGCCAGCCCCAGAACCCCAACCGCAGCCGCTTAACGCCAATGCCAGCCGCGAAGCCCCAACGCCAGCCACGAAGCCCCAACGCCAACCACGAAGCCCCAACACCAGCCACGAAGCCCCAACGCCAGCCGCCATCCACAAACGCCAGCCGCTCAACCCCAACGCCTGCAGGTAAACACCAACTCCTGCAGGTAATCCCCAACTCCTGCAGCTATACCCCAACGGCAGCCACTAAACCCCAACGGCAGACTCGATACCCCAACGGCAGCCTCGAAACCCCAACGTCAGCCTCGAAACATCAACGTCAGCCTCGAAACACCAACGTCAGCCTCGAAACCCCAACGGCAGCCTCGAAACCCCAACGGCAGCCTCGAAACCCCAACGGCAGCCTCGAAACTCCAACGCCAGCCTCGAAACTCCAACGCCAGCCTCAAAACTCCAACGCCAGCCTCAAAACCCCAACGCCAGCCTCGGGACTCTAACGCCAGCCTCGAAACAGCAACGCCAGCCTCTGAACCCTAAAGTCAGCCTCGGAACCCCAACGCCAGCCGCTAACCACCAACGTCAGCCTCAAAACCGTAACGCCGTCCGCTGAACCCCAACGCTAGCCAATGAACCCCAACGCCAGCCCCAGAACCCCAACCCCAGCACCGAAACGCCAGCCATCCGCGAAGCCCCAACGCCATGCACGAAGCCCCAACGCCAGCCGCGAAGCCCCAACGCCAGCCGCGAAGCCCCAACGCCAGTCGCGAAGCACCAACGCCAGCCGCTAACCACCAACAACAGCCCCGAAACCCCAACGGCAGCCTCGAAACCCCAACGCAACCCTCGGGACCAACACCAGCCTCGAAACCCCAACGCCAGCCTCGGAACCCCAAAGCCAGACTCTGAACCCCAACGCCAGCCTCGTAACCCCAACGCCAGCCTCGTAACCCCAACGCCAGCCTCGTAACCCCAACGCCATCCGCGAAGCCCCAACGCCAGCCGCTAAACGCCAACGCCAGCCGCGAAGCCCCGCTAGCCGCGAAGCCCCATCGCCAGCCACTAACCCCCAACGCCAGCCGCAAACCCCCAACGCCAGCCGCTCAACCCCAACGTCAGCATCGAAACCCCAACGGCACCCTCGAAACCCCAACGGCACCCTCGAAACCCCAACGGCAGCCTCGAAACCCCAACGGCATCCTCGCAAACCCAACGGCAGCCTCGAATCCCCAACGCCACCTCGAATCCCCAACGCCAGCCTCGAAACCCCAACGGCACCCTCGAAACCCCAACGGCAGCCTCGAATCCCCAACGCCAGCCTCGAAACCCCAACGGCAGCCTCGAAACCCCAACGCCAACCTCGAAACCCCAACGCCAGCCTCGGAACCCCAACGCCAGCCTCGGAACCCCAACGCCAGCCTCTGAACACCAACGCCAGCCGTTGAACCCCAACGCCAGCCCCAGAACCCTAACGCCAGCCGCGAAGCCCTAACGCCAGCCGCGAAGCCCCAACGCCAGCCACGAAGCCCCAACGCCAGCCACGAAGCCCCAAAGCCAGCCACAAAGCCCCAACGCCAGCCACGAAGCCCCAACGCCTGCAGGTAAACCCCAACGCATGCAGGTAATCCCCAACGCCTGCAGCTAACCCACAACGGCAGCCGATAAAACCCAACAGCAGCCTCGAAACCGCAAGGCAGCCGCTAAACCCACGGCACTCGAAACCCCAACAGCAGCCTCGAATCCCCAGCAGCCTCGAAACCCCAACGGCAGCCTCGAATCCTCCAAATGTGCTGCTATCCCATCTTTAATAACTGACTCTAGCAGTTTCCCCACTACCGATGTTAGACTAACTGGTCTGTAATTCCCCGTTTTCTCTCTCCCTCCCTTCTTAAAAAGTGGGGGTACGTTTGCTACCCGACAATCCTCAGGAACTACTCCAGAATCTAAAGAGTTTTGAACGATTATTACTAATGCATCCACTATTTCTGGAGCTACTTCCTTAAGTACTCTGGGATGCAGCATATCTGGCCCTGTGGATTTATCGGCCTTTAATGCATTCAATTTACCCAACACCACTTCCCGGCTAACGTGGATTTCACTCAATTCCCCCAACTCCTTTGACCCCGCGGTCCCCTGCTATTTCTGGCAGATTATTTATGTCTTCCTTAGTGAAGACGGAACCAAAGTAGTTATTCAATTGGTCCGCCATATCCTTGTTCCCCATGATCAACTCACCTGTTTCTGGTTCCCCATGATCAACTCACCGGGACCTACATTTGTTTTAACTAATCTCTTTCTTTTCACATATCTATAAAAACTTTTGCAGCCAGTTTTCTTTCATAATCTATTTTTCCTTTCCTAATTAAGCCCTTTGTCCTCCTCTGCTGGTCTCTGAATTTCTCCCCGTCCTCCGGTATGCTGCTTTTTCTGGCTAATTTGTACGCATCATCCTTCGCTTTGATACCAACCCTGATATCCCTTGTTATCCACGGATGCACTACCTTCCCTGATTTAGTCTTTTGCCAAACTGGGATGAACAATTTTTGTAGTTCATCCATGCAGTCGTTAAATGTCTTCCATTGCATATCCACCGTCAACCCTTTTAGAATTAATTGCCAGTCAATCTTGGCCAATTCACGTCTCATACACTCAAAGTTACCTTTCTTTAAGTTCAGAACCATTGTTTCTGAATTAACAATGTCACTCTCCATCTTAATGAAGAACTCAACCATATTATGGTCACTCTTGCCCAAGGGGGCACGTACAACAAGACTGCTAACAAAACTTCCTCATTACTCAATACCCAGTCTAAAATAGCCTGCTCTCTCGTTGGTTCCTATACATGTTGATTTAGATAACTATCCCGCATACATTCCAAGAAATCCTCTTCCTCAGCACCCCTGCCAATTTGATTCACCCAATCTATATGTAGATTGAAGTCACCCATTATAACTGTTTTGCCTTTGTCGCACGCATTTCTAATTTCCTGTTTGATACCATCTCCAACTTCACTACTACTGTTAGGTGGCCTGTACACAACACCCACCAGCGTTTTCTGCCCCTTAGTGTTTCGCAGCTCTACCCATACCGATTCCACATCCTCGAAACTAATGTCCTTCCTTTCCATTGCGTTAATCTCCTCTCTAATCAGCAACGCTACCCCACCTCCTTTTACTTTCTCTCTATCCCTCTTGAATATTGAATATCCCTGGATGTTCAGCTCCCAGCCTTGGTCACCCTGGAGCCATGCCTCCGTGATCCCAACTATATCATAGTCATTAATAGCTATCTGCACATTGAACTCATCCACCTAATTACGAATGCTCCTTGCATTGAGACACAAAGCCTTCAGGCTTGTTTTTACAACACTCTTACCCCTTATACAATTATGTTGAAAAGTGGCCCTTTTTGATTTTTGCCCTGATTTTGTCCGCCTGCCACTTTTACTTTTCACCTTGCTACCTGTTGCTTCTACCCTCATTTTACACCCCTCTGTCTCTACGCTCACACATTTAAGAAACCCTTCCCCTTTAACTCCATCCTCCACTATCCCATTCGACACCCCACCCCCCTTATTCAGTTTAAAACTACCCGCGAGCTCTATCCAGCCGTGCAGGACAGGGCATGGCCGCCGGCAGAACAAGGAGAGATGTCGGCGAGCGACCCGACGAGCCGCGCTGCAGAAGGTCGTCTCCCGGCGAGCCATCGTAACGAGAACAGGACCGGAGAGGTAGCTGCTGAGCTCGGCCTCTGCTCACAATGGAGAGGAGGAAGATGGAATAAAGGGCCGGTTAGTGGACCAGCGGAGGGAAGCAGGACGGGGCCTCGATGGTGGACAGGGCTGCTGGAGGCACTGCAGCAGCCTGCAAGCTAGCCAGTGCAGGCCCAGAATGCTCGATGAGGGTAGGGTGCTGAGCCCGGCCCCTGCTCCTTCTTGACCTCAGCGCAGCATTTGATACTGTCGACCATACCAACCTAATTGACCGTCTCCGGTATGGGGTTGGTATTGATGGCACTGCCCTGAGCTGGTTCACCTCCTACCTCAAAGGTAGGAGTTTCTCGACTAACATAGGCAACTCATTCTCCTCCCCAGCTAATCTCTGCTGTGGGGTTCCACAAGGTTCCGCCCGTGGCCCCATTCTCTTCTCCCTGTATATGCTCCCCTTAGGCCAAGTGATTGAAAGGCACGGCATTTCCTTCCATTGCTACGCAGACGATACACAACTCTATCTCCCCCGAAGCCCAAAAACCAATCAAATCTGTTTAACCTTACCCACTGCCTGGAGGATATAAAGTGTTGGATGGCCCAGAAGTTCCTCCAACTGAACGAGAGTAAGTCTGAGGTCATCCTTCTCGGCCCCTCGGACTCAATCAAAATGATAGCAGGCAGCCTTGGAAGCCTTACCCCACTACTCAAACCTCACGTCAAAAACCTTGGCGTGATATTTGACTCAGCACTGAAATTTGACAAACAAGTCAATGCCGTGGTAAAAGCTAGCTTCTTTCAGCTTCGGACGATAGCTAAAATAAAACAATTCCTCCAGTTTGATGACCTGGAAAAGATCATCCACACATTCATCTCCTCCCGCCTAGATTACTGCAACTCCCTTTACACTGGCATCAGCCAATCTTCCCTGTCCCGCCTGCAACTAGTCCAAAACGCCGCAGCGAGATTCCTGACGGGCACCCGAAAAAGGGACCACATCAGCCCGATCCTGGTCTCTCTCCACTGGCTCCCTGTGCGGTTCCATATAGACTTCAAGATCCTCCTCCATATCTACAAAGCCCTCAATGGGCTTGCCCCCATCTACATAAAAAGTCTTCTCACACACCACTCCACCTCCATGCCCCTCAGATCAGCCGACTAGGGGTTGCTGAATATCCCACGGTCTAGGCATAAGCTCAGGGGCGACTGCGCCTTTGCGGTTGCAGCCCCTAGACTGTGGAACAGCATCACCTTTCTCATCAGAACCGCCCCCTCCATCGATTCTTTTATGTCAAGACTAAAGACTTATCTATACTCCCAAGCCTTTCCTGACGTCCTCTGAGTGAGGGCTACATGTATATATGTATGTAGTTTGTTATGTTTGTGCTATTCTTATAACAAATGTAAAGCACTTTGGCCAACGAGAGTTGTTTTTTAAATGTGCTATATAAATAAATGTGACTTGACTTGACTTGCTCACCACATGGATCGGGAATCAGAGAGGGAGTGGAAGGAAACGGCAATGGTGGCAGACGCTGGACAATGGGCTTGGTGAGAGGAACCGGGAGGGTCTAACCTTCCACGCCCTCGAGGTCCGCCCCGGGGAGCAAAGGTTTAAAGAAGGCCACGCGTGAAGAGGGACGACGGTTCACGAGATGACCAAAATGGAGGAGACGGCTATAACGGGCCTTTGTGGCCAGCTGCAGCTGGGACTGTGAAATGGCACAAAAATTCCACCTCTTGCACATGGACTCGGTGAGTTGCTCTGTGAATACTGCACTCACTGAGGCGATTGTAGTTATGTACGGGGATAGTCTTGCAGATTTGTATGCAAAAATTTTCACAAGTTCTAGGAGTAGAATTAGGCCATTCAGCCCATCGAGTCCACTCCGCCATTCAATCATGGTTGATATCTGCCACCAAATCCAATTTTCCTGTCTTCTCCCCATAACCCTTGACACTCATTCTAATCAAGAACTTATCTATGCCTTAAAAATATCCACTGACAGCCTCCACAGCCCTCATTGGCAATGAGTTCCACAGATTAACTACCTTCTGACTAAAGAAGTTCCTCCTCACCTTTTTAATTCTTTAATTCTGAGGCTACGACCTCTGGTCCTAGACTCTCCCACCAGTGGAAACATCCTCTCCACATCCACTCTATCTATGCCTTTCATTATTCTGTAAGTTTCAATGAGGTCCCCCCTCAACATTCTAAACTCCAGCGAGTACAGGCCCAGTGCTGTCAAACGCCCATGCTGTCATATGCTAACCCACTCATTCCTGGGATCATTCTTGTAACATGCCTCTGGACCCTCTCCAGAGCCGGCACATCCTTCCTCAGATATGATGTCCAAATTTGCTCACAGTACTACAAATGTAGCCTGACCAGCGCCTTATAGAGCCTCAGCATTATATCTGTTTTTGTATTACAGTCCTCTTAATATAAATGCTAGCATTGGATTTGCCTTCCTTACTACCGATGCAACTTGCAATTTAACTTTTTGGGAGTGCTGGTGCAGAATTGCAAATCCCTTTGCACCGATTTCTGAATTCTCTCTCCATTTAGAAAATAATCTACGCCTTTATTATTATTACCAAAATGCATGACTCCGCACTTTGCTTCACTGAATTACATCTGCCACTTCTCCGCCCACTCTCCTAATCTGTCCAAGTCCTTCTGCAGCCTCCTTGCTTCCTCTACACTGCTTGCCCCTCCACCTATCTTAGCATCATCTGCAAACCTGGCCACAAAGCCTTCAATCCCATTATCCAAAACGTTAATATACAACGTGAGACTAGTGGAGTCTCAGCACAGACCCGTGTGAAACTCCACTAGTCACTGGCAGCCAACCTGAAAAAGTGGTTTTTATTCCAACTCTTCCCCTTCTGCAATACAGCTAGCCCGCTCGCTATCCATGCTAGTATCTTCCCTTCAATACCATGGGCTCTCATCGTCCCTCGTAGCCTGACGTGTAGCACCTAATTGAAGGCATTTTAAAAATATAGGCGAACAACATCTACAGCCTCCCCACTGTCTGTCCTGCTATTAACTTCCTCAAAGAACAGCAGATTTGTCAGGCAAGATCTTCCCTTCACAAAACCATGCTGATTTCAGCCTATTTTATCATGAACTTCCAATTACTGCATCACATCCTTTATAATTGACTCGAAAATCTTACCAACCACCGAATTCGGGCTAACCAGCCTATAGTTTCCGCTATTCCGCTTTGCTCCCATCAGCAGGGTGATATTCACAATTTTCCAATCTTCAGGAACCACTCCTAAAGGGCCTGTCCCACTTTCACGACCTAATTCACGACCTCTGCCGAGTTTGCCCTTGACTCATACCCCGCAGCATGGTCGTCAAGAGGTCGTAGGTAAGTCGTGATGCTAGTCGTAGGTACTCGTGGCATCAAGTAGGTCGGGGCGTTTTTCTAGCATGATGAAAAATGTCCACGAGTAAAAAAGGTTGTGAATTAGGTCGTGAAAGTGGGACAGGCCCTTTACTCTAGTGATTCTTGAAATATCACAACTAATGCCTCCACAATCTCTGTGTCCACCTTCTTCAAAACCTTGGGTGCAGTCCATCGGTCCAGGTGACTTACCACCTACAGACCTTTCAGTTTTGCAACCACCTCCTTAGTAATCGCCACTCCACGAACTTCCATCCCCTGACTCTCTAGGATTGCAGGCACACTGCTGGTGTCTTCCACTGTGAAGACTGATGCAAAAAAAAGTTATGCAACTCCGCAGCCATTTCTTGATTTCCTGTTATCACTTCTCCTGCATCATTCCCCAGCAGCCCAACGTCCACTCTTGCCTCTTTTTTACTCTTTATATATCCGTAGAAATTTTTGCTATCCTCTCTTATATTATTGGCTAGCTTCCACTTCTCTACAACAGGAGGGCTTCCACTTCTCTACAACAGGGCCTTCACAGTGAACGGTCGGGCCCTGGGAAGGGTTGTAGAGCAGAGGGATTTAGGATTCAAAGTACATAGCTCCCTGAAAGTGGATATTCGACATTTCATTGGTCGTTCGAGAATGTGGTTGTAAACTATTCCTTTAGGTGAATCCATTCTGAAGATAATGATGTTTAAGAAGGAACTGCAGATGCTGGAAAATCGAAGGTAGACAAAAATGCTGTAGAAACTCAGCGGGTGCAGCAGCTATGGAGCGAAGGAAATAGGCAACGTTTCCGTCTGAAGAAGGGTTTCAGCCCAAAACATTGCCATTCTCTACGCTCCATAGATGCTGCTGCAGCCGCTGAGTTTCTCCAGCGCTTTTGTCTACCTTAAGATAATGATGTCGGGGACGGCAATATTTGGCCCACTGACAAGGACGGATTATCTAGAAGACAAGAGTGTGGCTTTGGGGTGATATGGGCCAAACACGGCCAGGTGGGACTAGTGGTAGCTGGTACAGCTGGTACATGTTGGACGGTGTGGATGGGGCATCTTGGTCAGTAAGGGCAGATTGGGCTAAAGGGCCTGTTTCCACGCTGTATCACTATGGCTCTAAGAAATTAAAATGAAACCTGCTGCTGCACAAGGGTTTTACCTTTACAGCCGGATGGAGATAACTGTCAAACATTGCTTTGTTCTTGATGATATTTCCCACTCCTGGCAGCATGGACTGGTCCAACAGCACATCACACAACATGTGAGCACCATGTCTCTTCACATCCTCCTCTGCTCAAGGATGACTGAACTTTGCCGAGCAGACATCCAGCTCTTCCATTAGTTTTACTTTCTCCTCACATTCAGAGGTACTCCTAGCAGGTAACCCAATATACCTTAATGTTAAGGTGCCTTTATTGCAAACCCAACTACATAACATTTTTTCATAAAGTTTATCTGATCCTCTCAAAGCAAATTTAATTAAACCTGTCACGTTATTAAAAGGTAAAAAACAAAGTGCTGAAGGAACTCAGTGGATCATGCAGCATCAGCGGAGGGACAGAGAGCACTTTGGGTTGGGACCCTTCTTTCGATTGAATGGTGACACAGTGGTGCAGCTGCTGCCTCACAGGCTACCCAAAGACATGCGGGGTTGTAAGTTAATTGGCCTCAGTAAATTGCCTCTAGTGCATAGGAAATGGATGCGGCAGTGGGATAACCTAGAACTAGCTGGCATGGACTCGGTGGGCCGTTTCCATTGCGGTATCTTTCAATCAATCAAATTCAGACCATAGGTCTGAATAATCGCAACCTAAAACATCGCCTGTCCATTTCCTCCACAGATGCTGTCTGTCCCGATAAATTAATCTTAATATCTTAACAATTTATCCAGTGTAAAGCTACAAACACAAGTTAAAAGTGAATTTCTCGCAATTTTGATCTAACTAAATTAATAAACAAAGACAACAGAATAGAATTTCAATTTTCAAAAGCAATTTGTAACATGAAGTCTTCCAAGGATTAGTACTCTTGTGGAATTAGTGACGATATCCAGACCAAATTCCATGCAGTATTGAGGGAGTACATTGTGAGTACCCCCTATCAGTCTGAAGAAGGGTTTCGGCCCGAAACGTTGCCTGTTTCCTTCGCTCCATAGATGCTGCTGCACCCGCTGAGTTTCTCCAGCACTTTTGTGTACCCACATTGTGAGAGTTGCCTTTCAAATAAAGATGTAGAAATAGACACAACTTTCTTGGAACGTTTTTGGGCTTTAAATTGCAGGTTATGTACACAGATTAATATAATTGTGTTTTTTGTTTAAAGATTCTTAGTTTAATTTATTTTAGAGATATAGCATGGAAACAAGCCCTTCGGCCGACTGAGTATGCTGATCATTGATCATTTTACGTAATAGTTTTACACAATTTGCAAATGATGAACTCACATTTATCAGGGATCTGTGCAAAATACATTTTCATGAACAAAACTGAAAGCATAAAAATGAAGCCGAACATGAACTAATTATTTACCTGATATTGAACGTGGATTCAAAGAAACATATCAAATCATTGGTAAGCTGAATTTGCAAACTTCCTGCCGCTCCACGGCTGCGCTTTCTTTCAGATGAATTGATTTGCATCGAACCATTCATTCCAAAATGTATCCTGCAAAGATATATCATGAGTCAAGTGTCAAGAGTGTTTTATTATATGTCCCAGATGGGACAATGAAATTCTTACTTGCTGCAGCACACCAGAAAATATGTGAATATGTAAACATAGTACATAACAGGGGAACAGGAAAAAAAAGAAAAAGTTCAATAAATATTATTTCACAACAAGAATACACTAGATATTCTAGCATAAAATAATTTCTGACTGCCTGCTAAGCAACTTTATTAGCAGCAAGCACTCTCTTCAATGTAAAATGTCTCTTTTTCAAATGAAACTTAAATGGATTATCAAGTGTCAAGTCAAAAATGGTTAATTGTCAAATGTAACAAAACGGAACAATGAAATTCTTACTTGCAGCAGCACACCAGGTAAACACAGTACTCAATAGATAACTTAAAAAACCCAATAGAATGATAATCAAAACAAAGCCCGAAGTCCTTAATGCAACCAAGACAGTTTGCCGTTCAGTTGGAGTACGTAGTGTTCAATAGATTATGAATTAGATTTACAAATCTCTTCCTCTTTCCTCCTTCCCAATCAGTTCAACCGTTAAAGGTTGCCTGTAACTTAGCAAATATTAATGTTGGATCTACAGTTAGCAATGCAATCAACCTGGCGTTCACAAACAGAAGATCAAACAGAACAAGTTGTCTTACAACTTTAGGCTGTGCATGGCATACGCAAGTGGAAGACCCATTAACTAAATAAATACGAAAATCACTGAGAAATAGTCAACATTTACGTTAAAACTCCCCAAATCTGTGCTTGTTGAATGAAAATCCCAATGGTTCAGCATTTATCACTTCAGCTTTTGTTCCCCACACTTCCTTTAAATTCATCAGGGCCCATTCTTTGTGCTCCCCATAAATTCAACTTGTTCACTAGAAAAATGATTGTGCTGCAGCAAAATATTGAATAAAGTGAAACAAGGTGCTTTGGTGTAATCATCAGAGAAATATCCAATAGCCCAGCAAATCTGTCAATCTTGTGCATAAAATAAAAGGTAGACAAAGTGCTGGAGAAACTCAGCGGGTGAGGCAGCATCTATGGAGCAAAGGAAATAGGCAACGTTTCGGGCCGAAACCCTTCTTCAGACTCCGAAGGAAATAGGCAACGTTTCGGGCCGAAACCTTCCTATTTCGTTCGCTCCGTAGATGCTGCCGCACCCGCTGAGTTTCTCCAGCACTTTTGTCTACCTTCAATTTTCCAGCATCTGCAGTTCCTTCTTAAACATGGTGCGAAAGATCCATTTCTACATTTCCACATTTGATCTGGGACATCTCTTAATTTAGGAGATGAAAAGGAACAACATCTTCGAGCATGGCCATTGGTGGTGAGACGTTCATTTCAGGAAGCTCAGGACAGGTCACCTGTATAATCAGCCAAAACAAAGCTGGATCTAAACCTCATTCATACCCGTCCAATGTTGTTTCAGGAATGCAACATTATTATGTGTGATCAAAAGTTTAAGAAAGAACTGCAGATGCTGGAAAAATCGAAGGTAGACAAAAATGCTGGAGAAACTCAGCGGGTGAGGCAGCATCTATGGGGCGAAGGAATAGGGTGACGTTTCCGGTCGAGAAGGGTCTATTCCTTCACTCCATAGATGCTGCCTCCCCCGCTGAGTTCAACCAGCATTTTTGCCTCTATATGATCAAAAGGTCACATCAAGAGTTCGAGAGTTATTGTCATGTGTCACTGATAGGACAATGAAATTCTTGCTTTGCTTTAGGACACCAGAACATGGTAGGCATGACTACAGAACAGATCAGTGTGTCCATATACCATTGAATAAATATATACACACATGAATAAATAAACTGCTAAAGTGCAAATAAAACAGATTATGGGCTATTAATGTTCAGAGTTTGTCCGAGCCGAGTTTAATAGCCTGATGGCTGTGGGGAAGTAGCTATTCCTGAACTTGGTCGTTGCAGTCTTCAGGCTCGTGTACCTTCTACTTGAAGGTGGTGGGGAGATGAGTGTAAGGCCCGGATGGTGTGGGTCCTTGATCATGCTGCCAGCCTTTTTGAGGCAGCGACTGTAAAGTAAAGTAAAGTATCCTTTATTGTCATTCAGATCTTTCGGTCTGAATGAATTTCGTGCCTGCAGTCATACATATAATTAAAATACCAAAAACACACAATAAACACAAATTTAACATCCACCACAGTGAGCTGACCAGGCACCTCCTCACTGTGATAGATCAAATTGAATGGTGGTGCTGGCTCGAAGGGCCGAATGGCCTTCTCCTACACCTATTGTCTATTGTTTTCTATTTGTTTCAAGCAAATTACAATAGATACAGTAACTTAATGCAGTTCGTCCAAAATACATGAAAAGTTCCTTTCCTAATTAATGTCTTCACACCTGTATACTTTGCCTTCCAGCACCTGGATTGCATTCTGACCGGCACCAGACTGCCCATTTGGCCGAGTAATCTGAAGGAAAGGATAAAGACAGTGCAACTTGTGATGGAAGGGTCTTGATATGAAACCCATTTCTCCTGCTGAAAATGCTGCCCACTGAAGAATTACTTCAGAATCAGAATGCCTTTTATTGTCATTTAAACATACGGTTCAAACGAAATTAAAACGAAATACTTGTTGGAAAATGAAGACATTCTTGTGTTTTAAATATTAAGTGGTGATATAGAGTGGCGTTTTTGTGGCGCTGTAAAGTGTGGATATCAAGTGGCGTTTTAAGTGGTGCTTTTTCCCACGAGTAGTAGCTCTACTCAATAACCAAAAATCTGTAGCCTCCTTTTGCCCTGGTATTTTATTTTATTCACATGTTTAATCAATAATGTTTTATTATTAATGTTCAAAGTTTTATGGATCATTCTTAACTGTCACCGTATGTCATGTTGTCACTGACGGGCAGAGCACCAAGGCCAATTCCTTGTATGTGAATACTTGGCCAATAAACATAGAAACATAGAAAATAGGTGCAAGAGTAGGCCATTCGGCCCTTCGAGCCTGCACCACCATTCAATATGATCATGGCTGATCATCCAACTCAGTATCCTGTACCTGCCTTCTCTCCATACCCCCTGATCCCTTTAGCCACAAGGGCCACATCTAACTCCCTCTTAAATATAGCGAATGAACTGGCCTCAACTACCTTCTGTGGCAGTGTTCCAGAGATTCACCACTCTCTGTGTGAAAAATGTTTTTCTCATCTCGGTCCTAAAGGATTTCCCCTTAATCCTTAAACTGTGACCCCTTGTCCTGGACTTCCCCAACATTGGGAACAATCTTCCTGCATCTAGCCTGTCCAACCCCTTAAGAATTTTTGTACGTTTCTACATTCTAAACTTATTCATTCATTCATAAAGTCAAAAAGAAATCCAACAAAGCCAACCTCCTGTCTCATTTCAACCACAAATAATTTTGCTAATTAGTTCATTATTAATAATTGCTAACCATTTTAACTCCCCTTCGCATACCAACCTTATTGCCCTGGGCAGCCTCCTCCTCACTTACAGGGGGGAGGGCAAGGTTGTCTCTGTCCACATACATCACCCCGCAGGCCAACTTTTTCACTCAGGGGGGCGACATGGTGGCGCTGCAGTAGAGTTGCTGCCTTGCAGGACAGACAGCGTTACGGGACCCTCCTGAATCAATGTTCTGAAGAAGGGTCCTGCGCCGACGCTTCATCTGTCCATTTTCCTCCCCTCATGTCCCACTTAATGGTCACCCAACACACTCCATCCCAACTCCTGCCCTCCCTGGTCACTCAATCCCCTCTCAGACCTGTGACCATTGCCCCACACCATCCACGTCTCCTCTCACCTCATCCCCACACCACCCTCACCATCCATCCTCCCCACTCACCATCTGCTCCTAACCATACAGCTCCCACTCCCACCCCCACCTCGCCCCTCACCCGTGTCATCTGCTCCTCACCATCCACCCATCCTTACCTCACCCCTTCTCTTCACTCACCACTACCCCCCACCCAACCCCTCACCTCCACCCACCCCGCATCGCTCCTACCCTAATCTCCCCCCACTGCCCCTCACCAGCCACCGCTCATACCCACCCTACCCCCCGCAATCCACTCCTCACCATCTCACCTCACGCCGCCCCTTGCCCAGATTTCCATCCCTCACTCCTTCATCACGCCCCACCCCATACACTTCTCTCCAACCTAACCCCAACTCACACCCACTGTCCCTCACCACCCTACCCCTCACCTCACCCCCCCTTCACCCCCTCCCCACTCGCCATCCACCCCGCATGCCCCTCACCCCCAACCCCATATTCCACCCTCACCCCCACCATTCACTACTTACCTTCCATCCCTCGCCCCCTCCTCAACCCCTCCGCACACTCCACCCTCAACCTCACCCACTCCCCTCACACCAACTCACAACCACCCCTCACCCTCTCCCCATCACCCAACCCTTTCCCCTCACCGCCCCAGCCACCCCTCACCTGCTCCTCCTCTCACCCCACCCATTCCTTCACCTCACACACCCACTCCCACTCCCGCCCGCGGTGCCTCACCGCTCGCACGCGCTGCCCGGTCCTCACGCGGCCACGGAGCCGCTCCCCGTTCAGCGCGCGTTCAGCCCGGTCCCTCCACCATGGCGGCGCGACCCCGCTGCCCGCAACCAACGGACAACACACAGGCAGCCGTGCGCGCGCAAAGATTATCTTTGGCCGCGCGCGCCCAGAGGGAGGGAGGGACCAGCGTGGGGGCGGGGCCCGAGTGGGGGCGGGACTAGCGTAGGGCGGGGCCCGAGCGGGGCGGGGCCAGCGTGGGATGGCAGTAGAGCATGGGAAGGGTGGGGCCAGCGTGGGGGCGGGGCCCAAAGACTAGTGTGGGACGGGGCCAGCGTGGTGACGGGTCTAGTGTCGGGGGGGGGGCAGCGTGGGATGGCAGGGAGAGCGTGGGGGGAGGGGCCACCGTGTGGGGAGGGGCCCGTGGGAGGTGCCATCGTGGTGAGGGAGGGGCCAGCGAGGGTAGGATGGGCCAGTGGGAGGGATCAGCGTGGGAGGGAGGGGCCAGCGAGGGGTGCGATGGGCCAGTGGGAGGGATCAGCGTGGGGAGGGCGGGGAGAGGGAGGGCCCAGTTGGCGGAGTCTGAGGAGCCCCGAGACCGGGCTAACCGCCACGCGCGTCAGAGGGGGCGGGGCTGTGAGGGCGGAGATTGGGCTGTCGGACGGACGGTTGCAGGGGAAAGTCCCAAGGGAGGGGATGGTTTGGGTGGGAAGGGACGAGTTACCAGGGAGTTTTGGAGGGAACGGTCTCTGCGGAAAGCCGAAAGGGGTAGTGATGGGAAGATGTGGCCAGTAGTGGGATCCTGTTGGAAGTGGCGAAAATGTTAGAGGATTATATGCTGTATGCAACGGCTGATGGGGTGGAAGGTGGGAGCAAGGGGGACTCTGTCCTTGTTACGAATGGGGGGAGGGGGAGCAAGAGCGGAGCTGCGTGATATCAAGGAGACCCCAGTGAGAGCCTCATCTATAATAGAAGAGGGGAACTCCCGTTTCATAAAGAATGAGGACATCTCTGATGCCCTGGTATGGAACACCTCATCCTGGGTGCAGATGCGGCGTAGACGGAGGAAATGGGAGTAAGGGATAGAGTCCTTACAGGAAGCAGGGTGGGAAGAAGTGTTGTCCAGATAGCTATGGGAGTCAGTACGTTTGTAGTAGATGTCGGTCAATAGTCTGTTTTCTGTGATGGAGACGATGAGATCTAGCAACGGTAGGGAGATGTCGGAGATGGTCCAAGTGAATTTGAGTGCAGGATGGAAATTACTGGTGAAGTGGATGAAGTCAGTGAGTTCTCCATGGGGTGAAAGGAGGTGGCACCAATGCAGTCGTCAATGTAGCGGAGGTAGAGTTTGTGGATAGGGCGACGGTACGCCTCAACAAGAATTGTTCGATGCACCCTACAAAGAGGCAGGATTAACTGGGGCCCATGCAGTGCCCCGTAGCTACGCCTTGGATTTGGAGAAAGTGGGAGGAGTCGAAGGAGAAGTTGTTGTGGGTAAGGACCAGGCTGGTGGGGGATGGAGGTGTAGAGTGACTGGACATCCATAGTAGATGAGGGAGTGGGGGCCTGGAAAACGGAAGTCATTGAGGAGACGAAGAGCGTGTGAGGTGTCTTGGACATAGGTGGGGATGGATTGGACAGAGGGGATAGGATGGAGTCGAGGTATGTGGAAATTAATTTGGTGGGACAGAACAGAAACAACGGGTCTGTCAGGACAGTTGTGTTTGTGGATTTGGGGAGAAGATAAAATAGTGTCTGGGTAGTGAGCCAGAAGAGTTTTCTCAGATGGGAATAAAACGAACTTGACAATTTAAAATATGCAAGGTAAATGTAAAGGTATAGTAGAGAGTTAACTATTATTCAATTATACTCTGTGGAAAATATTATTCTAGGAAGGAACACAGAAAAGAAGTGAATACTAGTTCTGTTGCAACTTCCAGCTATGGAGTTGATCTGTCAATCCAAGACTTTCAACATGTACAGAGGTATTCAGCTAAATACTGTTAGCGAGCTGATGAACTGATGCAGCAGGGCTCGAAATTAGCGTTTGCCTGGGTGCCATTGACCACTCAAAGCGCCGCCGGGCAACCTAAACACCGAATCATTTTGCCCGGGCTTGGCAACCAGATACTGGTTTGTACCGAAGATAGACACAAAAAACTGGAGTAACTCCACGAGTCAGCCAGCATCTCTGGAGAAAAGGAACGGGACGTTTCGTGTCGGCGGCGGCTGTGTTGCGGGGCAAATATACTAGGTGCAGGGTGAGGAAGGGTCGGAGTGAATGACGGGCCCCGAACAGCGGCAGCAGCGGCCGCGAACAGCAGCTCCATCTTCTCCTCCTCCCGCCCCCCGCCCGCTCTGATAAGGGCCGCTGCTTGTAAATCCGCTAACCGCGCTTTCAAAACAAATCCACCGCACTCCGAGGCCGGGAGGGAGGGAGGAGGGAGGGAGGGGGGGGGGGCCTCGGAGTGGGAGGGTTTGTTTTGCGCCGTTACCGGATTTACAAGCAGAGGCCCTTATCAGGGCGGGCGGGAGGACGAGGTGGTGGAGCTGCTGTTCTGCTGCTGCCGCTGTTCGGGGCCCGTCATTCGCTCCAACTCGTCTGAAGCAGCTGCCCCAAAGATCTTATAGCTATAGGATCTCTGAGCTGCACCGCCTGGCCCCGCACCTTGCTGTTGGCTGGCGGAGGAGGGAGGCGGTGGCGAAGAGTTCCCAACGGCCAAGGCAGCGGGGCGATGTTGTCCAAGGAGCGCTGACCTTCCTTCCTCCCCACCTCACCCCCCTTCTCCCTCTCTCTCTCTCTCTCTCTCTTGTACGCCCCTCCACACCCTTATCCTGGGACCCCTCCACTCCATTCCGCACTGATCCCCATTCCCGCCTCTATTCAGTCCTCACTGACATCCCTGTGCTCCCCTCCCCATCTAACCCCCCCCCCCATCTATTCATCCTGCACTGATCACCCTATCCAACTCGCATTGATTCTCCTGCCACCCCCCCATCCATCCTACACTGGTTCCCCAATTCACCCTGTACTTCTCCCCCATTCATACAATACAATTACAATACAATTTTATTTGTCTTTTGGACAAATTTGTCGTTTGGACCCCTTGAGGTCCAAACGAAATGTCGTTTCTGCAGCCATACATTACAAAACGAAAAAAGACCCGAGACACAACACAATTTACACATACATCCATCACAGCGCTGTGATGGAAGGCAAAAAAACGTATCTTTCCACTGCACTTCCCCCCCCCACCCCGATGTCAGAGTCAAAGTCAAAGCCCCCGGCAGGCGATGGTGATTATCCCGCGGCCATTAAAGCCACGCCGGTTAATGCAAGGGTCACGCACCGGGTCTTGGTGTTAGAGGCCCGGCACGCGCTCGCAAAGTCCGGCGGCCAAAGTCCGCGCGCTCGCAAAGTCCGGCGGCCATTCCAAGCCGCGCGGGGGGATAAAGCCCCGCTCCAGGTGCTCTTCAACCCCGCAACTCGGGCGGGAGAAGTCACCGCTGCGGAAGCCCCGAAAAGCGGTCTCCCACCAGGGCCCGACCCGCTGAGTTACTGCAGCTTTTTGTGTCTAGAATAAGCTGCCAGAGGAAGCTATAGAAGCGGGTACAATTATGACTTTTAGAAGACATTTGGACAGATATATCGATAGGAAGAGTTTTGGAGGACGTGCCAAATGCACAGAAATGGGACTAGTTCAGTTCCGTTTAGTTTATTGTCACGTGTACCGAGGTACAGTGAAAAGCCTTTGTTGCGTGCTAACCAGCCAGCGGAAAGACAACACATGATTACAATCGAGCCATTCACAGTGTATAGATACATGATTCACACAGAGAGTTGTGAATCTGTGGAATTCTCTGCCTCAGAGGGGGGTGGAGGCAGGTTCTCTGGATGCTTTCAATAGAGAGCTAGATAGGGCTCTTAAAAATAGCGTAGTCAGGGCATGGGGAGAAGGCAGGAACGGGGTACTGATTGGGGATGATCAGCCATGATCACATTGAATGGCGATGCTGGCTCGAATGGCCTACTCCTGCACCTGTTGTCTATTGTCTATAAGGGAATGTCGATTTGTGCAAGGTAAAGCCAGTGAAGTCCGATCAAAGATCCGAGGGTCCCCGATGAAGTAAAGTGTAGTAGAGATTTACGCATGTGGAGCGATTGTAATATGTGATTGTAGATCTGCTTCTGTGGCTAGTGCACAAATAGTCGCCTGGTTTGGGTGCCATCTAGGAACCCATTATGCCAACTAACTAAAAGAAAGGTAGACAAAAATGCTGGAGAAACTCAGCGGGCGAAGCAGCATCTATCGAGCGTAGGAATAGGCGACGTTTCGGGCCGAGACCCTTCCTCAGACCCTTCTTCAGTCTGAAGAAGGGTCTCGACCCGAAACGTCACTTATTCCTTCGCTCCATAGATGCTGCCTCGCCCACTGAGTTTCTCCAGCATTTTTGTCTACCTTCGATTTTTCCAGCATCTGCAGTTCCTTCTTAAACATGCCAACTAACTAGCTCAGTTTGCCAACTTGGTTGACATGGACAAGGTGGGCTGGAGGAGCTGTTTCTATGCTGCAGCTCGATGACTCTATATCGCTGTGTTTTGTGCATATTGAGAAGCGCTAGCCCAGCATCTCTTGTATAATTTAATATATTTTCTGATTTTGAATCAGGTTTAATTGCAATTGATAAGTTTGGGAATATCGCAGCAGGAACATCGACCAATGGGCAGATCCATAAAATCCCTGGGTATGTAGGATCTCCGTGGATTGTCACCTTGTCCTGGTGGAGAAGCTTTGCGCCTGGTAGGGCCACCCATTTGTGGTAAGGTCGAGGGGGAGGTCTCTGACAAAGAGCAATCCCAACCAAGACCTCAACGGTGGAACAGGCGGAGGACGATGGCTGACCTTAGTGGAGCGTCACAACGGCTGGGAAGGCGGATGAAGGCTGCAGCAGAAAAGGGTCTCTGGTCGCCTTTGACTCCATGCCACTGGTTCCTGACCCAGATCTGTCAAGGACCGTGGGGTGGCTGTCTGTCCACCAGTCTCCCCACGTTAAACAAAGTCACACACAGGCGTCCTCCAACCCTGGAGACACCCATGGTCAGCCATGACCGATGGGGGCCTAAGAAAGAGTATGATCTAAAGCTTCATAAAACTACATATCTGTGTGTCTACATGTTCATCTGCCTATGTCTCTTTCAGTCTTTTCACCTCCTCTCCTTACTTTACCCCTGTTCCTCTCCATAACATAAAGATTTACAGGGCGGCACAGTGGCGCACTGGTAGAGCTGCTGCCTGGCAGTGCCAGAGACCCGGGTTCAATCCTGACCCCGGATGCTATCTGTGTGGAGTTTGTACATTCTCTCTGTGACTGCGTGGGTTTCCTCCAGGTGCTCCAGTTTTCTCCCACATCCCAAAGACGTTCACCTTATCACATCAATATTAGGAGACGTGCGGGTTTATTGGTTAATCTGCCCGCTGAAAAATTGACCCTGGTGTGCACGGAGTGGATGAGAAAGTGGGTTAACATAGAACTAGTGTGAACGGGTGATCGATGGTCGGTGCGGACTTGGTGGGCCGAAGGGTCTGTTTCAACGTTGTATCTCTGAACTAAACTAAACGTGTATTTAACATTTGAGCTAAGATGATTTCCTGGTTACTCCCAGTATTGACGATACAGTTAACCTCAAGCATTATTTGTGATTGACTGCTATTGTCGCAACATCCTGAATATCAGAGAGAGAGAGAGAGAGAGAGAGACACACACACACACACACACACACACACACACACACACACACACACACGCACACACACACACACACCAACACACCAACATACACACACACACACACACACACACACACACACACACACACACACACACACACACAAAATGACTTGCAAGTTTACATTTAGTTTAGAGAAGCAGCATGGAAACAGGCTATTTGACCCACTGAGTCCATGCTGACTATTGATCGCTCATTCATAGTTCTATGTTATCTCACTTTCTTACTTGCTCCCTTTGGGCAATTCACAGAGGCCAACTAACCTACAAACCTGCACATCTTTGGGATATGGGAAGAAACTGGAGCGGCACAGTGGCGCAGCGGTAGCGCCAGGGACCCGGGTTCGATCCTGACTACGGGTGCTGCCTGTACGCAGATAGTATCGTCTCCCCGTGACCAGCGTGGTTTTTCTCCGAGATCATCAGTTTTCGGTTTCCTCCCACACACCAAAGACGTAAAGATGCTCTCTGGATTCTTTCTAGAGAGAGCTAGATAGGGCTCTTAAAGATAGCGGTCAAGGGATATGGGGAGAAGGCAGGATCGGTGTACTGATTGTGGATGATCAGCCATGATCACAGTAAATGGCGGTGCTGGCTCGAAGGGTTGAATGGCCTACTGCTGCACCTATTGTCTATTGGTTTGTAGGTTAATTGGCTTGGTATAATTGTAAATTGTCCCTCGTGTGTGTAGGATGGTGTAAATGTGCCGGGATCGTTGGTCGAAGCGGACTCGGCGGGCCGAAGGGCCTGTTTCCGCGCTCTAACTCTAACTTAAACTATACTAAACACCTGGAGGAAACTCACACAGTCACAGGCAGTCTCCACACAGACAGCACCTGAGGTCTGGATCCAATCTGTGTCTCTGGCGCTGTGAGGCATCAGCTCTACCCGCTGCGCCACTATGCCGTCCCACATTACAATACTTATGTAACACACTTACTCCCATTATCAGCCACGGGCTTAATACCACTGCTTAGTAGAAAATTGGTGGGACAAATGTATTATGGAATGAAAGTCATCAGATCAATTTACTCTCTGCAATACCACCCAGACAGCAGAGGTGAAAATTACTGCCATGTTGTAAATCTTCCGCTGTTTAACATTCAGTGCTATAATGTTATGGCTATTAATGCCAACCAATGCTTTTAAATTTGTCGGAGAGTGAGCTAAGTGATACTCAAATCCTAAAATTAGCCTGAAAAGTACAAATGCTCACTGTGCGACTATCAAACAGTCGCTCCTATTGGAATTAAAACTCTGTACAAGACAGCCAAGCTGGTTGAATCCCCACGTTGCCTTCACTGGTTATAGAGCGGCACGGTGGAGCAGTGGTAGAGTTGCTGCCTCACAGCGCTCAGGGCCCGGGTTCCATCCTGACTACGGGTGCTGTCTGTCTGGAGTTTGTACGTTCTCACAATTTACATTTTTACCAAGCCAATTAATCTCCAAACCTGTACGTCTTTGGAGTGTGGGAGGAAACCGGAGCATCTGGAGAAAAGCCACGGGGAGAACATACAAACTCTATACAGACAGCACCCGTAGTGAGGATGGAACCCGGGTCTCTGGTGCTGTAAGGCAGCAACTCTACCGCTGCACCACCGTGCTGCCCAACGGTGTTCTATGTTCTTAATCCCTATTTACAAATCAGAAGTTGGCGTGTTTCTGGTAAAGACCATCATAGATGATGCTGTGGGCAGTGATGGTTGTGTGATGTGTGGGTGTGTCTTACAGCCGTGTAGGGGATTCCCCGATCGCTGGAGAAGGTGCCTACGCTGACAGCACAGCTGGAGCAGCAGTTGCGACCGGGAATGGAGGCATCATGATGCGATTCCTCCCAATGTACTGCAACGCTCACCACATTCAGCCTGAAACTGACCCACTGAGTCCACGATGACCATCAATAAGCTCGGTACTGTCCAATTCACCTCTACCCCAATGTGGACATTCGACTCTGGAACTGCTCTATCCCAAAGAATGGGAGACACAAAATGCTGGAGTAACTCAGCGGGACAGGCAGCATCTCTGGAGAGTAGGAATGGGTGACCTTTCGGGTCAAGACCCTTCTTCAGAAACCCTGAAGTTAAAAAAAATCAGGTCTTTGTTTCAGATTATCCCAAAGAATCTTCCCCAATAGTTCCCCTACCACTGACGTGAGGCTCACCGGCCAATAATTCCCTGCATTCTCTCCACATCCCGGTTTAAACAAACTAACCTGATCTAATCTGACTTTTCACTGATGCTGCCTAAAGTGGTGAGTGATCCTATTTTTTTTTCAGATTTCCAGCATCTGCAGTTTTTTTTATGTTCATTTTCTTATAATTTAAATTGGTTCAGATTTATCAATGTCTATAGTCATACAGATAAATGCTGAGTAGTTTGCAGAAAGTTTATTTTCTAGCCTTGGTAAAGTGTACTGCAGTACATTTACAATGTGGGTATTCATATGTTTTGTTTGCCAACTCAGCTATCAGGCAGTGGAATACATGAGATTGGGAATCAATCCAATCACCGCCTGCCAGAAAGTTATTAGAAGAATCCAAAAGTTTCATCCAAACCTTTTTGGTGCCATCATCTGTGCCAACAAGACTGGGAGTTATGGTAAGTCTTGGGATAAATCTCCTCTTGTCAGGGGTTACGAGGAGAAGGCAGGAAAATGGGGTTGAGAGGGAAAGATAGATCAGCCATGATTGAATGGCGGAGTAGAGTTGATATCCCGAATTCTGCCTTTCTAACTTATGAACATCCTCAGAGAAAAATTCAAAGACTAAAGGGAAATAAAACAAGATTGCCAAAGTCTTTTGCAGAGAGGGGCAAAATTGGGCCAAATGCGAGCAGGTGGGACTAGTGTAGATGGGATATGTTGGTAGGCATGGATGAGATGGGCTAAAGGGCCTGTTTCCGTGCTGTATGTCTCTAAATCATTCTACGCAAAATAGTTGGCCACAAACAAATAATTTATATCAGAGCAGGAGACACAAGGAACTGCAGACGCTGGGATCTTGGTCAAAATACACAGAGTGCTCGAGTAACTCAGCGGGTCAGGCAGCATCTCTGGAGAACATGGATAGGTGATGTTTCACAGAGTGCTGGAGTAACTCAGCGGGTCAGGCAGCATCTGTGGAGAACATGGATAGGTGACGTTTCACAGAGTGCTGGAGTAACTCAGCGGGTCAGGCAGCATCTCTGGAGAACATGGATAGGTGATCTTTCACAGAGTGCTGGAGTATCTCAGCGGTTCAGGCACCATCTTTGGAGGACATGGATAGGGATGTTTCGGGTCAGGCTCCCTGTTCAGACTGACCTGCTGAGTTACTCCAGATTATATATGTTTTAATGCATTTCCAGCTTCTAAACGTGATTCTAATTGTGGAAAAGGTGTATACTAATTCACTTCCTGCTGTTAGAAATTGCTAAACAAGACGACTCTAAACAACTTGGTATTAATTATGTTCATAATTAACAAGGAGTAAAGGTTTCTCGAGCACCTTTACTGACCTTTGCACCTGCAGCAGTGCCTCAAAGCAGACAGAGCTTTTGTGAAGCAATACTCCGCTAAATAACCATATTCTTTGCACGATTACAATTCATCTCTGACTACAAAGCATTTCAGGACATATTTTGCGGTTGTAAAATGTAATGACAAAACCAGTGTGCTTTGTTTTCCGTTTGTGTTTTGGGGTTGATGATTGAAGGCTGACACACAGTGTGTACCGCAACAGTTATGATAAAAGATTATCAGGCTGAATCATTCATGAAGGTGGAAAGAGGGCAGAGGCGATTGACGAGGATGTGGCCAGGAATAAACCATGCGCAATGAATAGACAACAGGTGCAGGAGTAGGCCATTCAGCCCTTCGAGCCAGCACCGCCATTCAATGTGATCATGGCTGATCATCCACAATCAGTACCCCGTTCCTGCCTTCCCATATTTCCTGACTCCGCTATCTTTAAGAGCCCTATCTAGCTCTCTCTTAAAAGTATCCAGAGAATTGGCCTCCACCGCCCTCTCTGGAAGAGAATTCCACAGACTCACAACTCTCTGTCTATTCTATTATATTCTGACAAACTCTATTGTCTATTGTCTATTGTCTCTGTGTGAAAAAAATGTTTCCTCATCTCCGTTCTAAATGGCTTACCCCTTATTCTTAAAATGTGGTCCCTAGTTCTGGACTCCTGCCACATCAGGAATATGTTTAAGAAGGAACTGCAGATGCTGTAAAATCGAAGGTAGACAAAAGTGCTGCAGAAACTCAGCGGGTGCAGCAGCAGCATATATGGAGCGAAGGAAATAGGCAATGTTTCAGGCAGAAACCCTTCTTCAGACTCTTCTTCAGAATATGTTTCCTGCCTCTAGCGTGTCCAAACCCTTAATAATCTTATATGTTTCAATAAGATCTCCTCTCATCCTTCTAAACTCCAGAGTATACAAGCCCAGCCGCTCCATTCTCTCGGCATATGACAGTCCCGCATAGTTGCATTGTCTCGCCGATGTACAGGAGGCCACATCAGGAGTACCGGATGCAGCAGGTGAGGTTAGAGGAGCTGCACGTGAGCTTCTGACTCACCTGGAAGGAACGCTGGGGTCCCAGGGTGGAGGTGAGGACAAAGGCATTGGGACAGGGATATGGGCCAAATGGTGGCAAATGAGACCAGTCTGAAGAAGGGTCCGATGCTTTATAAACAACATTTAAAAGACATTTGGACAGGTACATGGATATGAAAGGTTGAGAGGGATACGGGTCCAACACAGGCAGGTGGGGCTTGCCACACCGTGAAACTTCATCTATCCATGTTCTCCAGAGATGCTGCTTGACCTTGAGTTACTCCAGCACTTTGTGTCTTCTCCCGAGACTAGTTTAGATGGGGCATGTTGGTTGGCATAGACGGGTTGGACCGAAGGGCCTCTTTCCGTGCTGTATGACCCCTTGATAAAATATGATGAATACAATAGTCATAGAGTGATACAGCATGGAAACAGGCCCTTCGGCCCAACTTGCCCACACTGACCAACATGTCCCATCTACATTAGTCCCACCTGCCCACATTTGGCTCATATCCACTCTAAACCTGTCCTATCCAAATACCTGTCTAAATGTCTCATATTCGTTGTGACAATACCCTGCTTCGTCGGTGGATAGACCCAGTGAGTAGTTGGAAGTATGATTGCTGATTCATTACGTGTACCTCAACCTGCAGAAGACAATAGTATGTCTTCAATAGACCGAGAATGATGGAAACATAGAAAAATAGGTGCAGGAGTAGGCCATTCGGCTCTTCCAAGCATAAAGTGCCTGAAAAGGACCAGTTAATTCCTACTCTTTGCTTCCTGTGTGCCAACCAGTTCTCTATCCATGTCAATACCCTACCCCCAGTACCATGTGCTCTAATTTTGCACGCTAATCTCTTGTGTGGGACCATGTCAAAGGCTTTTTGAAAGTCCAGAAACACCACATCTACTGACTCTCCCTTATCCATTCTACTTGTTACATCCTTAAAAAATTCCAGAAGATTAGTCAAGCATGATTTCCCCTTCATAAATCCATGCTGACTTTGACCGATCCCATCACTGCTCTCCACCCTATCTATTGTGGGAGTGCGGGAGGAAACCAGAGCTCGCAGGTCCCAGGGAGAAAATACAAACTCTGTTCAGACAGTACCCATAGTCAGGATTGAACCTGCGTCTCTGGCGCTCATGTCCCTATGAAATCTTTCCCCCCTCACCTTAAATCTATGTCCTCTGATTCTCGATTCCTGTACTCTGGGCAAGAGACTCTGTGCAACTACCTGATCTATTCCTCTCATGATTTTACACACCTCTATATGATTACCCCTCATCCTCCCGTGTTCCAAGGAATAGAGTCCTAGCCAGCACAACCTTTGTTTTCATTACAAAATGTCACCTTGAAAGCGAGCTATCAAACTATATCTGATTTCACGTATGAATCCTACATACCCTACCCAACAGAGGTGCCATAGTTCATTAATCAGCAGATGTGAGGGGTTGTTAACAGATTCTCAACTTTCCTATCCAATTCCCAGCAGGAGGGACATAATACAAAATAAAACTAATCTAGTCCACCCATTACAAATTCAGATTGCTTCCTTTCCAGCAGCTTTTCCTCCCGTGTATTATGTTTCAATGTGAATGTATCTTGTACAACATAAAAATCACAGTGAGTCTCCAGTGGTTCATGGTCATGGGTTTCAGGCGCAGAATTAGGCCATTCGGCCCATCAAGTCTACTCCGCCAATCAATCATGGCTGATCTATCTTTCCCTCTCAACCCCATTCTCCTGCCTTCTCCCCATAACGCCTGACACCCGCACTAATCAAGATTCAGTCAATCTCCGCCTTATAAATACCCATTGACTTGGCCTCCACACCTTCGGTGGCAATGAGTTCCACAGATTCACCACCCTCTGGCTAAGTAAATTCCTCCTCATCTTTCTAAATGTACATATTTTTATTCTGAGGCTATGACCTCTGGTCCTAGACTCTTCCACGAATGGAAACATCCTTTCCACATTCACTCTATCCACGCCTTTCACTACTCGGTAAGTTTCAATGAGGTCTCCCCTCATCTTTCTAAATGCCAGTGAATACAGGCCCAGTGCAGTCAAACGCTCGTCATACGTTAACCCAATCATTCCTGCAAATCATTTGGAAAGCAGTGACTGGATCGGTCAAAGTCAGCATGGATTTATGAAGGGATTTTAGATGATTTTAGAATGGCAGTGCTGGTTCGAAGGGCCAAATGGCCTACTCCTGCACCTATTTTTCCATGTTCTATGAATGCACAGAATATTTTTTCTCAGACTAGGGGTATCAAGAAACATAGATGAGAGGGGAAAGATTTAATTGGAACCTGAGGGGTAACTTTTCCACTCAGAGGGAGGTGGATATATGGAATGAGCTGGCAGAGGGGGTAGTTGAGGCTGGTACTATAATATTTCAAAGACTTTTGAACAAGTGCGTGGATAGGAAACGTTGAATGGGACAGGGACATGCTGGAGTAACTCAGTGGGTCAGGCAATGTTCCTGTGGCGAAAAAGAATAAGTGACATTTCAGGTCGAGACCCTCCTTCATCGCCAAACACAGGCAGGTGGGACTAGTATAGATGGGGCATGTTGTTCAGCATGGGCAAGTTGGGCCGAAGGGCCTGTTTCCAACTTGCTTAGAATGGGGACTCTTGGACAGGTACATGGGGAGGGGAAAGGTTTAGAGGAATATGGGCCCCACAGGGAGATTATAGCTCGGTTTGGAATGAAAAACACAGTTGGAGTGTAGATGCAGAAAGGGAAGAGACAAGTGGAACTGGGCAGGTCAGGCAAGGGGGCTATTGTTGATTGGGTTGAAGGCATCAATGTATGTATGGAGAGGCCGATGAGAATACAGGATTTGTCACTAGGCTACAATGTTGAAAGGTCTACTTTTGCTCCTGTTTTTAATGGTTCTATCACAGTCCACAGAATTGTTTTATGAGCACTGTAAAACAATGTCTGAGGCGGCTAGTTTAGATCTTTATCGCAACAAGATTTCTCAACGTGGTTGACCTGGGTTGAAATATATAAAGGCTTCTCAGTAACATTGGCCAATGACCACCTGGTGTAAACAAAAACTGAACTAAGATGAAAGCTAAAAATATATTGTCAAAGCAATTCACCATAAACCACTCAGTTTAGTCACTCAGCGGAGGCGGCAGCATCTATGGAGCGAAGGAAATAGGCAACGTTTCGGGCCGAGACCCTTCTTCAGGCTGATGCAGGGTGGGGGGAGGAGCAGGAAGAAGAAAGGAAGAGGAGGAGCCAGAGGGCTGAGGGAGAGCTGAGAAGGGGAGGAGACAATAAGGGCTACCGGAAATTGGAGAAGTCAATGTTCATACCACTGGGGTGTAAACTACCCAAGCAAAATATGTGGTGCTGCTCCTACAATTTCCGGTGGTGCTCACTCTGGCCATGGAGGAGGCCCAGGACAGAAAGGTCGGATTTGGAATGGGAGGGGGAGTTGAAGTGATGAGCCACCGGGAGATCAGGTAGGTTATTGCGGACCGAGCGGAGGCATCCTCAGCCTCCCCTTCTCGGCTCTCCCTCAGCCCACTGGCTCCTCCTCTTCCTTTCTTCCTCCCGCCCCCTCCCCCCCCCCACCCTACATCAGTCTGAAGAAGTGTTTTGGCCCGAAACGTTGCCTATTTCCTTCGCTCCATAGATGCTGCCGCACCCGCTGAGTTTCTGAGAAAGGTAACAATCTCAGGATTACTGCCTGTGCCACGCGACAGTGAGAATAGGAATGGAGCGAGGTGGAGGATAAATGCGTGGCTGAAGGAGTGGTGCAGTGGGCAGGGATTCAAGTTTCTGGATCATTGGAACCTCTTTTGGGGAAGGTATGACCTGTACAAAAAGGACGGGTTGCACTCAATATCCTGGCGGGGAGATTTGCAAAGGCTACTGGGGAGACTTTAAACTAGAACGGTTGGGGGGAGGGACTCAAATAGAGAAAGCTAGTAGACAGTGTGTGAGGCAGGAGGCAGAGAAGGGAAGCACTCAGACCCAACATGTAGGGGGGAAAGAAGAAAAAGATAATAAACAGAATAAGAGGTGGTGGGTTTCTTAAATGTGTGAGCAGAGAGACAGAGGGGAGTAAAATGAGGGTAGAAGCAATAGGTAGCAAGGTGAAAAGTAAAAGTGGTAGGCAGACAAATCCAGGGCAAAAATCAAAAATGGCCATTTTTCAACATAATTGTATAAGGGGTAAAAACAAGCGTGAAGGCTTTGTGTCTCAATGCAGGGAGCATTCGTCATAAGGTGGACGAGTTGAATGTGCAGATAGCTATTAATGACTATGATATAGTTGGGATCACATACCCATGGCTCCAGGGTGACCAAGGCTGGGAGCTGAACATCCAGGGATATTCAATATTCAGTAGGGATAGACAGAAAGGAAAAGGAGGTGGGGTAGCGTTGCTGGTTAGAGAGGAGATTAACGCAATTGAAAGGAAGGACATTAGCTTGGAGGATGTGGAATCGATATGCGTAGAGCTGAGAAACACTAAGGGGCAGAAAACGCTAGTGGGAGTTGTGTACACGCCACCTAACAGGAGTAGTGGAGTTGGGGATGGCATCAAACAGGAAATTAGAAATGCGTGCAACAAAGGTAAAACAGTTATAATGGGTGACTTCAATCTACATATAGATTGGGCGAATCAAATTGGCAGGGGTGCTGAGGAAGAGGATTTCTTGGAATGTATGCGGGATAGTTTTCTAAATCAACATGTAGAGGAACCAACGAGAGAGCAGGCTATTCTAGACTGGGTATTGAGTAATGAGGAAGGGTTAGTTAGCAGTCTTGTTGTGCGTGGCTCCTTGGGCAAGAGTGACCATAATATGGTTGAGTTCTTCATTAGGATGGAGAGTGACATAATTAATTCAGAAACAAGGGTTCTGAACTTAAAGAAAGGTAACTTTGAGGGTATGAGATGTGAATTGGCCAAGATAGACTGGCAATTGTTTCTTAAAAGGTTGACGGTGGATATGCAATGGAAGGCATTTAAAGACTGCATGGATGAACTACAAAAATTGTTCATCCCAGTTTGGCAAAAGAAATCAGGGAAGATAGTGCATCCGTGGATAACAAGGGAAATCAGGGATAGTATCAAAACAAAACATGAAGCATACAAATTGGCCAGAAAAAGCAGCCTACCAGAAAACTGGGAGAAATTCAGAGTCCAGCAGAGGAGGACAAAGGGTTTAATTAGGAAAGGGAAAATAGATTATGAAAGAAAACTGGCAGGGAACATAAAAACTGACTGCAAAAGTTTTTATAGATATGTGAAGAGAAAAAGATTAGTTAAAACAAATGTAGGTCCCTTGCAGTCAGAAACAGGTGAATTGATCATGGGGAACAAGGACATTACAGACCAATTGAGTAGCTACTTTGGTTCTGTCTTCACTAAGGAAGACTTAATTAATCTGCCGGAAATAGCAGGGGACCGGGGGTCAAATGAGATGGAGGAACTTAGTGAAATCCAGGTTAGCCGGGAAGTGGTGTTAGGTAAATTGAATGAATTATAGGCCGATAAATCCCCAGGGCCAGATAGGTTGCATCCCAGAGTACTTAAGGAAGTAGCCCCAGAAATAGTGGATGCATTAGTGATAATTTTTCAAATCTCTTTAGATTCTGGAGTAGTTCCTGAGGACTGGAGGGTAGCTAATGTAACCCCACTTTTTAAAAAGGGAGGGAGAGAGAAAACGGGGAATTACAGACCAGTTAGTCTAACATCGGTAGTGGGGAAACTGCTAGAGTCGGTTATTAAAGATGGGATAGCAGCACATTTGGAAAATGGTGAAATCATTGGACAAAGTCAGCATGGATTTATGAAAGGTAAATCATGTCTGACGAATCTTATAGAATTTTTCGAGGATGTGACTAGTAGAGTGGATAAGGGAGAACCAGTGGATGTGTTATATCTGGACTTTCAGAAGGCTTTCGACAAGGTCCCACATAAGAGATTAATATACAAACTTAAAGCCCACGGTATTGGGGCTTCAGTATTGATGTGGAAATAGAACTGGCTGGCAGACAGGAGGAGTAAACGGGTCTTTTTCAGAATGGCAGGCAGTGACTAGTGGGGTACCGCAAGGCTCAGTGCTGGGACCCCAGCTATTTACAATATATATTAATGATTTGGACGAGGGAATTGAATGCAACATCTCCAAGTTTGCGGATGACACAAAGCTGGGGGGCAGTGTTAGCTGTGAGGAGGATGCTAGGAGGCTGCAAAATAACTTGGATAGGCTGGGTGAGTGGGCAAATGCATGGCAGATGCAGTACAATGTGGATAAATGTGAGGTTATCCACTTTGGTGGCAAAAACAGGAAAGTAGACTATTACCTGAATGGTGGCCGATTAGGAAAAGGGGCGATACAACGAGACCTGGGTGTCATGGTACACCAGTCATTGAAAGTGGGCATGCAGGTGCAGCAGGCAGTGAGGAAAGCGAATGGTATGTTAGCGTTCATAGCGAAAGGATTTGAGTATAGGAGCAGGGAGGTTCTACTGCAGTTGTACAGGGTCTTGGTGAGACCACACTTGGAGTATTGCGTACAGTTTTGGTCTCCTAATCTGAGGAAGGACATTCTTGCCATGGAGGGAGTACAGAGAAGGTTCACCAGACTGTTTCCTGGGATGTCAGGACTTTCATATGATGAAAGACTGGATAGACTCGGCTTGTACTCGCTGCAATTTAGAAGATTGAGGGGGGATCTTATAGAAACTTACAAAATTCTGAATGAGTTGGACAGGCTAGATGCAGGAAGATTGTTCCCGATGTTGGGGAAGTCCAGAACAAGGGGTCATAGTTTAAGGATAAAGGGGAAATCTTTTAGGACTGAGATGAGAAAAACATTTTTTACGCAGAGAGTGGTGAATCTCTGGAATTCTCTGCCACAGAAGGTAGTTGAGGCCAGTTCATTGGCTATATTTAAGAGGGAGTTAGATGTGGCCCTTGTTGCTAAAGGGATCAGGGGGTATGGAGAGAAAGCAGGTACAGGATACTGAGTTGGATGATCAGCCATGATCATATTGAATGGCGGTGCAGGCTCGAAGGGCCGAATGGCCTACTCCTGCACTTATTTTATATGTTTTTTCTATGTTTTCTCCAGCACTTTTGTCTACCTTTGATTTTCCAGCATCTGCAGTTCCTTCTTAAACACTCAGTTTAGTCAGTTCATTTTATTGTCACGTGTACCGAGGTACAGTGAAAAGCTTTTGTTGCGTGGTAACCATCTGCACTTCAGTGGACTGAACCTGAAAGCTTCCTTGATTTTCGTTTTTCAGCTTCTTCTTCTGTCGTATGTCTTTTAGACCTGCAGCTCCGTTGAGGCGAGCCAGGCCAACGTGTTATCGTCCAGGTCAATTAGACCTCGTTCCCCATTCGGTGGCCGGTGTTTGGGGCAACTGGTGACTATGTGCTCCACTGTCTGTGTTGGGTCCCCACACTCACAGGAGGCGCGGTCCACGAGGCCCCACAGCTTCATCGCTACTCCGTAGTGTCCGATGCCTGTCCTCAAGCGGTTGAGGGTTGTCCACTGCTTTCGGGGCAGGTCCTGGCCAGGGACGTTTTACAGCAGTTGAATTATAATCAGTGCTATTGACCGGGAATAGGTGCAGAAGAGATTCACCAGGATGTTACCTGGGCTTGGGGACTTGAGTTACAGGGAGAGGTTGGATAGGCTTGACACTTTTTTATTTGAAGCGGAGGAGGCTGAGGGGTGACCTTATTGTACATGATCATGAGGGGCATGGATAAAGTGAACGCACAGTCTTTAGGCTCTGTCTTACGTGTTTGCGGTCATCGGCGGTGAAGCGCGGCTTCGCCTGTAGAGTGGACCGCACGGCAACGGCGAGAGCGCCGAGCCTATCCACGGGAGCGCCGCACGGATGCTGCGCGGGGGCCGAGTGATTCAAATACGGCTGGTCCCACGTGCTTGCGGTAAGTAAAAAAAAGGGCGGGCCGACTGCGATGACGTCGGCCCGCCGCACGTGACTCACTAGCGGCGGCTGTGGCGGCGGCCGTCCTGATCGCGGCGCTGTAGCGGTGGCTGTGCCTGCGGCCGTGCCGCACACGTGCCTCACTGGCAGAGGCTGTGGCAGTGCAAGTTTCACGCACGGCGCTCGAGCCACACTGGCGGCGGCCCGTGCGGGCGGCCGTGCCGCACTCGTGCATCACTGGTGGAGGTTGTGCGGTAGGAAAATATTTTTCAACTGTGTAGGTTTTATTTTAGCACCGTGCGGTGTTGGGAACACCGCCGCACGGCCCCGGAATTGTGCGTTCTCACGAGTGCGCGGTCTATGGCGGCAGATTCTTCCCGTTTCGCCGCCAATGAACGCAGACTCGTGAGACAGGCCTTTTTTTCTTAAGGTAGAGGAGTCTAGAGATTTTCCAGTGAGTGGCACGGTGGTGCAGCGGTAGAGTTGCCGCCTCACAGCGCCAGTGACCCAGGTTCAATCCTGAGCGCAGGTGCTGCTTGTATGGAGTTTATACATCCTCCCCGTGACCGCGTGGGTTTTTTACGGGATCTTCAATTTTCTCCCACACCCAAAGATGTACAGGTTTGTAGGTTAATTGGCTTGGTATAAATGTAAATTGTCCCTAGTGTGTGTAGGATAGTGTTACTGTGCAGGAATCGCTGTTCGTCGCGGACTCTGCGGGCCGAAGGGCCTGTATCTCTAAAACTAAAAAACTAAAACTAAATAGTTTTTAAAAGGATTCAAAGGTCATTCCTAGGTCAAAGGAATCAAAGATCAATCGCCGTCCTGTGTGGTATGGCTGCCCAGCCTGCAGCTGTCCGTTTTCATCTTTAAATTATTTTTTTAGTTAGTTAGTTGTTTTGTTTTTAGGAGTTCTATTCTTTTTTATGTGGGGGGTGGGGGGGGAAGGGGGAAACTACTTTCTATGGTCCATACCTGGTCGGAGAGGCAGCTTTTCTCCGGGCTGCACATTCGACCTGTCCACGCGGCCTACCAGCGGGCCTGGAGCGGCGTTTCCTGAGGGTCCGCCCAGAACCTCGGCTTCGGCGGCGGCACAGCACTGGAGCGCTATCGCGGAGCGGAGCGGGCGATGCCTTGCCCGGGTCGCCGCGCTGGAACTCCGGTGAGCTGGGACCGCCGGTGAACATCGCGGAGCTGCAGGTCTGTGGAGCGGGCGGCGGCGCTCAACTTTACATCGGGAGCCTGGGATCTCGCGACGAGATCGCCAGTGGTGGAGCTCCATCGAGCGCGGCCTGTCGGCTTCGGAAGCCGCGGACTCCGGTAGGGAGACGGCCGTTCCAGGTGTCCCAAGCTGCTGAGAGGGTTCTCCCGACGCCGGAGCACCATCACCCGGCGAAGAAGGGCCTGTAACATCGGTCCCCGTAGCGGCGACTGTGGAGGCCTATATAGGCCAGACTATGGGTGGGCAAGGGGATTATGGACTGGACTTTGTGCCTTCCCCCACAGTGGGATCCATTGTGGGGGGATGTTTTTATGTTTTATGTTCAATTTCTTTAATGTTGTGTCTATTTGTGCTGCATGGCAAGAACAAATTCCACTACACCATTTGGTGTATGTGACAATAAATGTCCTTTGTCCTTTGTCCTTGTCCTAATCACATTTTCCTGTACAACAAATGTGAAACCTATTCATTTATTAATTTAGTCAAATTCAATTAGAAATATAAAATAATGAGAAGCATTGCAGGGTACACAGTCAGAAACTTTTTCCCAGGGTGGAAATGGCAAGCCACACAATGACACAGCAGTAGAGTTGTTACTGCCTCACAGCGCCAGAGATCCGGGTTCAATCCTGACTGCGGGTGCTGTCTGTACAGAGTTTTTATGTTCTCCCTGTGACTACATGGGTTTTCTCCGGGTGCTCCGGTTTCCTCCCACACTCCAAAGGCGTGCACGTTTGTAGATTAAGGGTAGCTAATGTAACCCCCCTTTTCAAAGGGTAGCTAATGTAACCCCCCTTTTTAAAGGGTAGCTAATGTAACCCCCCTTTTTAAAAAGGGAGTGAGAGAGAAAATGGCGAATTACAGACCAGTTAGTCTAACATCGGTAGAGGGGAAACTGTTGGAGTCAGTTATTAAAGATGGGATAGCAGCACATTTGGAAAGTGGTGAAATCATTGGACAAAGTCAGCATGGATTTACGAAAGGTAAATCATGTCTGACGAATCTTATAGAATTTTTCGAGGATGTAACTAGTACAGTGGATAAGGGAGAACCATTGGATGTGTTATATCTGGACTTTCAGAAGGCTTTCGACAAGGTCCCACATAAGAGATTAGGATACAAACTTAAAGCACACGGTATTGGGGGTTCAGTATTGATGTGGATAGAGAACTGGCTGGCAAACAGGAAGCAAAGAGTAGGTGTAAACGGGTCCTTTTCAGAATGGCAGGCAGTGACTAGTGGGGTACCGCAAGGCTCAGTGCTGGGACCCCAGCTATTTACAATATATATTAATGATTTGGACGAGGGAATTGAATGCAACATCTCCAAGTTTGCAGATGACACATAGATACATAGAAAATAGGTGCAGGAGTAGGCCATTCGGCCCTTCGAGCCTGCACCGCCATTCAATATGTTCATGGCTGATCATCCAACTCAGTATCCCGTACCTGCCTTCTCTCCATACCCCCTGATCCCTTTAGCCACAAGCGCCACATCTACAAGGCCCACACGAAGCTGGGGGGCAGTGTTAGCTGTGAGGAGGATGCTAGGAGGCTGCAAGGTGACTTGGATAGGCTGGGTGAGTGGGCAAATGCATGGCAGATGCAGTATAATGCGGATAAATGTGAGGTTATCCACTTTGGTGGCAAAAACAGGAAAGTAGACTATTATCTAAATGGTGGCCGATTAGGAAAAGGGGAGATGCAACGACACCTCGGTGTCATGGTACACCAGTCATTGAAAGTAGGCATGCAGGTGCAGCAGGCAGTGAACAAAGCGAATGGTGTGTTAGCATTCATAGCAAAAGGATTTGAGTATAGGAGCAGGGAGGTTCTACTGCAGTTGTACAGGGTCTTGGTGAGACCACACCTGGAGTTTGCATACAGTTTGGTCTCCAAATCTGAGGAAAGACATTCTTGCCATAGAGGGAGTACAGAGAAGGTTCACCAGATTGATTCCTGGGATGTCAGGACTTTCATATGAAGAAAGACTGGATAGACTCGGCTTGTACTCGCTAGAATTTAGAAGATTGAGGGGGGGTCTTATAGAAACTTACAAAATTCTTAAGGGGTTGGACAGGCTAGATGAAGAAAGATTGTTCCCGATGTTGGGGAAGTCCAGGACAAGGGGCCACAGTTTAAGGATTAAGGGGAAATCCTTTAGGACCGAGATGAGAAAAACATTTTTCACACAGAGAGTGGTGAATCTCTGGAACTCTCTGCTACAGAAGGTAGTTGAGGCCAGTTCATCGGCTATATTTAAGAGGGGGTTAGATGTGGCCCTTGTGGCTAAAGGGATCAGAGGGTATGGAGAGAAGGCAGGTACAGGATACTGAGTTGGATGATCAGCCATGATCATATTGAATCAGGCTCGAAGCGCCGAATGGCCTACGCCTGTTTTCTATGTTTTTTATGTTTCTAATTGGCTTTGGTAAAGTTATGAATTGTCTCTAGTGTGTGGGATAGTGTTAATGCGCGGGGATCGCTGGTTGGCGCGGACTCGTGGGCTAAAGGGCCTGTTTCCACGGTATCTCTAAAGTACATCAAATACTTGATGACATAGCTTTAAGGTGCGAGAGGCAAAGTTTACAGGAGATGTGTGGACAGACAGTGGTGGGTGCCTGGAATGCACTGCCTGGGGTAGTGGTGGTGGTGGGGGCAGATACGATAGTGGCGTTTAAGAGGCTTTAAGATAAGTGCATGGATATGCAGAGAATTGATGGATCTGGATGACATGCAGGCAGAGGAGATTAGTTCAAGTTCACATTTATTGTCACATGCATTCATTGGTACGGTGAGATTTGAGTTACCATACAGCCATACAAATAAAAAGAACACAATACACGATAGAGTTTAACATAAACATTAGTTTAACTTGGCATCATGTTTGACTTAGCAGCATGGACATTATGGGCCGAAGCACTGAGCTCATAAGTTCATGTGATAGGAGCAGAATTAGGCCATTCGGCCCATCAAGTCTACTCCACCATTTAATCATGGATGATTTGTGTTTTCCCCCTCAACCCCATTCTCCTGCCTTCTCCCCATAACTCCTGACACCCGTACTAATCAAGAATCTGTCAATCTCCACCTTAAAAATACCCAATGACTTGGCCTCCACAGCCGTACGTGTCAATGAATTCCACAGTCACCACCCCCTGGCTAAAGAAATTCCTCCTCATCTCCTTTCTAAAGGTACATCCTTTTATTAGAGGATGTGGCCTCTGGTCCAAGACTGTGCCACTAGTGGAAACATCTTTCTGTTCTATGTTCTGGACACGTCTTTCTCCAGACCATCAGAACCATTGGAGTTGATACTGTTCAAAATACAAAGATACTTGAGCTGTGTAAAGGCTGTGTCCCACGGGCTGGCGGTTATAGGCGGTGAAGCGAGGGAGCGCCGCGCGGATATGTCCCACGAGCATGCGGTAATAGTTCTATCTTAGCTGTTGCCGCGCGGCGCACTGGCGGTGCTCTGGCGGTGCTGTGGCGGTGCTCGTGCCGCACTGGCGGTGCTGTGGCGGTGCTCGTGTCGCACTGGCGGCGGCTGTGCGGTAGGACAACATTTTCGAACGTTGTCGACTTTTTGTGACGGGTCCGGCAGCGTCTGTGGAGGGAATGGACATGCTGTGTCGGGTCGGGACCCTTTTTCAGACTGCATTTAATGCTTCTCAATTGCAAAGTATTTTATGATTCAAGTTGTTTGCACTGATTGTAGTTTTACTGTTTCATAATCGCCTTTTGATAAGCTTCCAACAACTTGTTGTGTCAAAGGCTACTACATAAGTAATTTTAAAGTAAATGCCGAAGTTTTTTTGCAATCTGCTGAGATGTTGCTATTAAACTGCAGACATGTCTGATTTGTACATTAAATAAGTAAAGATGAGTGAATGATTTCAAAGATGCATGGGGGTACATCTTTGTTTACCATGTGTGAATGTGTACTTGCAAAGCCCCAGGAAAATTATTTTTAAGTAAGCAGACAATTAATTTACAATAAAAAAAATAGCTGCCTCACAAACCAAATTGTAGATTTTTCTTAATGGAATCGCGAGCCTGAAAACCGTGACCTCCAGGTTCAAGATCAGCTTCTTCCCAGCAACCATCAGACACTTGAACACTGCAAACACTAACCTCAGCAACTATGATCTTCTATGGACTGGGTCTATGGTTGTATTAGGACTTTGGTTTTGCACTATTATGGTTACCTTGTGATAATGATTATTGACTATTATTGGTTAGAGTCAATGGAATCATACAGAATGGAAACAGGCCGTTGGGCCTAAATCTATCCATGTGATGAAGATGTCCCATGTCAGCTACTCCTACTTACTTGTGTTTGACCCATATCCCTCCAAACCTTTCTTATCCATGTACCTGTTCAAATGTATTTTAAATGCTGTTATAGTACCTGCCTCAACTACCTCCTCTGGCAGCTCGTTCCATATACACACACTTCCCTTTGTGTGAAAAATTTGCCCCTCAGGTTCCTATTAAATCTTGTGGAAACAAGAAATTGCAAATGCTGGTTTACAAAAAGACCATCCATATTCTGCAGAGTTACTGCCTGACCCACTGAGTTGCTGCCTGACCCACTGAGTTACTGGCTGACCCACTGAGTTGCTGCCTGACCCACTGAGTCGCTTGCAGAGGGCGGGGGGGCGGAACGCGCTGTCTATTGTCCATTGGAACGGTGCAGCGAGCCGGGGCGTTGCATCGGGATAGGGTGGTTCCACGGGCTCGGTCTGTGTGGGTGTGTCTGTGTGTGTGTGTGTGTGCTGCCGGACGCGGGCTGCCATGGGGCTGCGATGTGTTGCAGCGGCGGTGCTGGCTCTGGTCGTGTTGGCTCTGGCGCTGGGCGGCTGGTGTGCGTTGGCGGGGTCGCGGGGAGAGCGGCTCCTCCCACTGGTGCTGTGTACCTGGCCGTACCGGGCGGCTGCCGAGCAAGGTGAGTACAGCGCTCGCTCCCAGCGCCGTGCATTGTTCTAGCCACCATATTCTCCCTCTCCCCAAGTTCCCTCTCCCTGCATTGTGGTCGCTGCCCTCCCTCTCCTCTTCTCCCTGCCTCTTCCCCTTCCCTGTTCTCCCACTCTCCCTTCCCTGTCCTCACCCTCTCTGCCCCCCTCGCTCTCTCTCCCTACCCTGCGCCCCATGCCATGCTTGATATTTTAGTCTAGTTCAGAGACAAAGCATTGAAACGGGCACTTCGTCTCACCGAGTCCATGTGCTGACCATCGTTGACACTAGTTCTATGTTATCCCACCAGGGGCAATTTACAGGGGGCCAATTAAGAGCACCCGGAAAAAACCCACACGGTCACAGGGTGAACGTGCAAACTCCACACATTCAGCGCCCAAGGTCAAGATCGAACCCGGGTCTCTGGTGCTGTGAGGCAGCAGTTCTACCAGCTCACTCCTTGGTTCTCCTGCCTCTTTACACTGCACGTTCAGCGCGTGAACCGAGCTGACCACTACGTCCATCTACACCCATCCTATCCACTCTGGCAGATGACAGGGAGGTCTTCGGGAAGGAGCCATCGTGTCCACTTCCACCATACGCAAACCTCCACACCTCTTCTCTCCCAACATTATCCTTCCATCCGGCTTTGCATTTCAACAAGTTTCAACAAGTTTATTTATGGATAACCCCTTGAGATGGACAGTCATCTCGTTTTCGAGGGGGTCCAACATAGAACATACAGCACAAGACATAACATACATAAAGGCTCTCATTGACCCACCTACACACACACCAAACCCAAAACCCCTACATCCCCACTTGTTATAGTTTATAACAATTGTTAATTAACTTAAATCCAATAATAACAAAAGTTATGTATTACAGCATAATGTTAGTCGTTATGCAATACTCTAATACTAGAAACAGGTACATGGTTTTATGAGAACTGTTAAAAGTGTATTTTTAAATAGACAAAATGAACTAATGGTTCTTATGGTACTAGGCAGAGTGTTCCAATCAGAAGGAGCTTTATATTTAAATGCACGTCTCCCAATTTCTTTGTTAGTTCTTGGAATCAAAAAGAAGGGTTGTTGAATATGTCTTAGTGAATATGAGGGTGTGTATGGTAATAGGTCTTGTTTTAACTAAGAGGGGTAATTAAGATGGATGCATTTAAAGATGAACTGGAAGCAGTGGTAGTATCTTCGAGCGTGGGGGGATAACCAGTTTAAAGTTTCGTACATAGAACAGTGGTGAGTTGTATATGGACACCTTAAAGTAAATCTGCAAAGACTATTATAAACTACATAAGGGGTTGAAGATGTATATCAAATGTATTCTGATAGACAATATCAGCATAATCCAGTGTTGGTAGTAGTAGTTGAGAGACAATTCTTTTTCTCATCTGAAAGGTGAAACAATTTATATGGCGGTAAAGAATAGCTAGATTACAGCTAAGTTTTTTAGTAATCGTCTCACTATGCTGCGTAAATGAAAGCGTTGGGTGAAGCCAAACACCAAGATATTTGAAGTTCAATACTTGTTCTAATGGTGATCCTTCATTAAATGATAGTCAGATCTACAGAATTACCAAGGCCTTTTCTGGTACCAAATAACATACTGCATGATTTATTTTTACTTAAAATTAATTTGTTAAATAATAGCCATTTCTGAACAGAAATAAGATCTGATTGAAGGTTTTTTTCAATTTCAGACTTATTAGTACTAGATGTATATATCACCGCATCATCGGCATATAGTTGTATTTGACAGTCAGAACAGATATTGGGGAGGTCGTTTATGAAAATAGAGAAAAGGAGTGGTCCCAAGGACGAACCTTGCGGGACCCCCTTCTCAACAATTAAGAAATTGGATTGACTTCCATTAATGGTGACACATTGGCGTCTGTTATGAAGGTATGAGTTAAACCACAGTAGATTGTTTCAAGAAAGACCAATAGAGTAAAGTTTATCAAGCAGTAGGTAGTGGTCAACAACATCAAAGGCCTTGGTTAGATCAAGAAAGATGGCACCGGTGAGTTTACCATCCTCGGAAGCAGTGAACACATCGCTGGTAAGTTTTAACAGAGCTGTAGTTGTGGAGTGTTTAGGTCTGAACCCAGACTGGCATGGAGATAGAATATTGAAAGTTGAGACATAATGTGATAGCTGGTTGAACACTAGTTTCTCAAGGATTTTAGCCACCGAGTTGATAATTGAGATGGGGCGGTAATTGTTAATATATTGTGGGTCGCCTCCCTTATGCAGTGGAGTAACATTGGCACACTTCCATGCGGAAGGGAGGGTACAAGTTGAGAAAGACAAATTAAACAGGTCGCATAGTGGGTACATTAAAATATTAGCTCCTAACTTAATGAATTTAGTCTCAATGCCAGCTGGTCCAGATCCACAATCATCCTTTAGTTCATTAATAACATGTTGAACATCAACAGGTTTGATTTTTTGAAAAGAAAAAGAGCTTCTACTTGTAGAGGTAGCTGGAAAGTCACATATAATAGATGAATCAAATACAGTAGAGCTACCTACAGTGGAGAAGTGCTGGTTAAAAGCATTGGATATAACAGCGGGGTCCTGAATGATGTCATTATTGACCCGAATCTGAGTTCTAATATTTTGATTTGATTTATTAAGAACATTGTTTAGTCTTTTCCAAAACTTTTTTGGATTATGCATATCTTCAGAAAGATGTTTTTAAAAAATAACTTGATTTAGCATTACGTGTTTTTGTCTTACACTGATTCCTTAAGGACCTATATTTTTCCCAGTCAGCAGGGTCCTTTGTTTCCCTGAAAGTCTTCCAAACTTTATATCGCACATTAAAAAGGTTGATCAAATCAGCACTAATCCATGGTAAATGTTTTCCCTTGACTTTTATTTCTCTCCAAGGGGCATGCTTATCAATAACTCTTGAGACTTCAGTGTATAAATAATTCCAGGCATCCTCGACAGTTGGTATAAGTTGAAACCTATCCCAGTTTATTGCAATCAGGTCATGCATATAATTATCATAATTTAATTTTCTACATTGTCTAACACGAATATGTTTAGGAGGGAGACGGGAGGGTTTAATCTTCCACACACAGAAGATTGGGTGTAGATAAAGTCAAGGGAGTGAGGCAGGGAAATAGCATGAGAAAGGGGACGAGAGAGCCACATACACAGATTAACACAGACACACACACACAAAAGACAGGACAGACAAAGCACACAAGATCAGGCTGCGTCATTGAGAGAGAGAGAAAAAGAAGAAAACAAAGTGAGCATACACACTTCAGTCTGCATAGCTCATATTTATGCAAATTGATCAAAGTATGAGGTCCTGGACGATTTATGTTTAACTTAATGGGGCATTATGAAGCCTAAAATAACAACTCTTAGTTTTACAACGTTTTTACGGCAATTGCTACACTTTTTACTGCAACAGTAGTAAAGCAGCATCAATCATAACAACTCTCATGCCAGTTTTAACTTTGCAAATAAAACAGAAAAATCAAAGGTTGTCCAGCGATTATATAATTACAAGAGGACCCACTGGCATCAGTTTATCAAAATCAAGAAAAATACAACCAAAACCAGATAAACACAAAGTTCATCGGCAAACAGCATTATTGTGCTAACGCTATCACCAGCCACTGGCCACCAACATTAGGCTGTTATATCAGAGTCCATGGAGGAGTTAGTGGAGGAAACCTCACCAAAAATTGTCTCAACTTCATCAGGAGTACGAAAGAACTGTGTCTTGCCAGCGTAGACAACTCTCAGTGTGCAGGGAAAGATCAATGCATATTTAATGTCACGGTCACGTAGCTTCTTCTTAGCCACATCATACTCCCGGCGTCTCCGGACAAGAGCAGCGCTGAAGTCCGGGTAGACATGAACCCGAGCTCCATTGTAATCAAGGGGCACATTTTTCTCCCGGGAGAGCTTTATTATCTTCAGCTTATCCTGGAAATAGTGGAACTTCACCAGGATAGGCCTCGGACCCTTGGCTCTGGAGTTATCCTTGCGACCAGCACGGTGACAACGCTCAATCTCTAGAGGAGTGGGGAAATTCGCCTCACCAAAAAGCTGTGGTATCAGACGGCCTATGATTCCGGAAATATCTTTTGACTCGACCCTCTCGGGGATGCCGACAAAACGTAAGTTGGAACGTCTGCTTCTGTTCTCAGCGTCATCTGCCCAAGTTTTCAGGTCAGCGTTTTCTTTTTCTAGTAATTTTACACGTCCGACCAGGTCCATTATATTATCCTTGTTGGAGCTAACTCTATGCTCAAGCTCCGTTACTTGCTCTCCAAGCGTTTGAAGTGAGCCTTCAATGTTAATCAGGCTTACTCCAATTGGATCAATTTTATTGTCCATATGTAATATCATGTTGAGCTGCATTTGCTGCATATTATCCAAGACACTTTGGAGGGCAATTGGCTCGCCCATTGTAAAACCAGTAGTATTTTCCACTCAGCGAAAAGTAGAAGGTAGAAGATAATAGAAGGTAGAAGATAGAAGATAGTCCAGTAATTAATAATTAGTTAAGTTGTTCTACCTTGCTTTTTAAATTCACCAAAAAATGTTCATTGACACCAGGCGAGTTAGAGTTTAGAAGGAATCTCAGAACGCCATCAAATTGACAAATAGTTGAGCCTGCAGGCTAGAGCTTGTGTAAAACCCTCATGCTGCAACGGCAGCCATCTTGTGTTCACTCACGCATTTCACTCATCTTCTCTCCTTTTTGCCTCCTTTTCACCTCCAGCCTTTGTCACTTGGTCACCCATTTGTCATTCACCCCCTTCCATATGTATCCATTGTTCACTTGCCAAAAGTGGACAAAAGGAACTGCAGATGCTGGTTCACAACAAAAATGACAAAAGAAGGGTCTCAACCTGAAACATCACTTATTCATGTTCTCCAGATATGCAGCCTGACCCGCTGAGTTACTCCAGCACTATGTGAAACGTCACATATCCATGTTCTCCAGAGAAGATGCCTGTCCCGCTGAGTTACTCCAGCGCTCTCTGAAACGTCACCTATCCATGTTCTCCACAGATGCTGCCTGACTCGCTGAGTTACTCTAGCACTCTGTGAATATAAGGAACTGCAGATGCTAGTCTGCAAAAAAAGATAAAAAGTGCTGGAGTAACTCAGCGGGTCAGACAGCATCTGTGGAGAACATGGATAGGTGACGTTTCGGAGCTCTTTTCCAGCACTTATTGTGAGCAGTTTTGGGCCCCATACCCAAGGATGGGTATGCTGGCGTTAGAGAGGGTCCAGAGGAGGTTTACAGGAATGAGCCCAGGAATGAGTGGGTTAACATATGATAAGAGTTTGATGAAACTTACTGAAGTGAAAGAGTGGATGTGGAAAAGGATGTTTCCACTGGTGGGAGAGTCTAGGACCAGAGGTCACAGCCTCAGAATTAAAGGATGTACCTTTAGAAAGTAGATGAGGAGGAATTTCTTTAGTCAGAGGGTGGTGAATCTGTGGAATTCATTGCCACAGATGTATGTGGAGGCCGTCAATGGATATTTTTAAGGCAGATTGACAGATTCTTGATTAGTAAGGGTGTTGGTTTATGGGGAGGCAGGAGAATGGGGTTTAGAGGGAAAGATAGATCAGCCATGATTCAATGGTGGAATAGACGATGGGCCGAATGGCATAATTCCGCTCCTGCATTGTATGGACTATTTTTTTAATAAACCAGCATCTACAGTTACTTGTTTCTCCAAGTCTGTCCAACTTTTCCTTGTAATAAATCCCCTCTATCCTCTTCATTAGAGACCATCAAACTATCTTTCATTGTACACGTTATGGTTTATCTGTACACTGAGAACAGCTTGATTATAATCATGTATAGTCTTCTCTGGATAGCGCACAATTTTTTTAAACTGTACCTCACACAAGTGACGATAATAAACTAATTATTCTGGGCACCATGTTATAGGATAGATGTTGTCAAGCTGGGAAGGGTGCAGAGAAGATGAACAAGGATGTTGCCAGGACTTGAGGTCCTGAGCTGTAAGGAGCAGTTGAGCATGCTGGAACTCTTCCTTGGAGCGCAGGACGATGAGGGGGGGATCTTATAGAGGTGTACAAAAACATGAGAGGAATAGATCGGGTAGACGCACAGATTCTCTTGCCCAGAGTAGGGGAATCGAGCACCAGAGGACATGGGTTTAAGATGAGGGGGGAAAGATTTATTAGGAATCTGAGGGATAACATTTTTTCGCAAAGCGTGGTAAGTGTATGGAACGAGCTGCCAGAGGGGTAGATGAGGCAGGTATTATTGCAACGTTTAAGGAACATTTTAGACAGATGCATGGATAGGATAGGTTTAGAGAGACATGGGCCAAATGCAGGCAGGTGGGAAATGTGGGCAAGTTGGCCGCTTCCATGCTGTATGGCTCTATGACGCTATAAAGCCCGCCTTCCTGGTGCAAAGGCTTCTTCTTGTGTTTGAGGCAGCAGAGGTTATGTAATGTCCTCCAGGCGCTGTAGCCAGTTCAATGTGGCCTTGTCGAGGGCCGATGTGTTGTTATAAAGGCTGGTGATAATAATAATAATAATAATAATATCTTTTATTGTCATTTTATCATGATTTAGTATGCAGCTCCACCGATGTACAAGAAAAGTAAAATAAATAAATAAGCAAGCTGAGTGACGTGACCATCCGAGGGAGACTGTCCAGGGGGTGTGGGTGGGTGGGGAGGCACTCAGCAGGGCCGGTTCAGAGCCGCTATAGCTCTTGGAATAAAGCTGTTTCTGAGTCTGGAGGTTCGGGCGCAGAAGGCCTTGTAACGTCTGCCGGAGGGAAGTAGTTCAAACAGTCCGTTACAAGGGTGTGATGAGTCCTTATGGATGCTGACGGCCTTCCTGAGGCACCGTGTGTGGTAGATGCCCTCCAAGGCTGGTAGCTCTGTCCCAATGATCCTCTGCGCTCTGTGGACGACGCGCTGAAGAGCTCTCCTGTCCGCCTCCGTGCAGCTGAGATACCACACAGAGATGCCATACGTTAATATGCTCTCTGTGGTGCAGCGGTAGAACGTTGTCAGCAGCTGTTGGGGATGACTTGGATGATGTGATTACTGCCTGTTGGAGGGGGGGTGGAAGTAACCTGTCTGTTTGGTGTCCCTAGCCTGGAAGACGGTTAATTCTGAGGGGTCGGCACTGGATGCGGTGGAGAACGGGTGCATCCTGTGTGAGAGTGAACAGTGTCGCGGCACAGTCGGCTTTGGAGGAAGCCCGGATGAGAGTGGGGAGACCACGTTGGATGCCATGATAATGAATAGGTAACAAGCTTACTGTACTCCTGCGCAGTGTGGGGAGACACATTCACAATCACAATACTACTTTATTAGGCAAGTATGTTTTGCAACACACAAGGAATTTCATTTGCCATATCTGTAATACAAATAAAAAGCAACGATACACACAAAATACATTTTAACATAAACATCCACCACAGTGACTCCTCCACATTCCTCACTGTGATGGAAGGTGTAAAAATGATCAATTGTCTTCCCTTCTATGCACTCCCGTGGTTAGGGGCCTCAAGCCCTCCGTTGACGGGACGATCTTGACTCCTGTAGCCAGTGGCTTTTGGGCCCTCCGCATCGGGGCAATCAGCTCCTGCATCTGGGGATGTCAACTCCCCTGCGCTAGTGATCGGATCCCGGGTCGGGGCTGGTCGAGCCTCTGCGTCGTTGGAGCTACAGACTCGGCCTCTCCCGAGACTGCGAATTCTTGATAGTAAGTCCGCAGGCCGTGGTTGGATCGATCCCAGGCACGGGATCAGCTCCGATGTTAAGTCCACACCCCGCAGTGGGGCTCAAGTCAGTCCGAGGAGGCAGCCACATAAAACAAACCGGAGAACATTTACACAAACTTATAACACACACTAAAAATAACAAATAAGACAAAAAAACAGACAGGCTGTTGGTGCAAAGAGCTGGAGGAACTCAGCGGGTCAGGCAGCGTCTGTGGAGGGAATGGAAAGACAACGTACCTCCAGCAAAATTGTTCATGTTCTAGAAGTAGAATTAAGCCATTCGGCCCATCAAGACTACTCCGTCATTCAATCATGGCTGATCTATCTCTCCCTCTCAACCCCATTCTCCTGCCTTCACCCGATAACCCCTGACGCTCGTACTAATCCAGAATCTATCTATCTCTGTCTTTAAAAAATCCAATATCGGCCTCCATAGCTGTGTGTGGCAATGGATTCCACAGATTCTGGCCTCAGCAGATCAGGCAGATTCTGTGGAGGGATTGGACAGCTGACATACCATCAGCAAGATTGTTCATGTTCTAGCAGCAGAATTAGGCCATTCGGCCCATCAAATCTAATCCGCCATTCAATCATGGCGGGTCTATCTCCCTCTCAACCCCATTCTCCTGTCTTCTCCCCATAACCGCTGACACCCGCACTAATCAAGAATCTGTCAATCTCCGATTGCAGCTTCTGCAGTTCCTTTTGTCTTCATTTACTTCAAATCTGTTTTTAGAGTCAGTCATACAACAGGGAAACACCCTCACCCCACCTGGGGCGGTACGGTGGTAGAGTTGCTGCCTTACAGGTTCAATCCCGACAGGGTGCTGTCTATACAGAGTTTCTACTTTCTTCCAGTGACTGAGGGTTTTATCCGGCTGCTCCGGTTTTCTGCCACACTCCAAAGACGTACAGGTTTGTAGGTTAATGGGCTTGGATAAAATTTTCAATTGTACCTAGTGTGTAGAATAGTTCTGGTGTACAGGGATGATCACTGTTCGGCGCGGAATCAGTGGGCCGAAGGGCCAGTTTCCGTGCTTTCTCACCAAAGCAAACCAAACCGAACCAGATTCAGGGACAGTTTCTTCCCAGCTGTTATCAGGAAACCATCCTACCACAAGTAGAGAGGAATCCTGAACTTCTATCGACCTCATTGATGACACTTGGACTTTCTTTGATCAGACTTTTCAGCTGTATCTTGCACTAAATTTTCTTCACGTTATTCCCTTTATCATGTATCTGTACACTGTGAATTTCTCGATTGTAATCATGTATTGTCTTACCGCTGACTGGTTAGCACGCAACAAAAGCTTTTCACTGTACCTCGGTACACGTGACAGTAAACTAAACTCAAACCCAAATGCAACACAAACTATCTGATCAACATCCTGCTGCAATTTTTGACAACCATCTTCGCTATCTACAATAAGACCCATCTTAGTGCCATCTACAAACATAATATATGTTGTATCTGCAGCGACACGATGGAGGTTGGGGGAGTTGGAGACCTGCGGAGGATTAAAAGTGCGATCAGTGTGGCTCGAACGGTAATGGAGCACAGCACTCACACGTTGCTGGTGGGACAGTCAGGTAACTTCTCATCTCAGAGGTTTCTCTTGCCTTTGGCTAAAGTGGGAAATGCATCACTCACTTATCTACAGTAACGTTGCTTGAGGGGTTAGTAGTTGGAGAGGACACGGTGCCCCAGCAGCCTTTCATAGAAACATAGAAAATAGGTGCAGGAGTATGCCATTTGGCCCTTCGAGCCAGCAACACCATCCAATATGATCACGGCTGATTATCTAAAATCAGTACCCCGTACCCGCTTTCTCCCCATATCCCTTGATTACATTAGCTCGAAGAGCTACATCTAACTCTCTCTTGAAAACATCCAATGAATTGGTCTCAACTGCCTTCTGTGGCAGAGAATTCCACAGATTCACAACTAGCTGGTTGAAAAAGTATTTCCTCATCTCTGTCCAAAATGGCCTCCCCCTTATTCTTAAACTGTGACCCCTGGTTCTGGACTTCCCCAACATCAGGATCAATTTTCCTGCATCTAGCCTGTCCAGTCCTTTAAGAATTTTATACGATTCTATAAGATCCCCTCTTTTCCAGTGAATGCCAGTGAATACAAGCCCAGTCGATCCATTCTTTCTTTCATCGTATGTCAGTTCTGCCATCCCGGGAATTAACCTGGTTAATGTCCCTCCTCAAATTAGGAGAACAAAACTGCACACAATACTCAAGGTGTGATCTCACCGGACCCTGTACAACTGCAGTAGGACCTCCTTGCTCCTATACTTAAATCCTCTCGCTATGAAGGCCAACATGCTATTTGCTTTTTACACTGCCTGCTGTACCTGCATGCTTAGTGACTGATGTTCAAGGACACCCAGGTCTCATTGCATCTTCCCTGTTCCTAATCTGACACCATTCAGATAATGTGTAGGAAAGAACTTCAGATGCTGGTTTAAAAATGCTGGTCTACCATTCACATAATAATGTGCCTTCTTGTTCTTGCTACCAAAGTGGATAACCTCACATTTCTCCACATTATACTGAATCTGCCCAATCACCAAACCTATCCAAGTCACCCTGCAGCCTCCTAGCATCATCCTCGCAGCTCACACTGCCACCCAGCTTTGTTTCATTGAAACAATACCTTGGGATCTTCTATCTTATCCTGACAGCAGATGCAGCCTTGATTCTAACAGCCCCTCCAATGTTGCATCACTTTATCAACACAACACAACTTGTCCACACTGACCAAGATGCCCCATCTAAGCTAGTCCCATTTGCCTGCATTGGCCCATATCCCTCTATACCTTTTCTGTCCACGTATCTGTCCAAATGTCTTTTAAATTGCCTCAGAGTCAAACAGTTCCTTCGGCCCAACTCCTCCATACCGATCCAGATACCCCATCTAAGCTCGGCCCACCTGCCTGCACCTAGCCCATATCCCCCTAGACCTTTCCTATCCATTTATCTGTCCAAATGTATTTTAAATGTTCCCATAGTACCTTCCTCAACCTCCTCTGGCAGCACGTTCCATAAACCTACCACACTCTGTGAAAACGTTCCCCTCAGGTTCCTAATAAATCTTTTCCCTCTCACCATTAACCTATACACTCTAGTTCTTCATTCCCCTACCATGGGGGTAAAAGACTGTCATTCACTCTATATCTTTCTCTTATGATTTTGTACATCTCTATAAGATCACTCCACACCCTCCTGGGCTAAAATCCGAGCCTGCTTAACCTCTTCCAATCGATCAGTCCCTCGAATCCTGGTCACATCCTCATAAATCTCCACTGCACCCTTTTAAGCTTGACAACATCTTTCCTATAACATGGTGAACAAAACTGAACACAATACTCAAACTGCGGCCTCACCAATGTCTTATTCAACTAACATGACCTCCCAACTCTGTATGCAATACTCTGACTGATGAAGGCGCTAGTATGCAAAAGAAACCTGTTCACTGAACATGATAATAGATGCTAGACAAAAGTGCTGGAGAAACTCAGCGGGTGCAGCAGCATCTATGGAGCGAAGGAAATAGGCAACGTTTTGGGCCGAAAACCCTTCTGCCGCACCCGCTGAATTTCTCCAGGACTTTGTCTACCATGATAATAATAAAATAAATCCTGTGGATTGGAGGATAGCTAATGCTATCCCACTTTTCAAGAAAGGAGTGAGAGAGAAAACAGGGAATTACAGACCAGTTAGCCTGACTTCGGTGGTGGGAAAGATGCTGGAGTCAATTATTAAAGAGGTAATAATGTGGCATTTGGATAGCAGGAAAAGGATTAGTCCATGTCAGCATGGATTTATGAAAGGAAAATCATGCTTAACTAATATTCTGGAATTTTTTGAGGTTGTGACAAGTAAAATGGATGAAGGGGAGCCAGTGGATTTAGTGTATCGAGACTTTCAGAAAACCTTTGATTAGGTCCCACACGGGAGACTGGTGACCAAGATTAGAGCACATGGTATTGGGGGTAGGGTGTTGACGTGGATAGAAAATTGGTTGGCAGACAGGAAGCAAAGAGGAGGAGTGAACGGGTCCTTTTCGGAATGGCAGGCAGTGGCGAGTGGAGTGCCGCAAGGCTCGGTGTTGGGGCCGCAACTGATTACCATATATATTAATGATTTGGAAGAGGGAATTAGGAGCAACACTGGCAAGTTTGTGGATGACACAACGCTGGGTGGCAGTGTGAACTGTGAAGAGGATGTTAGGAGGTTGCAGGGTGATCTGGACAGGTTGAGTGAGTGGGCAGATGCGTGGCAGATGCAGTATAATATAGATAAATGTGAGGTTATCCACTTTGGTGGCAAAAACAAGGGGTCAGATTATTATCTCTATGGGGTTAGGTTAGGTAAGGGGGAGGTACAGCGAGACCTGGGTGTCCTTGTACACCGGTCACTGAAAGATGGCGTGCAGGTACAGCAGGCAGTGAAGAAAGCTAATGGAATGTTGGCCTTCATAACAAGAGGATTTCAGTATAGGTGTAGAGAGGTTCTTCTGCAGTTGTATGGGGCTCTGGTAAGACCACATCTGGAGTATTGCATACAGTTTTGTTCTCCTAATTTGAGGAAAGACATCCTTGTGATTGAGGCAGTGCAGCGAAGGTTCACAAGATTGATCCCTGGGATGGCGGGACTTTCATATGAGGAAAGATTGAAAAGACTAGGCGTGTATTCACTGGAGTTTAGAAGGATGAGGGGGGATCTTATAGAAACATATAAAATTATAAAAGGACTGGATTAGCTAGATGCAGGAAAAATGTTCCCAATGTTGTGTGAGTCCAGAACCAGGGGCCACAGTCTTAGAATAAAGGGGAGGCCATTTAAGACTGACGTGAGAAAAAACGTTTTCAACCAGAGAGTTGTGAATTTGTGGAATTCCCTGCCACAGAGGGCAGTGGAGGCCAAATCACTGGATAGATTTAAGAGAGAGGTCGATAGAACTCTAGGGGCTAGTGGAATCAAGGGATATGGGGAGAAGGCAGGCACGGGTTATTGATTGGGGACGATCAGCCATAATCACAATGAATGGCGGTGCTGGCTCGAAGGGCCGAATGGCCTCCTCCTGCACCTCTTTTCTATGTTTCTATGTAAATCTTTCCCGTAGCAGAGCGATCAAAACTGAACACAATACTGTAAATGCGGCCTCACCAACGTTTTGCACAATTGTAACTTAACATCCCAACTTCTGTACTCAATACCTCGACTGATGAAGGCCAGTAAAGGCTAGCATGCAAAATAAAACCGTTCACTACACGTGACCTTAATTAACCTAAGCCTAAACATAAGGTCTCATTCTAAAATAAAAACATTTTTTTTCAACAGCTTCAATTTTTGCTCAAAATATGGGGTTCCCCAGCGAAGATTTGACAACGAATGTGTCTTTGTCCGAGCGCTTAGAGTGGCTGAACCAGAAGTGCCAGCCCAACTTCAGGAAGGCGAGATACGACACAAAATGCTGGAGTAACTGGGCGAGACAGGCAGCATCTCTGGAGATATGGAATTTTGGGTTGAGAGCCTTCTTCAGACTGAGAGTCAGGATAGAGGGAGACATAGAGATATGGAAGGGTAAGGTGTGAAAACAAGACATGTAAATGTAAAATGGATCATTGGTGGCTGAGGGGTAGGTGACAACGAGGCATACAATCAGCAAAATTTAATCAGGAGGACAGTAAACTAGTTGGAGGACTAGGATAGGGGAGGGATGGAGATAGAGGGAAAGTTAGAGAAGTCAATAGAGAAGTAGGAAGGTGAGTGTCCTTTCCCCTTGTAAGAGAAGTTCTGCTGAATGTTTTAGACACTTTCAGAGCATGAAATCCGATGTGAAGGGAACTAACAGGTGAAATCCCTGGTCTTTCACAGCATGTCTCCCCGCCTGCTGAAACCTCATGTGGACCCTACAAACCAGGGGTCGGAACACAAAAACCAAGAAACACTTCAGCGCGCAGCCAATTTCTCAGCCGTGACACCATCGGTAAATGTTTCAACATAAATTATTACGCTTAAAATAAATTTATATACTTCTTAAAATGTAAATAAAATTACGAGAGGCATAGATAGGGGTGACGGTCAGAATCTTTTTCCCAGGATGCAAATATCAAATACTAGAGGGCACAGCTCTAAGATGAGAGGGGGGAAAGTTTAAAGGAGTTGTTTGGAGCAAGTTTTTTATACTGAGAGTGATTGGGGCTTGGAATGTGCAGCCGGGTTGGAGCTGGAGACAGATAAGTTAGTGGCATTTAAAAGACTTTGGAAAGGCACATGGATACGCAGGGAATGGAAAGATGTGATTTGTGAGCAGGCAGATAAGTAATGGTTTTGGCATCATAGCCGTCATGGACATTGTGGGCTGAAGGGCCTGTTCTTGTGCTGTACTATTCTGTTCTAAAACCCATATTTCTGTATTCATTGGTATAGTTTAGGTTTATTATTGCCACATATACTGAAGTATTTGTTTTGTTTTGCTTTGTTTTGCAAGCAATCGAAATAGATCAGATAATAGTAAGGTTAAACGAGAACTTACCAGTTTGAAGTTTGATCTTTATTTAATGAGGAGTTACGATGAGGGATTACGTGAAGAAGAACCCGCCAGCCCGCATGCGCGTCAACCTTCAAAGCAGCGGTGTGAAATCACAGAACACAGTTGTTGAACTGAATATAGTAAGATTCGAGAAACTAGAACTACCAGCTGACCTTTATGAGAGAGGGTTGGGAGCGGAGGGCACGTAATCCCTCATCATAACTCCTCATAAAATAAAGATCAAACTTCAAACTGGTAAGTTCTCGTTTAATCTTACTATTTTACTTCGGAGTCACGTGAGTGACTACGTGAAGATTTCAAAGTTCTGTGATTTCATGCTGTGGAAACGAGTCCATGCGTCACACACTGCATCAATTGACCAGGGATGAGTGAAATTTAATAAAGCACGACATAAATGTAAACATGCTGATGCTTTATAATGACGAAATGATAATCATAGTAATCTCACTCATCCAGGAGGAATTATAAACAGAACCTAAAAATAGAGTGGCAAATACCCCCGGTCTGGCAATGGGTTTGTTATAACACATTAGGGAATTCGCTTGTTTGACCATCCTGCAGCTGCTAGGATATGGTCCAGCGAAACATCCATCGCAGCTGATGTTGTTGCAGCCCTGGTGGAGTGAGATTTGAAAACATCAGTGTTTACTCCTGCACAAGCCAGAACCCGTTTTAATCACCTGGGGATGGTCTATACTGATACCTACGTATGAGGTTTATTGTAACTAACAAACATTGCTAGTTCAGAGCCTCTGAGGCTCTAGGTGACATAATGACTGTTGTAGATGTGCGACCACACACACAACCAAAGGTCCATGGGGTATGTCATGAAACTAGTTTGAGACCTGATGCCCCCAGACTACTCTGCAAGACTAAGTCATGAACCTAAAGTATGATATTATTTGCAGATGTAACCATCCTGTCCAGTCGTAGTTATGCAACGACTGGACCTGTTGCGCTGAACCCAGTGCCATGAGGATGACCACTTTGTAAAGTGACCGAGGACAGGGATGTAGCTGGAGCCCACCGGCGACGCAGTGTCAGCAGGACATTAACATCCCATATCTCCGAGTACCTGGGCCTGGGGGAATTTGAGTTGAAGATACCCTTCATAAATCTGGATATCAGAGGTCGAGACCCGACTGGGTGGTGTCCCGACCCCAGCAGGACCCTAACAAGGCGCTTCTGGCACAATTATAGCACGGTAACTCCATCTCTCGTGAAATATAGCTTTGAGAGGAATTCAAGACGTCTGTTATACGTATCGTGTCATACGATATATTGGACTGTAAACAGAACACTTCCCATTCTTTGATATAGGAGATGTACTGTTTCTTGGTACTATCTCTTCAGGCCGCAGTGATTACATCCACCGTACAACCTGACAGTCCGTACCCCAGGAAAGGTCTTCTCATAGTCTGCAAACCAACAATTTGATTCGCTCATGCAGTGGATGGTTCTCCCCAGTCACGTGGTAAACCAGCAGATTTCTGCGTTTGGGAACCGCCATAAAGGCTCTGTTATCATTCACAGTATGAGTAGACCCATGGCTGTGTAGGTCAGTCAGGCAGTATCAAAAGCCTGAGGCGGAGTCGTGCTGATTTTTAGGCAAGCTGATGAGGCAAAATGGAGGAAGGACATAAAGAACATTCCTCCCCAGTGTAGCGAGAATGCATCCATCGCCACTGCCCCTGAGAATGGCCGCCATGCCAGATATTTTTGCAACTGGTGATTGAGACTAGATGCAAACAAATCGATATTTGGTGTTCCATCAAGCCACAATGTCTTTAAATACTTTGTGATCCAACATTCATGTGTTGATTTACGTGATGATACACCAACGCCAAATGAGGTTAGGTAAACTATCACAGGATATTGACTTGATTGCGCCCATGTGATTAATATATTCCACCACCGTAGTGTGTCAACTTGTAGTTGAGCATGCGGATATGCATATTCACAAAATAAGCCTTTAACCCATAAAACGCACCTAGTGACTTTAGGTAGCTGATACCATATAACTGAGGGATTGGTAACTCATGCACATCCCATCCGCCTCTGGGACTAGAGATGGGATAGTAATTTCCCATCTTTGAGCACCAGCATCAGTTTGAAATATAACTGAAGGTTTATGACCAAAAGTACTGGAGCAATGCTGAATACTGTTTGTCCATCATTGTGACTTAATAGCTTCAGCTGGTAATAGCATAGGTCTGTTAACAATGACCTTCATGGTACTTGAAAGCTTGCTCCTTTGCACGATGTAAGTTCTGATAATGCAAAGGGCCCAATTACGCAGCTGAAAACAGCCACTAAATTGCCAATTACACTGGCCACATGATGAATAAGCAACAAGATTGTTACAAGCTTCCATTATTTCTAATCTCTTGCCCCAGGGCGGAGTCACAGACAATTAATAGAGTTAAAGGTAAATCGCAATCTGTAACTAGTTGGTATCAACTTAAATTTAATTGGATGGATGAGAAACCGCAATTCCTCAAATGTTAGTTTTGCGGCTGAAACAGCTAATTTAGCAAGATTCAGCGTTTTTAGAATATCCAGTTAGGCCATAAATATGTATTTTCAGCATTGAGCAGCCCAAACACTGGCATGGTAATGTGGTAAATAACCAGGGAACTGAAGTTAGCCCATTTTGCAACGTTTTAACTGCTATCGTTGACCAACAAGCTAAATTCCAAATATCTCTGGTGAACCCTGTGAATGGGAACTGAATAGTATGCATCTTTGAGATCGATGCATGCCATAAAGTACCCTGTGGAAATCTGTTGTAACAGTAACGTTTCCCATTCTGAAAAGTCTATACTGCACATGTGAATGTGAGTTAATCAAGTGTGATCCGACATCATCCATCTTTCGCTTGTTTGGATTTCTGCTTATATACCCAAACCTTTTTGTTTGGACTGAATAGATGTCCAATCTGTTGTATATTGTATGGATGACAATCAATTAAAGGAAATGTAATTCGGAAATCCTTGTATACTGTGCAGTATAAACTGACTGATGTTATTTTTTCACTTATAAACGGATCTGAATTTATCCGTCGACATTCGTGCAAAAACAAGTGTAATCTATTACCAACTCATAACTAGTCCACACACCCCGTGTTTCGGAAAGAACAGACCCACCTACCTCCATGGTTACCGGTGGTCATGTGGTAAGCCCAAAGGCCCCTGATGCAAGTTCGTTTCGGTCCCCGAATTGGAACTGCTGGGGTGCGTGGATTGCACATTTTCTCTCTCAGGGCCGGCTTGGGCCTTGGCCTGAAAGATCTCTGCCCAGAGAATCAGCTTTCAAGCTGCCACCAGCTTCAGTGAACCACTTACTGCCGATGGAGTTGTAGATGTGTTGTCACCGAAATGGTGAGGCTTTTGCTCGTCGTAGGTACCTTGACTATTCCGCCAGCTTTACTTCCTCATCCAGGTTTTTACCTGTTTGGCTATGTCTTCTCCAGTGAGAAGATTCGGCGGCTGGACATTGGTGGCCTTGCCATCCATAGTCTCCCCAGATAGCGCTGTTCACTGCCGGCACTTTGTTCCTGTAATGGTGTGACGTGAGATCATTGATGCTTACCAAGCTTGTAATGTGAGGGGAACTCTGGCCCCTGGTTCTCTGCCATAGGCTGGAAGCCAACTCTTCCTTGCAGCGGCTCCTCCGTTTGCATGGATATCGCAACCCTTGATGCCATGACAGAATTCTTGAACCACACGCATGCACTCCGGTATGTTTCACGGACATACTTCTGAATTTGGAGTCAGTCACACACTGACTGCATACGCTCCCCTCCTCAGAGAGGGAGATATAATGCAGCCCTGCACCAGGCGCTGCTGTAGGTCCCCGATAAGACCTGCGCTGATATGGCCCCATCCACGGCCCACATCAGGATGGAACATCTCCGTGGGATGCCCATGGAGGGGAAACCTCCTTTCCTCTTCCCTACGCTCCCTTCCTCAGAGAGGGAGATATAATGCAGCCCTGCACCAGGTGCTGCCGCGGGCCCCGAGACCCACGCTGATGTGACTCCGTTCTTGGAGTGTATCATCTCAGGATGCTCCCCACTGCAGGGGCGAACCCTCACGGCCGAACTTGTCTGGGTCATCCGGCCTGCCGAGCCGGGTCTCGCCACGGATCTGGGATTTCCCACAGTCTCCGCAGCCTGGTATCCCGGAGCCGGATTTTCTCCGGCGGAGCCGGGTTGCCCGCGGTCTCCGCAGCCGGGTTTTCCTGAGCAGGGAATCCCCACGCGAAGCCGGCTTCCCCGCGGTCTCCGCAGCCGGGTTTTCCCGAGCAGGGGTTCCCCACGTAGAGCCGGGATGCCCCACTGTTTCCGCAGCCGGGTTTTCCGGAGCAGGGATCCCCCACGCGGAGCTGGGATTTCCCGCGGTCTCCGCAGCCGAACGTCAGTTAGCAGGAACTCTATAAAAGAGCTTCCTGCAGGGAAAAAGCACAACCTGAAATATAAGTTCGAAACTTAACTTCAGGTTCTGAACTTACCGCTGGAGGAGCAGCGTGCCTGCCAGCCAGTCGTGCGGCATGCGTTAGACGTAATGACGCGCATGCGGGCTGCCGGGTTCTTCTTCACGTAGTCACTCACGTGACTCTGAAGTAAAATATATACATATACAATCAAGTAAGACTCAAGTACAATAGGAAGAGCAAAGGGGTAGATACAAAGTGCAGAATATAGTTCTATGAACATAGGCTATGTCCGCAATGGGGTTGAGGTGAATCAAACAGTACCCTAGCTTATAGAAGGACTGTTCAGTTGTCTGAATACAGAGGGGAAGAAGCTGTTCCTGAGTAATCATGGTGCACACTTTCAAGCTTCTGTACCTTCTGCCAGATGGGAGCGGGGAGAAGAAGGAATGACCTGGTGGGACGTGTCTATGATTATGATCACTGCTTTTCTGCGGCAGTGTGGTGTAGACAGAGTTGATATTGATGGGTCAGATCTGTGTGATGGACTAGGCTACATTCACGACTCACCATCATCAAAATCCCGACAATAGGCAGATAATAGATTTATTATTCGTATGAGTAAAAAGATACAGTGAAAAACGTGTTGGCATGCTGTCCATTCAAATCAGATAATATCTTACATGACAGAAGATAGAACAGTACAGCACAGGAACAGGCCCTTCGGCCCACAATGTCTGTGCCCAACACGATGCCAGGGGCATCTTTTCACTGTATCTAGGTACACGTGACAATAAACTATGAAATTGAAGCTCGTATCTGCCTACACATAATCCATGTCCCCTGAGGAGCACCTTCAGCAACAGACTGGTTCCACCAAGATTCCCCCCCCCCATCTCCTGCATATACATGTGCCTATCCAGAACTCTCTTCAATGTCACTATCATATCTGCCTCCATCTCCACATACCAGGCACTCACCACCTACTGTGGAAACAAATGTGCCCTGCATTTCAAGTTTAAACTTGGTCCCTCTCACTTGAAAGCTATGATCTCTATTATTTGATAGATCAATCCTGGAAAAAAATATTCAGACTGCACCCTATCTATGCCGCTCGTGATTTTATGTACGTCTATCATGTCTCTTCACAACCTCCGGCATTCCAGAAAAAACAATCCAAATCTGTCCAACCTCTCCCTGTAACTAATCCCCCATAATCTAGGCATCATTCAGCGACTCTGTACTCTTCCTAAGCCTCCCTGTAATAGGGCGATCAGAACTGCAAGCAATACTCCAAATGCGGCCTAACCAAAGTCCTATAAAGCTGCATCATGATTTACAGACTCTTCTACTCGATGCCACGACCTATGAAAGCAAGCACACCATATACTTTCTTTACCACTCTATCTTGGCCTCCAATTACTGCAGGCATTTTTATATGTGGAAGATGTGACTAGTCTGAAGCCTTCTTGACTGAATATCATTCAATTCAAAACAAAAACACAAAGTGGTGGAGTAGCTGATCAGAACAGATAGCATCTCTGGTGAACATGGATAGATGACGTTTCACAGAGTGCTGGAGTAACTCAGCGGGTCAGGCAGCATCTCTGGTGAACATGGATAGGTGACGTTTCACAGAGTGCTGGAGTAACTCAGCGGGTCAGGCAGCATCTCTGGTGAACATGGATGGGTGACGTTTCACAGAGTGCTGGAGTAACTCAGCGGGTCAGGCAGCATCTGTGGAGAACATGGATAGGTGACGTTTCAGAGTGCTGGAGTAACTCAGCGGGTCAGGCAGCATCTGTGGAGAACATGGATAAGTGACATTTCACAGAATGCTGGAGTAACTCAGCGGGTCAGGCAGCATCTGTGGAGAACATGAATAGGTGACGTTCCAGGTTGGGGTGGGTCTTCTGCAGACTGAGGTTGGGGTGGGCCTGGCCCAGCGCAATGCTGTCGGCCCCTTCCTCTGCCGCTCCATGTAGCTGCCACAGGCTGCGCTCGATCGCCCGGCTGTTGTAGGGGCTTCCGCGACCGCCCGCAACCACTGCAAACACACCACCCGTACACGTTCCTCATGTTCGGCACAGACATTTTTAGCGAGGAGGTACTTTGTATAATTCTAAAAAATGAATAGGGGAGTTATATATGATTTTACATCAATCCAGATTTTGAATCTAGGTATGATTACGATTCATCGCAATGGATCGATTGCTGCAGGGACCTCTACTAATGGACAACTCCACAAAATCCCAGGTTACGTCTGTGCTTCAAATGAAGTTCCTCTCTCTGCATAAACAACATACGAGAAATAGATTTAGCTGATGATCCAAATGCTAATTTTAGTCTTTCTTGTTCTATCTTTGACCACCCCTGGCATAGATTGATTCAACATTCAATCTTGCTCCCTAGGTGAAAATGTCAGAGGCGAGAGGTGCGGGGTTTCAGCCACTCAACGCCCTTTGTGTAAAAAAAAACTTGCCCTGCACATATCCTTTAACCTTTGCCCCTCTCACCTTAAAGCTAGCCTTTGGCATTTTCACCCTTGGGAAAGGTTCTGACTGGTCACCCTGTTTACGCCTCTCATAATTTAATATACAGTTAACCCTGTTGTAATAGATTATAGGGGGTGGGGTGGGAAATGGGGTCTGCTATTGCCAATCTGCTATAACCGAGTAAGGGATTTGCTTCAACCAACTAGTGATCACTAAGTGAAACAAGAAGTTTTCAAATACAAAGTTATCTTTAACAGCTAAAACTATGTTTTCTGCATCTGTCTTCACAGTGGAAGACGCCAGCAATGTGCCAGACATGCAAAAGCCAGGGAGTAGAAGTTAGTGCAGTGGGAAGTTGGTGCTTGGGAAGCTGAGAGGTCTAAAGGTGGATACGTCACCTGGACTAGATGTATTACACCACAGGGTTCTGAAAGAGGTGGCTTTGGAGACTGTGGAGGCATTGGTGGTGATCTTTCAAGAATCACTAGTCAGGAGTGGTCACAAAGAGCTGGAAAATTGTAACTGTTACACCGCTGTTGAAGAAGGGTGTGAAGCAACCAAGGGGAAACTAAAGACGGCTATTCTTCATGTTGTATATCAATGACTTGGATGATGGAATTGATGGCTTTGTGGCCAAGTTTGCGTATGATATGAAGATATGTGGGGGAGGGGCAGGTAGTGTAGAGGAAGCAGGGACTCCGCAGAAGGACTTGGGAGAGTAGGTAAAGTGGCGGCAGATGGAATACAGAGTAGCAAACTGCACGCATGCATTTTGGTATTAGGGATAAAGGCGTAGACTATTTTCTAAATGGGAGTGAAATCAGAAATCAGTTGCAAAGGGACTTGGGAATACTGGTGCAGGATTGCCAAAGGGTTAATTCGCAATTTGAATAGGTAGTAAGGAAGGCAAATTCTGCTCCTATGACTTATGAACTCATGAAAATTTAATTTGCTTACTGCAAGCTAGAAATACTAAAGGCTTTTTACATTGTTTAATATATGCTGCTTGATCTTAACATGGAGCAGCACAGACATGGTGGCTTAAGAGTTTGTTCCTGTACTGTTCTTTGATAGCCAAAAGATATCCAATTTGTACAAACAAGGAACTACTGATGATGATTTACAAAAAAAGACACAAAGTGCTGGAGTAACTCAGCAGGTCAGACAGCATCTCTCGAGAACATGTGTAGGTGATCAGTCTGAAAATGCGTGCCGACCCAAAATGTCACCTGTCCATGTTCTCCAGAGATGTCCAATATGTCCAATTTATGCAAAGAGTAGGAGTAAACCGGTCCTTTTCACAATGGCAGGCAGTGACTAGTGGGGTACCGCAAGGCTCAGTGCTGGGACCCCAGCTATTTACAATTTATATTAATGAACTGGATGAGGGAATTGAAGGCAACATCTCCAAGCTTGCGGATAACACTAAGCTGGGGGGCAGTGTTAGCTGTGAGGAGGATGCTAGGAGACTGTAAGGTGACTTGGATAGGCTGCGTGAGGGGCAAATGTTTGGCAGATGCAGTATAATGTGGATAAATGTGAGGTTATCCACTTTGGTGGCAAAAACAGGAAAGCAGACTATTATTTAAATGGTGGCCGATTAGGAAACGGGGAGATGCAGCGAGACCTGGGTGTCATGGTACACCAGTCATTGAAAGTAGGCATGCAGGTGCAGCAGGCAGTGAAGAAAGCGATTGGTATGTTAGCTTTCATAGCAAAAGGATTTGAGTATAGGAGCAGGGAGGTTCTACTGCAGTTGTACAGGGTCTTGGTGAGACCACACCTGGAGTATTGCGTACAGTTTTGGTCTCCAAATCTGAGGAAGGACATTATAGCCATAGAGGGAGTGCAGAGAAGGTTCACCAGACTGATTCCTGGGATGTCAGGACTTTCATATGAAGAAAGACTGGATAGACTTGGCTTATACTCGCTAGAATTTAGGAGATCTTATAGAAACGTACAACATTCTTATGGGGTTGGACAGGCTAGATGCAGGAAGATTGTTCCCGATGTTGGGGAAGTCCAGGACAAGGGGTCACAGTTTAAGGATACGGGGGAAATCCTTTAAAACCGAGATGAGGAAAAACCTTTTCACACAAAGAGTGGTGAATCTCTGGAACTCTCTGCCACAGAGGGTAGTTGAGGCCAGTTCATTGGCTATATTTAAGAGGGGGTTAGATGTGGCCCTTGTGGCTAAGGGGATCAGGGGGTATGGAGAGAAGGCAGGTACGGGATACTGAGTTGGATGATCAGCCATGATCATATTGAATGGCGGTGCAGGCTCGAAGGGCCGAATGGCCTACTCCTGCACCTATTTTTCTATGTATCTATGTATCTATAAGATGTATGAATATGGGAGACATTACCTGATGTTGAGGGGAGGTGGTGGAGGGAAAATCTTACTCAATATTGAAAGCATTACTGACCATGATTAATAGCTCTGCCACGAACACTTCCGCGCAGTTCGCCTAGGTCTCCGCAATCCCCCAGTTTCCAAACTCTTCAAATCACTCTCCCATTCCCATATTGACCTTTCTGTCCTGGACCTCCTCTACTGAGGCCCAATGCAAATTGGAGGAACAGCACCTCATATTTCACTTGGGCAGCTTATAACTCAGCGGTATGAATATTAATTTCTCCAACTCTAAGAAACACATACTTTCCCTCTCTCCGTCAGTCCCCTACTCGAGTTCTCCGACTAGTTTCACTATCCTCCTGATTAATTTTACTGATTGTCTGCCTCCTTGTCACCTTCCCCTCAGCGAACAATGTATCATTCCAAATTTCTCATTATTGTCTGCTTTGATCTGTGTTTTCACACCTTCTCCTTCCATATCTCCAGACCCTCTCCCCCGGCTCTCAGTCTGAAGAAGGGTCTTGACCCAAAACATCACCAATCCTTCTCTCCAGAGATGCCTGTCATATTCATAGGGTACTACAGTGTGGAAACAAGCCCTTCAGCCCAACTTGGCCACAACGGCCAACATAATCATAATTACTTTATTAGCCAAGTATGATTTGCAACAGACGAGGAATTTGATTTGCCATACAGTCATACCAATAAAAAGCAATAAAACACACAAAATACATTTAAACAAATGTAACAACATACATCTTGGCTCCTCCGTGCCGGGCGATCTACCCCCTGTCGGGGCTGGTCGGGGCTGGTCGGGGCTGGTCGGGGCTGGTCGAAACCTTCTGTGACTCGAGCTTCCCGACATCAGCCTCTACCCGAGACTGCGAGCACATCGATGGTGAAATCCCAGGAAGGGATTGCAGGCTCTGATGCTAAGTCCACGGCCCCATGGTGCGGCTCAAAGTCAGTCTCGAGCAAGGCCGCCAGCTCCATGATGTTAGACCGCAGAGCGACCGGAGATACGATCCGGAAAAGAATCGCATCTCTGGCAAGGTAAGAGATTGAAAAAATGTTTCATCCGACCCCCTCCCCCACCTCACACAAAACACAAACCAGAAAACATTAACACATACTTTAAAAACACACTAAATATAACAAAAAATATGAAAGAGAGACAGACCGTTAGCGAGGCTGCCATCGCTGACGGCGCCACCCGGTGGAAATGTCCCAGCTACAATAGTTCCACTTGCCTGCGTTTGAACCATGTCCCTCCAAACCTGTCTGTTTCATAAATGTTGGGATAGTCCCTGCCTCAACTACCTCCTCTGGCAGCTTGTTCCAGAGACCCACCACACTTTCTGTGAAAAAGTTACCCCTCAAATTCCTATTAAATCTTTTCCCCTTCACCTATTCTGGGGAAGAGACCCTGTGCATCTATCCAATCTATTCCTCTGATGATTTTATACACCTACATACGATCATGCCTCATCCTCCAGCACTCCAAGGAATAGAGTCCCAGCCTATTCAGCCTCTCCCTATAGCTCTCACCCTCTAGTCCTGGCAACATCCTTGTATATCCAGCTTCACAAAATTGTATATTTCCAGCTTGACAACATTCTTTCCCATAGCATGGTGCCCAAAACGAAACACAATACTCTAAATGCAGTCTCAACATCTTATGAAACTGCAACATGCCCTCCCAACTTCTATAGTTAATATTCTGATTAATGAAGGCCAATATGCCAAAAGCCTTTTTGACCACCTTATCTACCTGCGACTACACCTTCAAGGAACCATGCACCTGTAGTCCAAGATCCCTCTGCTCTACAACGCTCCCCAGAGCCCTACCATTCGCTGTGTAGGTCCTGCCCATGTTAGACTTCCCAAAATGCAACACCTCACATTTCTCTGTCACGCTGAGTTACTCAAGTATTTTGTGTTTATCTCTACTGTTGGCAATGCTGTGTAATCCCCGAGAACAATGACCTGTGTATGTGGGCAGTGATGGGTGTGTGATGTATGGGTGTGTCTTACAGCCGTGTAGGAGATTCCCCGATCGCTGGAGCAGGTGCCTACGCTGACAGCACAGCTGGAGCAGCAGCTGCGACCGGGAATGGAGACATCATGATGCGATTCCTCCCAAGGTATTGCAACTCCCACCACGTTTGCAGGTGGTGAAATACGTTTATAAGTTGTGAGCCGTTAATTGAGCTGAAATACTTAAAACTTTGAGCCAAGTGAAACTTCTCTTGAAAAGATGCCCTGTATTCAACACAGCAGCAGTCTTAGTTTAGTTTATAGAGGCAGCGTGGAAACAGGCCCATCATGTCCGCGCCGACTCAATTGTCATAATCTCTGTAATACAGACTGGTGTTGGGGTTCACCTCCATTTGGCAGTGATCGTTCACTCCCCTCTTTTTGACTGAGTGCATATGCTGAATGCGTCACAGCCAAGCCTCCTATTTGATATCTACCCCCATATGGGGAAGCAGATTAGTTAATTAACTGTAGTCAAGAGCAGGAAGTCGTAAGAGAAGCAGAGATAACTATCCATCTATAAGTAATAGATAGGAAAGGTTTAGAAGGACGACACAAAATGCTGGAGTAACTCAGCGGGTCAGCCAGTATCTCTGGAGAGAAGGATTGGGTGACATTTTGGGTCGAGACCCTACTCCAGTTTGAAGATGGGTCTCGACCCGCAACATCACCCATTCCTTCTCTCCAGAGATGCTGGCTGACCCGCTGAGTTACTCCAGCATTTTGTGTCTACCTTCGATTGAAACCAGCATCTGCAGTTCTTACCTACACAAGGTTTATAAGGATATGGGCCATTCACGGGCAAATGGAACTAGCTTAGATGTGGTATGAAGATGGTCACAAAATGCTGGAGTAACTCAGCGGATCTGACTTGAGAGGCAGGGGAGAGGGAGTCCAGAGATGTGGAAGGTGCAAAGAGGACAGATCAAAGCAGACAATGTGGTACCTTGGTTGGCATGAACTAGTAGGGCCGAAGGGCCTGTTTCTGTACTGTATGATTGTGATTAGTTCATCGAGTTGGGTCGTTGGTTAGTGATGTTGTTCGGGAGAGGATGGGTATGTGGTAATAACTGGGAACTCAAACAATTTTATTTTGATGTCACAATTGAATAAGAAAGGGTTGACTTTACTGGGAAGTAGAGTTTGAAAGACTGCAATTGGATTTGGGAAAACAAAAACAATCTGTGTCATACTGTATATGTTTTTATTGCATCATATTGTTTTGATTTTAATTGCATGTTCAACTTTACTCCACAAATTTGCTACCAGGCAGTTGAATATATGAGAATGGGAATAGACCCAACTTTGTCGTGCCAGAAAGCTATTGGAAGGATCCAAACTTTTCTGGGGCTCTAATCTGTGCCAACAAGACTGGGCATTATGGTAAGCCTTTCAAACAAAGCCTACACATAGGGTCAATCTAAAATTGTCCAGGTAACGAAAACATTATGTTAAAAATTGTGACCCGCATAAAAACTTTAATCTTTCAATTGGTGTTTTATTTCATGTACATTTTATGGGAGCAACATTAAATGCTCAGTTTTGAAGCTTTTGCATTGACAGTTTATGTTCTGAAAAATAAAACTTGTCTAGAAAAATAAATTATACAGCAAAGAAATTTGAAATATTACCATGCATTAAGATTTAGAGAGACAATAGATGAAGAGGGCATATGGTATTATTGCCTTCATAGGTCAGGGCATTGAGTATGAAGTTCAGGAAGTGATGATGTAGTTCTATAGGACTTTGGTTGCGGAGTTTTGTGTGCAGTTCTGGTCACCCCATTACAGGAATGATGTGGAGTCTTTAGAAAGGGTGCAGAGGAAGTTTACCAGAATGATGCCTGGATTAGGAAGTACTTGCTCAGCATTGTAGCGCATCAGTTCCATCGATAGTCCAATGTGAATTGAACAGTGCCCCAGCTTATGGAAGGACCGTTCACAAGCTTGATAAGAGGGGAAGAAGCTTGAGTCTGGTGGTGCGCACATTCAAGCCGGGAGTAGAGGAATGAACAGAGTGGGATAAATATAGAAACATAGAAAATAGGTGCAGGAGGAGGCCATTCGTCCCTTCGAATCTTTGTTGTTGTTTTTTTATCATAAAAGGGAAAATGAACACATCTGAAAATGCATGCGCATGCATACCTGACAGTTCGTCGACTTTGTTAAAAGGTCAACCACCTGAAACTGTCCTCTCCCTCGCACTGATGCTGGTTGATCTAAGTTTACCAACACTTCATGCTTTACTTTTGGTATGGCATAAAACTGAGAATAATTCCTTAAGAAATATGTAACAATCAAAACGCTGAATAATTTTCACAATAATTAAGCTGATGCACTATGTTACTCCCACTTACACCTTCCTGTAATTCTTCTTCTCTTTCAGGGGTTGCATGCAGTAAATCTCCAAATTCATTTTATGATTTTCAATCCTTCAACAGCTTCAGAAAAGATAGTCGACTGCATTTAAAGTTGTTGTCATCCTTCCGTCATTTTCTAAAGACCTCGTCAGCTTGTGAAATTCAAACTCTTATGAATCGAAGTGACAATTAAAAGAGTTATTCTGTTAATTTTCAGAGTTGTGCACTATGTACAAGCAGGTTAAACTATTAAAATTTCAGAAACATTTACAGGGCTAGTTGCCAGTACCGCAGCTTATACACTATATACATGAAGCAAAGTGGTCTCCTGTTTATAGAGTCATACAACAGAGACATAGGTCCTTCAGTCCTGCTCATCAAAGCTGAACAAGATGTCACAACTAAGTTAGTCCCATTTGATCACATATGGCCCATATCTTTCTATACCTTTCCTATCCATGTACCTGTTCAAAGAACTTTTAAATATTGTTATTGTCCCTGCCTCAACTACCTCCTCTGGCAGCTCGTTGCATATACCTTCATTCTCTCGCCGAGATCGCCAGTGGTGGAGCTCCATCCAGCGCGGCCTGTTAGCTTCGGAAGCCGCGGTCTCGGGTCAGGAAGCGGCCGTTCCAGATATCCCAAGCCGCTGAGAGGATTCTCCCGACGCCGGAGCACCATCATCCGGCGAGAAGGGCCTGGAACATCAGGCCTCCGTAAAGGTGACTGCGGAGGCCTCAATAGGCCCGACTATGGGTGGACAAGGGGATGGGGACTGAACTTTGCACCTTCCCTCATAATGGGGGAACCATTGTGGGGGGGTGTTTTTATATTTAAATTTATTTATTATTGTTCTGTTGTATTCTTTTTAATGTGTTGCAATGGCAATCCGCATTTCACGACACCAATTGGTGTATGTGACAAATAAAGAACCTTTGAAAAAGCTACGTCTCAGGGTCCTATTAAATCTTTCCCACTTAATCTTAAATCTAAGTCCTCTGGTTCTTCATTCCTCTACTCTGGGTAGAAGAATTTCATTGTAAATCTTCTCTGCACCCTTTCCAGCTTAACAAAATGCTTCCTATAATGGGGTGACCAAACCTGAACACAATACTCTAAATGTGGCCTCACCAATGTCTTGTACAACTTTTTGAACTTGATCTCCCTTCTATGACCGTTGTCCAACCATCAAAAAACCCTCTTCACATATTACCTGCCAGGCTTTGTCTGCCATACTTGTGACCTCTAGTCTTTGATATTTCCAAACTGAGAAAAATGTCGCTATTGTCCACACGATCTATGACTTTCAAATGTTTAAATACATCTATCAGGTCTCCCCTCAACCTCCAAAGTTCCAGAGTAAATAATCCAAGTTTGTCCAACATTTCTATACAGCTAGTAGCCTCGAAGACAGGCATTATTCTGGTTAACCTTCTCAGCACCCCTTCCCAAAGCCTCCACATCCTTTCTGTAATGTGGTGAATAAAGCTGTAAAATACCATATGTTAGGCGCTTCACCCCCTGGTGAATGCTATGTACTTACCTTTCGCTGTTTCTTTCCCGAGTGCAGGCCTTGTGGTTGTGAGTCTGGAATCAAGGGGTTAAAAGGCTCCTGTACCCGATTGGCCAAGCTGCGTCAGGTGACGGGTGATTCATCTGAAGCTTAAATACCAGAGCTCCCAGGATTCTCTCTCTTCTTCGTCGACCCTGACTTGTGAGCTGACTGCTGGAGTGAGCTGCGGAAGGCCCGGCCACATGGCATTGAACTTCGTGTACTTTCACGATTACTTATTAACAAATATTGAATTGGGACGGATAAGGGCTGACCTTAGTGTTTTCGTGTATTTTGTTTCAGGGTAATATCTCTTTAGGCAGGTTTTAGAGACTCCGGTTCGACGGTCCATCACGTGGCTGGCTGGAGCACTGTTAAATGGTTTGTCAGTCCATCCATATCCCTGACTGGGTTGTTTGAATCAGGTTTGGGTTTTGTGTTCCATTGAATAATTAAAACTATTTTTGAACTTGAACCTGGTTTTTGAATTATGTTACGCGGCTCTGAAGTACCTGCATTCGGGAGTCGTAACAAAATGGGGGGCTCGTCCTAAGTTTTGAGGACCCTAGACGTTTTTGGTGTTTTTTCGGTAGGCTTCTGGTGACTAAGGAAGTCTGTGTTGTGAAGGAAATTTGTATTCCCTGTTTGTGGTAGCATTGGTGCCCAGGGTTTAGCTGGTGGTTTGGTGCTACATTTGATATGGAGTCTAAAGGGAAGGACTTTATTGAGGCTCCTAGTCGGGAGTTGTTTGATAGATGTACGAAGGAGCATTTGATTTTTCTGGCAGAGAACTATGAAGTGCCTATTAACCCACATTCAAAGAAACAGTCCATTAAATCGGTGTTGTGGGCTGCGTTGGTAGAGGGTGGAGTTTTGCCTGGCTGTGCAGAGAGTCCCACACCTTCTGTTCAGCCTGGTCAGGACATGGAGGCAATCATTAGGTTGAAGGAGTTAGAGCTCAAAAGAGCAGAGATTCAGCTGCGTGAGGCAGAGATTAGGCTGCGGGAGAAGGAATTGAATGCCTCCCGGATTCCTTCTAGGGAACGGGAGTTTGATATGAGCAAGAACATCCACCTGGTTCCCCCCTTTAGTGAGCAGGTGTGGACAACTTTTTCACAGTGTTTGAACGGGTGGCTTTGTCCTTGAAGTGGCCTAGGTTCGTGTGGACCTTGCTATTGCAGTGTGTCCTTGTGGGTAAAGCACGGGAGGTGTAATAGAAATTTATCCCAGGAGGGAAATTGGTCTGCCAACAGTCATAAGATACAAGACACGTGAATCGAGTGGAAAGTCCAGGATTGGGGATTTGTAGATGGGGGGGGAGTGAGTCTCAGTCTACCCCACAACAGAAGAGAGAGGAGTTGTACAGATTGATACACAGGGAAGAAGGATCTCCTGTGGCATTTTGTGCTGTATCTTGGTGGGACCAGTCTTTTGCTGAAGGTGCTCCACAGGTTGGCCAGTGTGTCATGGAGGGGGTGAGCTGTATTGTCCAAGATGCTCCGCAGTTTGAGGAGCATCCTCCCCGCCAAGACCACCTCCAGTGACTCCAACTCCAGCCCCAGGATGGAGCTAGCCTTCCTGATGAGCTTGTTAATTCTGTTGGGGTCCACGGCCTTCGCCCTGCTGCCCCAGCACACGATAGTGAAGAAGGTGGCACTGGCCACTACCGATCGATAGAACATCTGCAGCATCTTACCGCAGACGTTGATAGAGCGGAGCCTCCTCAGAAAGTACAGACAGCTCTGTCCCTTCTTATACAGTGCCTCAGCATTCCTGGACCAGTCCAGTTTACAATCCAAGTAAACTCCAAGGTACTTGTACTCCTTGGTAAACTGCACATCCACACCCTTGATGGAGACGGGACAGGGATGTTCCTCTCTTCCTAAAGTCCACCACTAACTCCTTGGAGTTGTCGGTGTTCAGCTGCAGGTGATTCAGCCCACACCATTCAACAAAGTCGGACGAGGGGGAGAACAAAGGGGGATCTGGTGCAGATAATGTGTATACATTGTAACTTTGTCAGCGTCCTTGGATATGCAAGCAAACAATTCCACTGTGACTTGTCACGTGACAATAAGGTATTCATTCCTTCAGTCGTTGACTACACCTCTGTATTCAGCTTCCCTCACTGATGCAGCCCATAATTGCAGAGTCATCCAAAAACATCTGCAGGTGGTAGGAATTCAAGTTGTACCTGAAGTCCAAGGTGTAGATGGTGAATAGGAAGAGAGAGAGGACCATCACCCTGTGGGGCCCCTTTGTTGCTCACTACTGTGTACAGGGCCCTGGTGAGACCGCAGCTGGAATATTGTGTGCAGTTCTGGTCCTCTTATTTGAGGAAGGACATTCTTGCTATTGGGGGAGTGCAGCGTAGGTTCATCTGGTTAATCCCCGGGATGGCGGGACTATCATATGCTGAGAGAATGGAGCGGCTGGGCATGTATACTCTGGAATTTAGGATGAGAGGGGATCGTATTGAAACATATTATTAAGGGTTTGGACACGCTAGAGGCAGGAAACATGTTCCCAATGTTGGGGGAGTCCCGAATCAGGGGCCACAGTTTAAGAATAAGGGGTAAGCCATTTAGAACGGAGATGAGGAAACACTTTTTCACACTGAGAATTGTGAGTCTTTGGAATTCTCTGCCTCAGAGGGCAGTGGAGGCAGGTTCTCTGGATACTTTAAAGAGAGAGCTAGATAGACCTCTTAAAGATAGCGGAGTGAGGGGGTAAGCGGAGAAGGCAGGAACGGAGTACTGATTGTGGATGATCATCCATGATTACATTGAAAGGTGGTGCTGGCTCAAAGGGCAGAATGGCCTACTCCTGCACCTGTTGTCTATTGAGGGAGTGCAGTGTAGGTTCACGAGGTTAATTCATGGGATGGCAGGACTGGCATATGAGAGAAGGGGTCGCCTGGGGTTATATCAACTGGAATTTAGAAGGATCAGGGGATATCATATAGAAAGATAAAATTGCGTATGGGATTGGACAGGGCGATACAGGAAAAATGTTCCCGATGTTGGGGGGGAGACCAGAACTAGGGATAACATTTTAAGAATAAGAGGTAGGCCATTTAGGTCTGAGATGAGGTAAAAAAATTTCGCCCTAAGAGTTGTGAATCTGTAGAATACCCTGTCGTAGAAGGCAGTGGAGGCTAATTCACTGGAAGTTTTCAAGAGAGAGTTCGAAACAGCTCTTTGGGCTAACAGAATCAAGGTATATGGGGAAAAAGCAGGAACGAGGTTCCGATTTTGGATGATCTGCCATGATCGTATTGAATGGTGGTGCTGGCTCGAAGGGCCGAACGGCCTACTCCTACGCCTATTTTCTATGTTTCTACCATGTCTGATACAAAGTTCTGTAGCCTGAAATACTGTGGTCATCCAGTCAGGTAGTTGGCGATCCAGGACACCAATGGAGCATCCACCCGCATCTTCGTCAGTTTGCTCCCTAGCAGTGCAGGCCGGATGGTGTTAAAAGTACTGGAGGAGTAAAAAAAACATGACTCTCACAGTGCTTCCCACCTTATCCAGGTGAGAATAGGAACAATGGAACAGGTGGATGGTCCGCCCTCAACCTCCATCTTTGTTTTGTAAGGGAACTGCAGGGGGGTCCAGGTTTCAATACACCCGTAAATCCTCTCCTGACCAATATACAATGCCCTTACTATTAAAGAAACTTATGGTACACCTTAGTTGTGTTTATTTACAGACACAACATGGAAATAGGCCCTTTGGCCCACGAGTCCACATCGACCACTGATCCCATTCACACTAGTTCTATGTTATTCCACTTTCTTATCCACTCCCTACACAGTAGGGACAACTTACAAAGGCCAATTAACCTACAAACCTGCACGTATTTGGAATGTGAGAGGAAACTAGAGCAACCAGAGGAAATCAATGTGATCACAGGGAGAATATGCAAACACCAGACAGAAAACACCCGAAGTCACGATTGAAACCGGGTCCCTGATGCTGTGAGGCAGTAACTGTACCAACTATGCCACTTTCCGCCTGTGTTGCTCCTTTCAGGGGTCTGTGGACATAGACCACGTGCCTTCTGTGCATAAATGCTGTTCAGGCTCTTGCCGTTAACTGCATACTTCCGCCTTACATTAACCCTCGCATAGTGCAACATCTCAGTCTTGTTCGCTTTAAACTCCATGCCTTCCTCAAGGTCGGCAACTCCACCAATGTTTCTCATCTGTAAACTTACTAATCAACCCTTTTACATTAATGACTAAGCCAAATATATCTATAACTCACAAACAGAAGTCCCAGCACAGATCTCAGTGGAACTCCGCTGGTCACAGACCTCCAGCCACCACACTACGCTGTCTTCTATGAGTTAGCCAGTTCTAAATCGAAATGACCAAGTCAGGAAGATAGACACAAAAAACTGGAGTAATTCAACGGGACAGAAGGAATGGGTAATGTTTCGGGTCGAGACCCTTTTACAGGACGATGAAGCTTTTGAAGTCTTTCTTATGTGGGGGCTGGTGGGGGGGGAGGGGGGAACGTTTCCCAGTCACTTCCTGGTCGGAGATGTGTCTTTTCTCCGAGTCACATCTTCGCTCCCCTCCCCCCCCATCGCGATTGGCGCGGCCTTTCGTGCCGAGACCGGTCAGAGCTTCAACAGCGGCGCAGCACTGAATTACCACCGGGGAGCGGGCGTTGCCTTATTGGGGATCACGGTGTTGGGCCTGCTGCTTTAATATCGTGGAGCTGTGGTTTGCAGAGCTTCTTGCTGACTTTAACATCGCGAAGTCGTGGTGATCCCTTTGCCAAGGGCCGCCAGTGTTGAATCTCCTCGCAGCTCGGCCTGTGGAGTTCGGAAGCCGCGGTCTCCGGTAAGAAGTGGCCGTTTCGGAAACTCCAAGCCGCTGAGTGTGTTCTTCCGTTCCGATGTCGAAGTTTCGATCATCCCGGCAAGAGGGCCTGAACATTGGGCTGCCTTAGCAACGACTGCGGAGGGCTCAAAGGCCCCGAAACGTTGATTCTGCTGTGTGGGGATGTTCATGTTAAACTTCTATCGTGTAGTGTGTTCTTTTTATATGTATGGCTGTATGGTAACTCAAATCTCACTGTACCAATCAGTGCATGTGACAATAAATGTAACTTGAACTTGGTGGTGTGCATCCCTCTTGAACCTCTGGTGACAGCACCGAGGGAGTTCTTGGATTTAGACCCAGTGACAATATGACTGGTGAAATATTTCCAAGTCAGGATCAAATACATTTTGGTGAGAAATCTGTTGGTGGTATTATCTTCATACCATTTTCCACGCTGTCGGAAATCACCACATATCAAGTCTATTAAAAACCTCTTTTTAAACAACAGAATTCTTTGGGACTAGTTCTGTACTTGGAAGTATTATTAATCTGAATTATGGAACTGAAAATGTGATATTAAATGGACAACAAATCGATAGTTCACAAGATTGACAAAACTGGTAATAATATAGGTGCAGGGAAAATTTACATAAACATATGCAGGTGCTCATTTCATGATATAAAAAAAATGTTTCTCATAAAGTTAATAACCATTGCAGTAGGACATTAAAACAAATAGTTTCCCAATTTATTGATAGTTACTTGCAATAGACAAAGAAAAAAGTGACAAAACAATAAACAATAGATTTCAAAATACACAATGTAACAGTGATAGAAAAGCTTATAATAATAGCTCTCTTAATATATTGAATAAAGAAATTTCATAAAACAATACAAGTGCGATTTAAAAAAACATTTGGCACAAATACATCTGGTCCAACTGCTTTGAATAGAGTCACCGATAGCAACTGTCAACTTTGAATGCAGCTTAAGGCTCTTGCAACGGGCTTTGTGATGCCAACTTCTACTGACTCCATTTACCATCACCATCTTTTAGGTTGAATCTTGCATTCAGCAACTTAACAGAAAAAACACAAGTAAACTTGTTATCAGGTATTTCACTCATCCGCACTTCAGTTTCACTTTTTGCCTTCCAACCATCAGGCAGACTGTAACTAAAACTAAATTGTTGTGTCAATGTCTGCTGTGGGTTAAAGAAACAAGGAATTGCAGATGCAAAAAAAAGACAAAGTGCTGAAGTAACTCAGGGAAGACACAAACTGCTGGAGTAACTCAGCGGCTCAGGCAGCATCCCCGGAGAACATGGACAGGTGACGTTTTGGGTCGGTACCCTTCTTCAGACCCCGAAATGTCACCTATCCATGTTCTTCAGAGCTGCTGCTTGACCCGCTGAGTTACTTCAACACGTTGCGTCTAATAGTATGGATTAGTTGTGGTTACCAAGCAAGGAGTCCCAATGTTGCAATTCAATCTGCAGGTTTGGGGGAAAACATGATCTGAATACATGAGATGTTTTAATATATATATATATATATATATATATATATATCCATCCAAAGCTATCACTGATGTATCACTGGTCCAGCAGTGCTCGTGTCAGTGAATCAATCCTTTAATTCTCTTTACCTCAGCAGTTGTTTCAGCAGCCGGCAGGGATCTTAAATCCAGGTCCATTCTCTGCCCACTGAAAGAAATCACACTGTTTGTTCATTCCTCGCGAGCAAACGTAAAAGTTGCGTCCGTTATTGGGACCAAGTTTCAGCACGGTTCTCATGATACATCGCGTTCCATGATTGCAGATCGGAAAATGTAAATCAGCCCACTAGGGGAACAAATATGCATGTAAGGCACTAATAGCATCATATCCACAAAAGTACATGATGAATGCTCTCCGAACATGTTTATGAGCCATTTATTTATTTACTCATCCATCAGTCTATTGGGAATGGGTCAAAGGGAAACCATTTAAAAATAATTGGTCACCTTCTTTGTTGAACTTTTAATTTAAGATATCAGTAAAAAGTTATGAATGTGATATGGGCATCCAATCTAATTACAACATTAGGTGGACAAAACATATTTATTTCTCCTGCATAATTAAAATTATGAATCCCCTCATCTTATTAGAAATCTTTTGATTTACAAACCTATTATATACATGTGTAACTAAGCTGAACAAATCCAATTATAAATGTCTAAAATAGTTCTCCAAACAATATACTGCAATCTATTATTTAATCAAATTCATCAACAAACAAAAAAAATAGCAAGGACTGTAATTTCAAAGCTATTTTAAACTATTGAATCTGTCAAAGTGCAGCTGATGTCTAAATTGTGCATAAAATCTTAAGTGGGAAATGGGCTGCGGGAAGTTTGAAATATTGTAATTACTTTCAGATTTTTGGACGGTATTGCCCTCTTCAGACCATTTGGTATAATGCTATTTACTAATCAAAAGCTTGAGTTCTGCACAAAATTCTCTTTTAACGTGTGTTTTGTCCATTAATATTTGCCTGATTAGATCTTAAATTGATAATGAAAAAGTCATAACAATATTTTGGATTTCTTTGAGAATTTTGAGATAATTGATGCCCAGCATACTTCAAAGCCACCAACACTCCATCTAACTGTCACAATCTAATCCCAATCTGAGAATGGAGACACAAGGAAATGCAGATGCTGACAGAGCAAAACACAAGGTAGTATCTGTGGTGGGACCGAAGAGATGACATTCCCAGTCGGGAGCTTCCTTCAAATCCCCCTCACTTGCAAAGGCTAAAGCTATGGGAGCTGACAACATCCAAGCAAAAATCTTTGCTTTGTAGGCTAATCCAATCAAACCAGAAGGAAGTGGTGGACACAACCACGGATACTGACTTTCCCAGCATTGTAGTGATCTGCAGGAGGTGCTCCCACACGCAAAACCAGGAAGGCAGATTACTATCTAAATGGCGTCAAGTTGGGAAAAGGGGGAAGTACAACGGGATCTGGGGGTCCTTGTTCATCAGTCTATGAAAGTAAGCATGCAGGTACAGCAGGCAGTGAAGAAAGCGAATGGCATGTTGGCCTTTATAACAAGAGGTATCGAATATAGGAGCAAAGAGGTCCTTCTGCAGTTGTACAGAGCACTAGTGAGACCACACCTGGAGTATTGTGTGTAGTTTTGGTCCCTTAATTTGAGGAAGGACATTCTTGCTATTGAGGGAGTGCAGCATAGGTTTACAAGGTTAATTCCCGGGATGGCTGGACTGTCATATGCTGAGAGAATGGAGCAGCTGGGCTTGTACACTCTGGTGTTGAGAAGGATGAGAGGGCATCTCATTGAAACATATAAGATTGTTAAGGGTTTGGACATGCTTGAGGCAGGAAACATGTTTCCGATGTTGGGGGAGTCCAGAACCAGGGGCCACAGTTTAAGAATAAGGAGTAAGCCATTTAGAACGGAGACGAGGAAACACTGTTTCTCACAGAGAGTGGTGAGTCTGTGGAATTCTCTGCCTCAGAGGGCAGTGGAGGCCAGTTCTCTGGATCCTTTAAAGAAAGAGCTAGATAGGGCTCTTAAAAATAGTGGAGTCAGGGTATATGGGGAGAAGGCATGAACGGGGTACTGATTGGGGATGATCAGCCATGATCACATTGAATGGCGGTGCTGTCTCGAAGGGCCGAATGGCCTACTCCTGCACCTATTGTCTATTGTCTATAAGATCAGGCTGCAGCCAAAGAGGTTTTACCGTACCAAGAAGCAGGGGAACCCCCGCATCGATGTCCGCAAGATGCCCCGTCCAGATCTCGTGCAACAGTTTGCAGAGGCTTTTGAGAGAGAACTTGGCACCTCGTGTCCTGGAGACTCTGCAACAGAGAATTGGGAAATTCAGCTGGACACCATGCCGTGGCTAGCTTTGGGAAGAAGACCTCGAAGACGCACGCCTGGTTTGAGGAGAAGTCTACCGAGATGACTCTGATCATCGAAGCCAAGCGCGCCGCCCTAGCCGAGTACAAGCGGTCAGCTAACGAGAAGAACCTGCAGATCCTCAGGGCTGCCAGGAGCAAGGTTCAGCAGACTGCCAGGCATTGCGCCAATGACTACTGGACACAGCTTAGTGAGGACATCCACACGGCCGCCATAACAGGGAACATCAGGGGAATGTACGATGGCATTAAGAAGGCATTAGGACCAGTCCAGATCAAGACAGCCCCCCTCAAATCCTCCACTGGGGAAGTAATCACAGCAGATGGAGAGATGGGTGGAACACTACTCCGACCCCTACTCGAGAGAGAACACTGTATCCCGCACAGCCCTTGATGCCATCGAGTGCCTGCCGACCGTGGATGAGTTAGACGCAGAGACGACGGTAGAAGAGCTCAGCTAGGCCATTGACAGCCTGGCCCCAGGCAAGGCCCCAGGCAGCGACGGCATTCCCTCTGACCTGATCAAGCATTGCAAGACTACCTTACTGCTTCCTTTGTATGAAGTCCTCTGCCAGCGCTGGCAAGAAGGAGCTGTACCGCAGGACATGAGGGTTGCCACGATCATTACCCTGTACAAGAACCAGGGCGAGAGAAGCGATTGCAACAACTACAGAGGTATCTCCCTCCTCAACATCGTCGGCAAGGTCTTTGCTCGGGTCATCTTGATCCGCCTGCAGAAACCGGCAGAACGTGTCTACCCAAAGTCACAGTGCGGTTTCCGATCTGAAAGGTCAACAGTAGACATGGTTTTCTCCCTTCGCCAGCTCCAGGAGAAGTGCAGAGAACAGCGGATGACCCTGTATGTTGCTTTCATTGACCTCACCAAGGCGTTCGACCACCTCAGCAGAGATGGCCTATTTAAGGCTCTGCCAAAGATCGGCTGCCTACCAAAACTGTAGAGCATGATAGAATCCTTCCACATCAACACGAAGGGGACAGTGCAGTTCAATGGCAGCTTCTCCGAGCCCTTCGACATCCGCAGTGGTGTCAAACAAGGCTGCGTCCTCCCTCCCACACTCTTTGGGATTTTCTTCGCTCTGGTCCTGAAACATGCCTCGGCACTGCAACAGAGGGGATCTACCTGCGTACTAGATCAGATGGCAGGCTCTTCAACCTCACCCGACACAGATAAAGACAAAAGTACGTGAAGCTCTCATCAGAGACATGTTGTTTGTCGACGATGCTGCAGTTGTCTATTGCCCAGAGTAGGGGAATCGAGGACCAGAGGACCTAGGTTCAAGGTGAAGGGGAAAAGATTTAATAGGAACACCACCAGCAGATTATCTACAAGTCACATACAATTAGAAACATAGAAAATAGGTGCAGGTGTAGGCCATTCGGCCCTTCAAGCCAGCACCGCCATTCAATATGATCATGGCTGAGCATCCAAAATCAGTACCCCGTTCCTGCTTTCTCCCCATATTCCTTGATTCAGTTAGCCCTAAGAGCTATATCTAACTCACTCTTGAAAACTTCCAATGAATTGGCCTCCTCTGCCTTCTGTGGCAGAGATTCACAACTCTCTGGGTGAAAAGGTTTTTCCTCATCTCAGTCCTAAATGACCTACCCCTTAATCTTAAACTGTGAGCCCTGGTTCTGGACTCCACATTGTACCACTCTATGACCTCTAGTCCTAGACTCTCCCACTAATGGAAACATCCTCTCCATATCCACTCTATTCAAACCTTTCACTATCCGGTAAGTTTCAACGAGGTCCCCCTCATTGATGGGCCGAATGACCTAATTCTGCTCCTATAACTTATGAACCATCCTGAAGTTGGAAATGTATTGCTGGGCCAAATATATTGTTGTTGAGTCTACATCATGGAACTTCATTCCCAACACTACGGGAGTACTTTCACCAGTACAACTGCAACATTGCAAGATGATGATGCATCAGCGCCTTGTCAAGGAATTTCAGGTACAGGCACTAAATCATGGGTTTATAGCCAACATACAGATCCTGAAAATGAATATGTTTAAAAATAAACAAGATTCTGCTGAACAAAGAACATATCCATTGAATCCTTTGTGATTGTCAATATGGAAAGCATTTTGGCCTTCATCTAATTAATCACTGTGAAGTAAAATGTACACACAGGAACTGCAGATGCTAGAATCCTGCATAGAACACAAAATGCTGCAGGAATTCAGTGGGTCAGGCAGTATCTCTGGAGGACATGGATAGGTGACATTTTGAAAAGAACCTTACCCAGAACGTCACCTATCCATGTCCTTCATAGATGCTGCCTGGACCGCTGAGTAACTCCAGCACTTTGTATTCTAGTCAAAGGCAAGACTAGCAGTTGGAAACAACAAGATATGAGAGGGGTTTTGACTCGGCACACATTACAAACGCACAAGGATGCTGATGTGAATAGTGACAGCACACTTAACACCTACTGTTGCATAAGCAGTATTTTTACAGCACTCAAGCTACTGTACTGCTGCTTCACTTCCATGGTGTCAGGTCATTTGGATTCCTTGAGAGAAGACTAATACACTCACCTGAAAATAGTCACACTGATGATCCCGTGGCAGGGAGCAAGTGTAGAATTGCCTCCCTTTAGTGTCACCCTCTTTTCTGACTACTCTCAGGTCACAGGGGCGACTGTGTTGTTTGCAGTATGGAGTTTCAGGGCTTGCAGCCGGGCCTTTACCCTCATTCACATTATCAGAGCCCCTGGAAACACAATAATATTTTTTACATCAATTCACTTGTTAATCAAAACCACAAAATTAAGAATCTCTGGCCTTGTGCATTCACAATGCCCGCTGACAGCAGAACTGAAAGTAAGAAATATCACCAAACCTGTGGCAAGAAATCTTTGGTTTACAAATCATTCTGAAGTGACAGAGACTTTCACATTTATAGTGGTGGAAATGATAGTTAGACTGACAAATTAATTTGAAAACAAAATGGCAAGTACAGTCCCTTTGGAGCCTTAAATATGAATGAACTAAAGTAATAGAACAATCATGTCCTCAACCAATGTCATAGAATATAGAATAGTACAGCATAGGAACAGACCTGCCCACTCTTTAATCTTTAAACTAAACCTTGAATCCCACTAATTGACAAGAAACTGACTTATAACATTTTCAAAAACCATCAACATTTCTTGCTCCATGAACGATAACTGTTTAGCATTAATTTCAACCTGCCAATCTTTACACCTTTCATTTCCCCATATTAAACAGCATCAGATCTTTCGTTAGGTTATCCAGGTCAAAATGCTTTGATAACTTATACAATCACCAAAACAATGGTCAACTGTCCCTGCATATACAAATTTGTATATATTATCCAATGTTATCCATTTAGTAGTTCTCCAATCTATCGTTGGCAACCTCTTGACTTTAGGTTTATTATCAGCACATGTACTGAGGTACTGAAAAGCTTCCTCTCCACATCCACTCTATCCAAGCCTTTCACTATTCGGTCAATTTCAACGAGGTCCCCCTTCATTCTTCAAAACTGCAGATTTTATCATTATAAAATAAAAAATTGCTTGCTATTGATTTAAATTATCAAGAGGTACACAAAGATCAACTAAGCAGTTTGCTGATTAAGCATAGTAAATTAATTAAAATTCCACTAGCAGTGAGAAATGGAGAATGTAATGATGCACCAGGCACGATATTACCTGGAACGTGGCGAGAGCAGTTATGAAAGGATGGGCAGAATTTCCCTAGAGAAAATTCAAAATGTTACATGTTTTCAAAGCAGTTAACTTAAATACAGATACTGCCAAGAGGTTTTCATGCACCTGATGTTTAACTTTAAACAGTTAGGTAGATTTATCGGAATACCTGATGTCAGAAACTGCAGAATTTGTGTTGAAATGATGGTACTTCTTCAATCTTTTGGGAGGCTGACAAAATGAACGGTCGGTATAAATAGATGACGTTGAATTGGCAGTCGCATGATTGGCAAATTTATTAAAACTACTTTTTATCTGATGGTTAGAATTCAACGTATTTGCAGTGCAATTCTCAACCACGGCTAGAAATGAAGGATTCCCATCTGGTGATAACGTGTTCCCTTTCACTTCATTTCCTGCAAAGGAACAGGACGCAGGACTCTTCTGGGAGCTCCTAAGTGACGTCAGGACCAGTGTCGTCACACCAAACGCTGCTCTGCGATTGAGCTTCAATTCCACGATCGGTTTACCAAAGTTGTTACATTGGTACTTTATGAGATTCACATAAAAACCAAACTTCTGAGGTGATGCTGCCTCTAAAAATAAAAACAGTTAATATTACTCATCATAAATCATTTGCAGAATCACTAAAAAGAGAGGTATTGTTGTTAGATGAGATATTCAAGTTTAACATCGTAGCAATATTAAGCGATTCCGATTTGATCTGAAACTTAAATTTTCTTATGGAAGTGGAAAGGTATTTTTAACTGATTTACCCACTAAGCCATTGAACGAAATTGATTGTATACCTAAGCTCACTAAACTTTCAGCTTTGTTTAGATTAGTGATACAGCATGGAAACAGGCCCTTCAGCCCAAACCGACCTGTTCATACTAGTTCTGTTATCGCACTTTCTCATCCACTCCCTATACACTAGGGTCAATTTAAAGAGGGCAGATTAACCTGCAAACCTGCACGTCTTTGGGGTGGCCTTTATAACAAGGCCACTCCACATGTTGGCCTTTATAACAAGAGGAATCGAATATGGGAGCAAACAGGTCCTTCTGCAGTTGTACAGATCCCTAGTGAGATCACACCTGGATTATTGTGTGCAGTTTTGGTCCCCTAATATGAGGAAGGACATTCTTGCTATTGAAGGAGTGCAGCGTAGGTTTACAAGGTTAATTCCCGGGATGGAGGGACTGTCATATGCTGAGAGAATGGAGCAGCTGGGCTTGTATACTCTGGAGTTTAGAAGGATGAGAGGGTATCTCATTGAAACATATAAGATTGTTATGGGCTTGGACACGCTAGAGGCAGGAAACATGTTCCCGATGTTGGGGGAGTCCAGAACCAGGGGCCATAGTTTATGAAAAAGGAATAAGCCATTTAGAACGGTGATGAGGAAACACTTTTCTCACTGAGAGTGGCGAGTCTGTGGAATTCTCTGCCTCAGAGGGCGGTGGAGGCAGGTTCTCTGGATGCTTTCAAGAGAGAGCTAGATGGGGCTCTTAAAAATAGCGAAGTCAGGGGGATATGGGGAGAAGGCAGGATCGGGGTACTGATTGGGGATGATCAGCCATGATCACATTGAATGGCCGTGCTGGCTCGAAGGGCCGAATGGCCTACTCCTGCACCTATTGTCTATTGTTGAACGTTACATTTGTAACAGTAATAAACCTCTTGAAAAAGCCATGGGACGTGAAGACATTAAATGAAATGTACAAGTTAAATCAATAATAAATAGGTATGACTAAAATAGGGTTGACCCATTATAAACGCACTTACTGGCAGGCCTCTGTGTTAAACAGGCATCACATGATTTGGCTGCTGGTGCATTGATTAGAGTACAAAGCTGACACGTCCACTCTTCCTCTTCTTGTTTGGCAATGGTATCAGTAGACAGACCTGGAGAGCCCTGTGCCCAAGTGACCAGGCTATTCCGTTGAGGAAAATTACTGTTTAGAAACAAAATTTGTTTAGGCTCAGCTTTGCATGTTATCAAATCTGATTAGATAATACTAGACATAAATACAATCAAGTCAAACTTAAATACAACAGATAGAGCAAAGGGGAAGATACAGAGTGCAGAATATAGTTCTCAGCATTGTAGCGCATCAGTTCCAGAAACAAAGGCCAATGTCCGCAATGGGGGTGAGGTGAATTGGACAGTAGCCCAGCCTGATAACAGAGGGAAAGAAGCTATTCCCGAGTCTGGTGGTGCACACTTTCTTCTGTATCTCCTGCCTGACGAGAGCAGGGAGATGAAGGAATAACCAGGATGGAAAAGGTCTTTGATAACATTGGCTGCCTTCCTGACGGAGAGTGAAGAGTAGATTGAGTTAATGGTGGAAAATCTGGTCAGTGTGATGGACTGGCGTCATCTACAACTCTCTGCGATGTGTTGTGATCTTGGACAGAGTTGTTCCCAAACCAAGATGTGATGGTACTCGACAGTACGTGCGCAAGTTAGAGGAGCACCTCATATTTCGCTTGAGTAGTTTGCACCCCAACGGCATGAACGTTAACTTCACTAATTTTAGATAGCCCATGCTTTCTCACTCCTTCCCAGTTCTCCCACGTCCTACTGTCTACGCCTACTTCTTTCCTTCTCTCCATAGACGCTGCCGCACCCACTGAGTTTCTCCAGCATTTTTTGTCTACCATAGTATGTTTTCTATATTCATTGGTGACTCGGACTATCTTTGATCAAAATTTGCTGGCTTAACCTTGCGCTAAACATTATCCACTTACCATGTATCCATACACTGTAATGGTTGTAATAATGTATTGTCTTTCTGGTGACTGGTTAGCACGCAGTTAAAAGTTTTTTACTGTACCTCGGTACACGTGACAATAAACTAAACTGAACTATAGTGTATGTGTAGATGTTTGTGAAAGTCATTGGAGACATGCCAAATTTCCTCACTCCTCAGGAAGTAGAGTCTTTTGTGTGTCTTTTTGGCTGTTGCATCAGTGGGTCTGGTTCATGTTAAAAGCCTAAATAATGCCATAGATATTAAAGTTAGATTTAGCTCTTAGGGCTAAGGGAATCAAGGGACATGGGAGGGGGAAGCCAGAACTGGGTACTGATTGGGGATGATCAGCCATGATCACATTGAATGGCGGTTCTTGTCGAAGGGCCGAATGGCCTACTCCTGCACCTATTTTCTAAAACAGATTGTTCAGAAAAGAAAATGATATTCCCCTTATAACCTTATGGGAAAAGTGTCAGAATTTAAGATTTTATTTCAATAACAGCGTGCTTATGTACACTGTATTCACGGACAATGCAATAGAGTTTAGAAATAAAGACACCCCCGTGTCCACCAACTCCAGAGCCAAATAAAAAACTCAGCCGGCCGGGCGGCACCTGCGAGGGAACGGACCAGGCCAGGAGCCGCCCCGGGCCAGGGCTACCCCCCCCCAACAGGAAGGAACCGCAGATGCAGCCGTCCCTGTAAAACGCCAAATAATTCCGGGAATGCCGAGGCAAGAGGGTGAGAGAGAGGGAGTGAGAGAGTAAGAGAGAGAGAGAGAGAGAGACGAGATAGGGAGCGTGAGAGAGAGCGCGCGAGAGAGAGAGGGAGGGAGAGAGCGAAAGACAGAGAGACACAGCGAGAGAGGGAGAGAGCGAGGGAGAGAGGGGAGAGCGACAGAGAGCGAGACAGAGGGACACCAGCCCCCCAACCCCAAGCACCGCGGCAAACCAACGCCAACAAAAACACTCATCCAGATCTTGAAACCCAAAACATCAATGGATTTAATCTGTTACAATCCCCAGAGGTACAGCATGACCCTTCCCATTCCTGCATTTTCCAAGCAGCAAGATCCCCAAGTCAACCCCACAGGGCCACCACCCCTCCATTGGCGAGTGGCATGCCAACGAAACAGGAAGTTGGGCCGATCCCGGCCGCTCCCACTTGCCCGCTGAACCTCGGCCGGTACAGCGGTGACTCATTGTTACGATTATCTTTGGTCAATTTTGCCTTGTGAAATACGGACTTTAAATAAATCTGTATTTAACAACACAAAATCGCACATCTTATCGCATTTTCCGTAGAAAATCCGGAAAATCCGTACTATTTGGCAGCTCTGCAAGGACTGAAGCAGGCCTCTGAATATACAAATTTTCAACAAAGTAAAACAGGCAAACCAATTAAGGTACCCTAAGTGGTGACGCCAATGCCATCACAACCGTTTGAATGCATACAGATTGATCGAGCCGTTAAACCCCAATGCCAGCTGCTGAACCCCAGCGCCAGCCGCTGAACCTCAACGCCAGCCGCTAAACCTCAACGCCAGCCGCTAAACCGCAACGCCAGCCGCTAAATCCCAACGCCAGCTGCTCAACCCCCAAAGCCAGCCGCTCAACCCCAACGCCAGCCGCTCAACCCAACGCCCGCTGCTCAACCCCAACGCCACCGGCTAAACCCCAACGCCAGCCGCTAAACCCCAAAGCAAGCCGTTACTCAACGCCAGCCGCTAAATCTCAACGCCAGCCGCTAATCCCCAACGCCAGTCACTAAACCCCAACGCCAGCCTCTAAACCCCAACGCCAGCCGCTAAACCACTACGCCAGCCGCTAAACAACAAGGCCGGCCGCTGCACCCCAATGCCTGCCGCTGCACCCCAACACCTGCCGCTGCACCCCAACACCTGCCGCTAACCCCCAACGCCAGCCGCTCAACCCCAACGCCAGCCGATAACCCCCAAAGCCAGCCGCTAACCCCCAACGCCAGCCGCTAAACACCAACGGCAGCCGTTAAACATCAACGGCAGCCGTTCAACACCAACGGCAGCCATTAAACACCAACGGCAGCCGCTAAACCCCAACGGCAGCCGCTAAACCCCAACGCCAGCCGCTGAACCCCAACGCCAGCCGCTGAACGCCAACGCCAGCCGCTGAACCCCAGCGCCAGCCGCTGAACCCCAGCGCCAGCTGCTGAACCCCAACGCCAGCCGCTATCCCCCAAGGCCAGCTGCTAAACCCCAACGCCAGCCGCTAAACCCCAACACCAGCCGCTAAACCGCAACGGCAGCTGCTAAACCCCAACGCCAGCTGCTAAACCCCAATGCCAGTCGCTAAATCCCAACGTCAGCCGCTAAATCCCAACGCCAGCCGCTAAATCCCAACGCCAGCCGCAAAACCCCAACGCCACCTGCTAAACCCCAACGCCTGCCGCTAAACCCCAAAGACAGCCGCTAAATCCCAACGCCAGCCGCTAATCCCCAATGCCAGCCACTGCACCACAACGCCAGGCAGCCTCGAAAACCAAACGGCAGCCGCTCTACCCCAACTGCAGCCGCTCAACCCCAACGTCAGCCGCTCAATCACATCTCCAGCCGCTCAACCCCAACACCAGCCGCTCAACCCCAACGGCCGCCGCTCAACCCCAACGGCCGCCGCTCAACCCCAACGGCAGCCGCTCAACACCAACGGCAGCCTCGAAACCCCATCGCCAGCCGCTAAACACCCGCCAGCTGCTAAACCCCAACGCCAGCCGCTAAACACCAACGGCAGCCGTTAAACATCAACGGCAGCCGTTCAACACCAACGGCAGCCATTAAACACCAACGGCAGCCGCTAAACCCCAACGGCAGCCGCTAAACCCCAACGCCAGCCGCTGAACCCCAACGCCAGCCGCTGAACGCCAACGCCAGCCGCTGAACCCCAGCGCCAGCCGCTGAACCCCAGCGCCAGCTGCTGAACCCCAACGCCAGCCGCTATCCCCCAAGGCCAGCTGCTAAACCCCAACGCCAGCCGCTAAACCCCAACACCAGCCGCTAAACCGCAACGGCAGCTGCTAAACCCCAACGCCAGCTGCTAAACCCCAATGCCAGTCGCTAAATCCCAACGTCAGCCGCTAAATCCCAACGCCAGCCGCTAAATCCCAACGCCAGCCGCAAAACCCCAACGCCACCTGCTAAACCCCAACGCCTGCCGCTAAACCCCAAAGACAGCCGCTAAATCCCAACGCCAGCCGCTAATCCCCAATGCCAGCCACTGCACCACAACGCCAGGCAGCCTCGAAAACCAAACGGCAGCCGCTCTACCCCAACTGCAGCCGCTCAACCCGAACGTCAGCCGCTCAATCACATCTCCAGCCGCTCAACCCCAACACCAGCCGCTCAACCCCAACGGCCGCCGCTCAACCCCAACGGCCGCCGCTCAACCCCAACGGCAGCCGCTCAACACCAACGGCAGCCTCGAAACCCCATCGCCAGCCGCTAAACACCCGCCAGCTGCTAAACCCCAACGCCAGCCGCTAAACCCCAACGCCAGCCGCTAAACGCCAACAGCTAACCCCCAACGCCAGCCGCTCAACCCCCAACGCCAGCCATTCAACCCGAATTCCTGCAGGTAAACCCCAACGCCTGCAGCTAACCCCCAACGGCAGCCGCGAAACCCCAACGGCAGCCACAGAACCCCAACGCCAGCCTCGGGACTCCAACGCCAGCCTCGGGACCAACGCCAGCCTCGGGACTCCAACGCCAGCCTCGGGACTCCAACGCCAGCCTCTGAACCCCAACGCCAGCCGCTCTACCCCAACGGCTGCCGCTGAACCCCAACGGCAGCCGCTGAACCCCAACGCCAGCTGCTAACCCCCAACGCCAGCCGCTAACCACCAACGCCAGCCGCTCAACACCAACGCCAGCCGCTCAACCCCAACGCCAGACGCACAACCCCAACGCCAGCCGCTCAACCCCAACGCCAGCCGCTCAACCCCAACGCCAGCCGCTCAACTCCAACGCCTGCACGTAAACCCCAACGGCAGCCTCGAAACCCCAACGGCAGCCTCGAAACCCCAACGGCAGCCTCGAAACCCCAACGGCAGCCTCGAAACCCCAACGGCAGCCTCGAAACCCCAACGCCAGCCGCGATGCCCCAACGCCAGCCGCGAAGCCCCAACGCCAGCCGCTAACCCCTAACGCCAGCCGCTAACCCCTAAAGCCAGCCGCTCAACCCCAACGCCAGCCACTCAACCACAACGCCTGCAGGTAAACCCCAACGCCTGCTGCTAAACCCCAACGGCAGCCGCTAAACCGCAACGGCAGCCTCGAAACCCCAACAGCAGCCTCGAAACCCCAACGGCAGCCTCGAAACCCCAACGGCAGCCTCGAAACCCCAAGGCCAGCCTCTGAACCCCAACGCCAGCATCGAAACGCCAGCATCGAAACCCCAACGCCAGCCACGAAAACCCCAACGCCAGCCGCTAACCGCCAACGCCAGCCGCTAACACCCAACGCCAGCCACTAAACCCCATCGCCAGCCGCTAACCCCCAACGCCACCCGCTCAACCCCCAACGCCAGCCGCTCAACCCGAACGCCTGCAGGTAAACCCCAACAGCAGCCGCTAAACCGCAACGGCAGCCTCGAAACCCCAACGGCAGCCCCGAAACGCCAACCGCGAAGCCCAACGCCTGCAGGTAATCCCCAACGCCTGCAGCTAAACCCCAACGGCAGCCACGAAACCCCAACGTCAGTCTCGAAACACCAACGACAGCCTCGAAAACCCAACGGCAGCTTCGAACCCCAACGGCAGCCTCGAAACCCCAACGGCAGCCTCGAAACCCCAACGGCAGCCTCGGAACCCCGGCAGCCTCGGAACCCCAACGCCAGCCTCGGAACCACAACGCCAGCCTCTGATCCCCAACGCCAGCCTCTGATCTCCAACGCCAGCCTCTGAACCCCAACGCCAGCCTCTGAACTCCAACGCCAGCCTCTGATCCCCAGCCTCTCAACCCCAACCTATGAACCCCAACGCCAGCCTCTGAACCCCAACTCCAGCCTCGTAACCCCAACGCAGGCCTCGAAACCCCAACGGCAGCCTCGGAACCCCGGCAGCCTCGGAACCCCCGGCAGCCTCGGAACCCCAACGCCAGCCTCGGAACCACAACGCCAGCCTCTGATCCCCAAACGGCAGCCTCTGATCCCCAACGCCAGCCTCTGATCCCCAACGCCAGCCTCTGAACCCCAACGCCAGCCTCTGAACTCCAACGCCAGCCTCTGAACCCCAGCCTCAGAACCTCAACCTGTGAACCCCAACGCCAGCCTCTGAACCCCAACTCCAGTCTCGTAACCCCAACGCCAGCCTCGAAACCCCAACGCCAGCCCCGAAACGCCAACGCCAGCCGCTAAACGCCAACGCCAGACGCGAAGCCCCATCGCCATCCGCTAACCCCCAACGCCAGCCGCTCAACCCAAACGCCAGCCACTCAACCCCAACGCCTGCAGGTAAACCCCAACGCCTGCAGCTAAACCCCAACGGCAGCCGCTAAATCCCAACGGCAGCCTCGAAACCCCAACGGCAGCCTCGAAATCCCAACGGCAGCCTCGAAACCCCAACGGCAGCCACGAAACCCCAACGACAGCCTCTATACGCCAACGCCAGCCTCGAAACTCCAACGCCAGTCTCGAAACCCCAACGCCAGCCTCGAAACCCCAACGCCAGCCTCGAAACCCCAACGCCAGCCTCGAAACCCCAACGCCAGCCGCTCAACCCCAATGCCAGCCGCACAACCCCAACGCCAGCCGCTCAACCCCAACGCCAGCCGCTCAACCCCAACGCCAGCCGCCCAACCCGAACACCTGCACGTAAACCCCAACGGCAGCCTCGAAACCCCAACGGCAGCCTCGAAACCCCAACGGCAGCCTCGAAACCCCAACGGCAGCCTCGTAACCCCAACGCCAGCCGCGAAGCCCCAACGCCAGCCGCGAAGCCCCAACGCCAGCCGCGAATCTACAACGCCAGCCGCTAACCCCTAACGCCAGCCGCTAACCCCTAAAGCCAGCCGCTAACCCCCAACGCCAGACGCTCAACCCCAACGCCAGCCACTGAACCGCAACGCCTGCAGTTAAACCCCAACGCCTGCAGCTAAACCCCAACGGCAGCCGGTAAACCGCAACGGCAGCCTCGAAACCCCAACGGCAGCCTGGAAACCCCAACGGCAGCCTCGAAACCCCAACGGCAGCCTCGAAACCCCAACGGCAGCCTCTGTACGCCAACACGAGCCTCGAAACTCCAACGGCAGCCTCGAAACCCCAACGCCAGCCTCGAAACCCCAACGGCAGCCGCTAAACACCAACGGCAGCCGCTCAACCCCAACGGCAGCCGCTCAACCCCAACGGCAGCCGCTCAACCCCAACGGCAGCCGCTCAACCCCAACGCCAGCCGCCCAACCCGAACACCTGCACGTAAACCCCAACGGCAGCCTCGAAACCCCAACGGCAGCCTCGAAACCCCAACGGCAGCCTCGAAACCCCAACGGCAGCCTCGAAACCCCAACGCCAGCCGCGAAGCCCCAACGCCAGCCGCGAAGCCCCAACGCCAGCCGCGAAGCTACAACGCCAGCCGCTAACCCCTAACGTCAGCCGCTAACCCCTAAAGCCAGCCGCTAACCCCCAACGCCAGCCGCTCATCCCCAACGCCAGCCACTGAACCCCAACGCCTGCAGGTAAACCCCAACGCCTGCAGCTAAACCCCAACGGCAGCCTGGAAACCCCAACGGCAGCCTCGAAACCCCAACGGCAGCCTCGAAACCCCAACGGCAGCCTCTGTACGCCAACACGAGCCTCGCAACTCCAACGGCAGCCTCGAAACCCCAACGCCAGCCTCGAAACCCCAACGGCAGCCTCGAAACCCCAACGTCAGCCTCGAAACCCCAACGCCAGCCGCTCAACCCCAACGCCAGCCGCTAAAACCCAACGGCAGCCGCTGAACCCCAACAGCAGCCGCTCAACCCCAACGCCAGCCTCTCAACCCCAACGCCAGCCTCTGAACCCCAACGCCAGCCTCTGAACCCCATCGCCAGCCTCTGAACCCCGCCAGCCGCGAAGCCCCAACGTCAGCCGCGAAGCCCTAACGCCAGCCGCTAACCCCCTAAAGCCAGCCGCTCACCCCCAACGCCAGCCGCTCAACCCCAACGCCTGCAGGTAAA